>OX457032.1:3874555-3960726 GCA_949752745.1 Protula sp. h YS-2021 | reverse complement strand
GGCGCTCGAGCTTCGAACACTAGGACACTGCGGCGCTCGAGCTTCAGGCACAGGACACTGTGGCGTTTCGTGCTTCAAGCACCAGGACACTGCGGCGCTCGAGCTTCAAGCACTAGGACACTGTGGCGCTCGAGCTCCGAGCACTAGGACACTGTGGCGTTCGAGCTTCAAGCACCAGGACACTGCGGCGCTCGAGCTTCAGGCACAGGACACTGTGGCGTTCGTGCTTCAAGCACTAGGACAGTGTTGCGCCGAGCTTCAAGCACTAGGACACTGTGGCGCTCTCTCCTTGCACTTGTTTGGGGAGAATTGTTTACAAAACGTTAGCCCGCTAACACACACCGATCATGGAATCGCCTGCCCCGGAACTTCCTCGCAAACCCAAGTGATGGCTGAAAGCATTCCATGCTCACTGCGTTCATTTTCGTGACAACTTGATACACAGAATTTAGCGGACAACTTGTGTATGAGGCGAGCGAGCACAGACGGCTCAGGAAGCTCGATCCGCTCGACTGATGAGAACTGCAACAGCAGCATCTTGCGTGTGAATAGTAGAGCGTATCAAAACTGACCTATTTGGCCAATTCTGTTCCTTACCAAAGTGTCAGTAGATCGAAATTTGAGACGACGGGCGAGAGATAAGATCACTGTCAGCAGCTCCAAATTGGTTTGGAAATTTAAGATACCCCTCGGAAAAAAGTGATCGCGTTTACTCCCGATCTTGTATTTCTTTCTTTTAGTCTCCCTGCAGATCAAGTCACCAACAATCATAACACGGCTTCTTCTACATTTTTCCCGATATTGTATTTCATTCTTTTAGTCTCCCTGCAGATCAAGTCATCAACAATCATAACACGGCTTCTTCTACTTTTTTTCCATCTTGTATTTCATTCTTTTAGTCTCCCTGCAGATCAAGTCATCAACAATCATAACACGGCTTCTTCTACTTTTTTTCCATCTTGTATTTCATTCTTTCAGTCTCCCTGCAGATCAAGTCACCAACAATCATTACATGGCATCTTCTAGATTTCCTGCATAAGATGAAGCCCCCTTTCAGTGTGATTTAATAAAATAAACGAACGAAAAAGAAATGAGTTTCTTATGAGCACAGTAATAACAGAAAGGTTTCGAATTTTACAGACCAAACATTTTTTTTTTGAAAACCATACTATGGTTGCACGAAAGGGGTTCTATCCTTCCTCCCACCCCCCACCCCACCCCCCCCCCCCCCCTGTACTCTTTTTGGGTACTTTTTAAGCGCGGCAAGCACAAGCCACTCCTTGGCACAGTGTGATTGGAGGTCCTCAGACTTAACGCGACAGAACTGTTGAAACCCTTCATAGATTCAATATCACGATTAACGGCTTTGATGCGTCTCTTCTCACTCCAAACCCTTCCTCTTGCGTGTGTGGATTTACTGTTTTTCCTCCTCCTTTGTCAACAAGGTGAATACAACTTTTATTTGTATTGTAGGTATTTGTGGTGTGTCAGGCTGAGACAGACACTAGTGCCTTCTTGTGGCCATGATAACGCCGTGAACAGTGTGAACGACCAGTATGAATGAACAGTGTGAACGACCAGTGTGAATGTAGAGTGTGAATGAACAGTGTGAATGAACAGTGTGAACGCACAATATGAATGGTATGCATGTTCAGTGTGAATACACTATTATAAGTTTTACCAGAATGAAACAGCCTTAAAATAGTGTGACAATACTTCAAAAGACATTTGACATTGGGACGAAGGGTGTGTGTGTGGGGGGGGGGTGTTAGTCCTGATCATACAACCGCATTCTTTCACCGTTCACTTCTTTATATCGTAGTTCAGGAGGGCGTGAAATATGAGCGCCCGTCAATGGGGGTTTGATTAATTGAGCACAGCAGTACGGGGACAGTGGCCTCATTGTTGTGTGTCTATAATCTGTAACTAGCACGCATTGGTAATCAGTAAACTCGCTCTCCTCCAATTTCCCACCGCAATTTCAAACATTGCTTTAGAATCAAAGAAAACCCTTGTGTAAACTTATTTATCGAACTAATAATATCTCAATAATAACAGCGCTTCCATTTTACGCAATTTAACCAAAAGTGTTGCGGGATTTCCTAGCGTTCTCTAATTGACTAATGGGAACCCAGTTTTCTAATGCAAACCTCTGCAGATGTGATAAACTTTATGTTGCCGAAATTATTTGGTGTAATCGATACCATAATCAACTTAATTTGGAGAATCGAGTGAAAACAGTTACTTCCGGTTGCAGGGTCGATCAGTGTTAAGCAGTGCTGAGCAAGGCCACGCAGGTGTGCGGGTTTCTTCCTCTGCCTAGAAGAAAGACCCGCACTGGGCTGGAAGAAATCCAACCCTGATGCTAAGTGTGCCGACAAGACCAGCACGAGCCTGCCCAGCGAGACTGTTTTTTTTTATTTATTTTTCTTGGGGGGGGGGGGTGCAAACAGCACTGCAGGGCACAGATCCAACCCTCTCCCCCAACCCCCACCGACCCTGCCCTCAGCCGGCTTGACTCCCAAAGATCTAAACTACCTGTGAGACCTCTCATTCAGTTACTGTGAAATTTTGACACTGTGAAAAATCTGGAAATTCCCCTCCCCCTGTCTCCCCTTTCCTCCACCCCCTGCTTAAATAAAGGCCAGGTGTTCTCGCTACCCCTTGATTCCCACTCCTCCCGTCCCTCCCCCTCCCCCCGCTTGAATAAAGGCCAGGTATTCTCCCTACCCTTGATTCCCCCTCCCCCCCCACCACACCCCCGCTTGAATGAAGGTCAGGCATTCTCCCGACCCTACCCCTTGCTTTCAGCCTTATCCTTCAGCTGTGTTAGTCGTGGAGGGGTGAGGGCAGACTACTGTTAATTGTCGACCCGAACAACAATCGTATTGCTGTTAATAACTGTGGTCATTCTATAATTTTCTCTCTTTCTCTCTCTGCTACAACCCCCCCCCCCCCACACACACATCTCAAACTGCCATCAAACATGCTTTGCCCAAGGGCATCAATGTGTTCGTACGCGAGAAACAATCCCCGTTCCCAAACACACAGTGGACTTCACTACGCCCCCATCCACGCCTGCAGCCTGTCCCCGTACAGTACAGCACACAGTGGACTTCACTACGCCCCCACGCACGCCTGCAGGCTGTCCTCGTGCAGTACTATGAACAGTGGACTTCACTACGCCCCCATTCACGCCTGCAGGCTGTCCCCGTACAGTACAACACACAGTGGACTTCACTACGCCCCCATTCACGCCTGCAGGCTCTGTCCCCGTATAGTACCACGCATAGTGGACTTCACTACGCCCCCATTCACGCCTGCAGGCTGTCCCCGTACAGTACAACACACAGTGGACTTCACTACGCCCCCATTCACGCCTGCAGGCTCTGTCCCCGTATAGTACCACGCATAGTGGACTTCACTACGCCCCCATTCACGCCTGCAGGCTGTCCCCGTACAGTACAACACACAGTGGACTTCACTACGCCCCCATACACGCCTGCAGGCTGTCCCCGTACAGTACAACACACAGTGGACTTCACTACGCCCCCATTCACGCCTGCAGGCTCTGTCCCCGTATAGTACCACGCATAGTGGACTTCACTACGCCCCCACCCACGCCTGCAGGCTGTCCTCGTGCAGTACTATGAACAGTGGACCTCACTACGCCCCACTCCACCCCTCCAGGCTCTATCCGTGACAATCTGTAACAAGCGGTTCAGTTTCGTCTGCAAGATTTACGAGAAAAAGAACAAAACAAAACAAAACAACAGAACTCCAGTTTTTGGGGAATAAACATAGAAGCAGAGGCACTTAGAAACATGAAGTCAATGGAGAAATACATCAAAATCACTTTGAAACAGCGGTCTTTTTGCGTTTGAAACCTAATATAGTAATGTTGTTTTCGCAATAAAGTTTTAATACTTTATTGATGCGCCAGAGAAGATCAAATTTTAGTGTACTTTTTCTTATTTTTTTTTCTTATGTTTTGCCCCACTGACTTACCGATCAAACTGCTCAGCGAGAGGAAATGCTAGGGGAGAGGAAACTGCTTAGGAGAGGAAGAACTTGGGGAGATGAAACTGCTTACTGACATGGCACCGCTTAGTGATATGACACTGCTTAGCGAGTCGACACTGTTTAGTGACATGACACCGCTTAGAAACATGACACTGCTTAGTGACATGACATCGCTTAGAAACATGACACTGCTTAGTGATATGACATGACAGCGCTTAGAAACACGACACTGCTTAGTGACATGACACCGCTTAGAAACCTGACACTGCTTAGTGACATGACACTGCTTAGTGACATGACACTGCTTGGTGACATGACACTGGCCGCTTCACACTCACCTGTGAGCAACGTGACGGCGCATGAACTGTTCCTATGTGTAAATCCACAAGCCTTTCTGTCGCAAAACTAATTTCCAACACTATTATTTAAAATGCTACTAGACTGCATCAAACAAGTAAGAATTCAGATTTTCTGTTGTTGTTTGCAATACAGACAAAGTGAGTCTGTTCCGGAATAGACTAACGACACTTCAACTGCCACCATACTGGGTCTCCATTGGTCTATTCCGATGGGTCTCATGGGTCTACTCCGGAATGCACTCACGTTGTCCAAAGAGCCTTATTTTGTCCGGGGCAAAAATAAATTAATTCTTATTTACTTAATACAGTCTTATTTCGAAGAATAGGGTGTTTCGTTTTTGAAAAGCCCAAATCTCATGTAGAACTGTGAAACTGTCCTTTCCCAATTACACAGAACTTAGAGGCGACATTCGCTTTCTTATTTCTGACACTGAAAGAAAGCCCTTCTACTTTTACTTTCAAATCAGTTACTTTCAGAACATATTTTGACATTTAAAACTACCATTAGCAACAATTAAAAGCACATATAACGTGAATAAAAATGAAATCAAAAGGCTGTAACTGTAAGGCACAGTAAAACCGCATCACAACGAACACCTCATCCCAGGCAACTTGCTCATCAAAACGAACACCTCACCCCAGGAAACCTGCTCATCACAACGAACACCTCACCCAAGGCAACCTGCTCATCGCAACGAACACCTCACCCCAGGCAACCTGCTCATTGCAACGAACACCTCACCCCAGGCAACCTGCTCATCACAATGAACACCTCACCCAAGGCAACCTGCTCATCGCAACGAACACCTCACCCCAGGCAACCTGCTCATTGCAACGAACACCTCACCCCTGGCAACCTGCTCATCGCAACGAACACCTCACCCCAGGCAACCTGCTCATTGCAACGAACACCTCACCCCTGGCAACCTGCTCATCACAACGAACACCTCACCCCAGGCAACCTGCTCATCACAATGAACACCTCACCCAAGGCAACCTGCTCATCACAACGAACACCTCACCCCTGGCAACCTGCTCATCACAACGAACACCTCACTCCAGGCAACCTGCTCATAACAATGAACACCTCACCCCAGGAAACATGCTCATCACAACGAACACCTCACCCCTGGCAACCTACTCATCAAAACGAACACCTCACCCCAGACAACGTGACCATCAAAACGAAAAGCTCACCCTAGGCAACATGTTCATTACAACGAATACCTCACCCTGGGCAATATGTTCATGGTAATGGGTGGTGGTTGGGGATGGGGGTTGAGCTGGGGTGTTCACTGCCTGGATTTCACGTCAGTATACCAATATTCAAAGTTCGTGGCAACACACTATCCGTCCAATGAAAGGGCCTGGCCGGTCACAGGTTACCCCTTATTCCGGAGTTCACAGATTGTCTCGTGTGTGGGCGGTCAGGGATTGTTCCAGGGTTGCATAGTCACAGCCTGCTCCGTGTTTGGCGGTCACAGGTCGTCCAGACTGGCCCGTCTTTGGGCGGTCACAATTTGTCTGGTGTTAGGGCCGTCACAGGTTGCCCCTTGTTTTGACTGTCACAGGTTACCCGTGTTTGGGCGGTCACAGCTTGCCCCCTGTTTGGACGGTCAAGGGTTGCTTCACGTTTGGACGGTCACGTGTTGCCCTGTGTTAGGTGGTCATACGTTGCCCCGTGTTTCCGCTGTCACACGTTTCTCCGTATTTGGGCCGTCACAGGATGCCCTGTGTTTGGGCGGTCACAGGTGACGCCGTTTTTGGGCTGTCACAGGTTGCTCATGTTTAGGCTGTCACAGGCGGCCCCGCGTTTGGATGTTCACAGGTTGCCCCGTGTTAGGCGGTCACAGGTGGCCCCGAGTTGGGGCGGTCACATGTTACCCCGTGTTTAGGTTGTAATAGGTGGCCCGTGTTTTGGCTGTCACAGGTGGCGCCGTATGTGGGCTGTCACAGGTGGCCCCGTTTTAGGCGGTCACAGGCTGCTCGCATTTAGCGGTGTCCACCGGCGAAGTTTTCACTGTCACTGACTCCACCCCGCACCACTTCACACTTGCATTAGCTACCTCTCGACTACCATACATCTGCATTTTTTACGGCACCAAAGTTCAATGACAGATAAAACAATGTGTTTCTTCTAGTTGTTTATTGATGATCGCCGCGCCGTACAAACATAATGTACACACATAATGTACACATATAATGCAAACAAGTAGGGCTTGGCATAAGAGCGGGTCGTCCACCTCACAAAGCTGCACCCGTTGCCATTTTTTGACCGCTTTCCTTTTACGTCTGTCACCGAATCTCCAGATAACACAGAATCAAGTATATGGCCATTGCTTAATGATTATACATCCGCATTGATAAGCATCTGTACCGATTGTTGAATGGTTTTACCAGTGATAAAAAGATGCACAACAAATTTTATTAGCCTCTCGAAAAGGCCGAAATAGATATCTCTTAAAGCTTCTACCAAAGTAAAGCACATTGTTGAGACATTAATAAACATACGGCTCTTCTTTCTATTATTATTATTATTATTATTATTATTATTATTATTATTATTATTATTATTATCAATCAAACCCTGTTAACAGTGAGTAAAGACGTTTATGATAATCTTACGACATTCATCTCTTCAGCACAACTCCCCCTCCCCCCTCAACAGCGGTCACCCAGGTCAAAGTAAATTCACTCAACCACCCCCTCCCTCAGCTTCCATCAGTCTTACAGCAAATACGCTCCTTATTAAAGGACGCAGATACTGGTATAATCATGGCACCGTGACCACCCTCCCCCCCACCATCATGCCACCGTGACCCCCCCCCCCCCCAATCATGCCACCGTGACACCTTTATCCCAAGTTGCTTACTCTAATACGGGTCACTGATGAGATCACTCCTATCCCCCCCAGGGGCACTACCCCCACCCCCTCAGTTATTCACTCGAGGCCGGGTCACCGAAGAGATCGCCCCCCCCCTCCCTATCCTCCGTTACTCAGTCTAGGCCGGGGCCATTGATTGGATCACCCCACCCCCTCCCCCCCGTTACTCACTCTAGGCCGCGGCCATTGATGAGATCGTTCTCACCCCCTCCCCCTCCCCCCGTTACTCATTCTAAGCCGGGGCCATTGATGAGATCACCCCACCCTCTCCCCCCTCCCCCCCCGTTACTCACTCTAGGCCGGGGCCATTGATGAGATCACCCCCCCCCCTCCCTCCCCCCCCCGTTACTCACTCTAGGCCGGGGCCATTGATGAGATCTTCCAGCTGCTTGAGGTCGATCCCTGAGTTGTCAAAGCCAGTGATGTGGTCTGGAAACAAAACAAAACAATCCATCATTTCTCCTGTCAATATTCTGTCAAAACGACTGCAGATTTTGCTTGCATAACACATAGAAAACTAATACTGGACAACATAGAACCTTGACTGAACACAAAAAATTACAGCAGTGTGCAACATTAACTTTTATAGTCGGTTGGCCACCGGGCCACTTGATTTGCAAATTGAGTGGCCCGAGCCCATTTTGGGTGGCCCGACTAATATATATATATATATATATAGATATATAATATATATATATATATACGGCCACACTAAGGAGGCGTGTGTTTAAAGTAGGGTTGTGTTTTTGACATGAAACCTGTCATTAACACTCAAAAACCGTCAAAAACTGTCTAAAACTGTCAAATGCTGTCAAAAACTACCACTAGTTAGTGATTACATTTATTACTGCACATGTTTACAATCATCACTGTGTACAAAATGACATGACAAGTAGATTAAATGTCAATAGTCTATTTTTTCTTTTCCTCGCAGCATTCTGTAGCAAAACACAAGTTTTGCTGCTTTTTCATTTCCGAGTCGGTTTCTAAAGTTTGTGTGGATTAATCCGAAACTGGAAAACACACGTTCGATAGATCCGGAGATGATGGGGATCCTAGTAACTGTACTGCTAGATTTCTGAAACTGTCCGGTACAGAGTACATGCCCAATGTTTTCCACCAGACAACAGCATTCATTTATGTTGCGCTTTCACATAAGTATGCTGAAGGAAATGGCGAGGTTTTTGCGTCTAAGGCAATCAGCGTTGCGATGTTATTTGGGTCACGATCCGACAAGAATGCATGGACAGACCCTAACTGGTCTGTATTCAGAAGCTCTCCTTGGTACTTCGGGTGTAACTTGTAACTTTTCTTTTCACTGGTACTGGAAGGTCGGTAACCGTAGTATTATCATCTAGACTGGTGCGTGTTTGATTAGTTGCACATCTGATGTAATGTGCTTTCATGCGATCAACTCGATTCGCAAGCTTGTGGTCGCATAATTTGCATTGCACGTATTTCTTATTTTCCTCAGAAACCTCTAAGAAATGCTGCCAAATCAAGTCCTTTGGTCTACCGCCTTTGTGCATGTTGTCCAATTTCTCACTCACAAATGAAGTTAAAGTGTGATGTTTTAGCAAAAACAGCCCCCATTATATACGAAAGTTTTTGACATCGAAGCATCAAGAGATTAAGGAGGAAATTATTAACGACTCGCGTGGGGGTGGCTTCGTGGGCACAGGAACTCCGTAGATTAAGCCACTAGCTGACGTTAAACGGATATTTTTTATCTGAGGCAGCGTGATGGAAGCTGACGCTAAGTGAAGTTCGAAGCAATAGATTGTATAAAAATAATAAATAAAAGAGGTAAGAGCAACAAGTAAGTATTTGTGAAACACAAGCAGGCCCCAACCGCCTCCAAATTCATAGGGGTATAAAGCGATGACGGACGGACGGACACCCCAAACCTATAGGCCTCAATCCGAAGGATTGTGGTCTAACAAAACGGTCCAAAATGTTCCACAATACTGAGTTTTTGACAGTTTTTGACCATTTTTTTTTTGTCAAAAAGTGTTTTTGACATGACAGATTAAACATAGTAATATCCACCGTCAAAAAACCTCACCGTCAAAAACTCTACAACCCTGGTTTAAAGTATATATAACATGTAACACAGAAAACTAAAGGATTCTTAACTAATTTAATTCGACAAACATTACCATTTAACAAATTTGGTTGTAATTTGTATGAAACAAAATGGACAAATAAACATCTGTCATTGGTGTCATAAACTGCGATGGTACCCGGGAGGATGAGCCCTAATTTCAGTTTTTTGCGATTGTTCAGCAGTCACTCATTCGAGTATTGTAGTATTTTCTGCTCGTTCTCATCCAAGTCCTGCTCATTATCAGAGCCATCAGAATCCGACTCATCGTCCTCAGAGATATGTTCTGCCATATACGAGGTGCCCTCGCTCGCCACTGGAATACAGTCCGTTTAAGCTCTATGAGTGGAGGATGTGTGAGCGAAGTTTTCCCGCTTACAGCCTTTGAGTCAAGCGGCCACATATCAACTGCGGGTGTGGGCTTGTAGAGAGCCACTTCAGGCGTTTTTGTCTTGACTACCATAATCTCGCTCACGGTTTCGGTAGTAAGGCGAGACATTTTTTCAATTTTCATGATATCTCATTAGGCACAGATGTGGGCGGTAGGCATAGCACAAGGTCGATAAGACCTAGAATTATTAGGAAAAAAACTTACCCAGGTAAATAAGTGATGCTTTTTTTCTCAGAAATGCATTTCTTGCTTAGGAAGTTTTTTCTGTCTTGAAACTCTAAGCGTGTTCCGAGGGAAAAGATCGGAAATACAGTTTCGTTTTTAAGATTATAAATAAAGTATGGCCTATGTTTAGAAAAATATTCTTTTTTATTTTTTATGTATATTATATATTCCAATTTATATTTATTTATAGAAAAACATGGAGTTTTGCAACCATTTATAGATTTGTTAGAGATTTTTAAATATTATTTTCCTGGAAAACCCTCAGTTTCGAATGAATGATTTTTCTGATCTAAGTTTAGAACATGGGAATTACCCAGGTTCTTGATGTATACATTGTTCAATCGACGGATTACCGTGTTCTCATTTTCGTTTTAAAATAATTTTTATTCAGTTTTTTAAAAATAACATTTAAACAATTAAAAATAAAAATGAGTCGGTGTAAGTAATTAAGTGGCCCGTCGGGCCACTCAGCTTTGAGACTGGGTGGCCCGAGCCGATTTTGAGTGGCCTCGGGCCACCGGCCACCGTTAATGTTGCAAACTGTTACAGTACATGTGTTGACTGGTGACAATGTGTTGACTGATGACAATGTGCTGACTGGTAACAATGTGTTGACTGGTGACACTCTGTTGACTGGTGTGGGTCTGGTGTGACACCGCCCCTACGACCACCCTCTCCCAGTTGCGATCAGTGATCGTCAATTTGTTTCAATCAGCTGATCAGTTTCCTTCATATCATGTCTTTTCAGACATTTCTTTTATTATATCAATCATTTTATTTATTCAATCAATAGTTTTCAATTCTTATAAATAGATTTCCCACATATGGTTTCCGGTTTGTAATTTTCGAGAAAATGCAATCACAAAGGGTTTGTTTTAAACAACTTGAAACATTTCAGCTCCAGAACGTCCTCCTATATGCTTCGTAAGATGAGAAACATGCACCATACGAGAACATAACTACCTGTGTGGCTGCTTCATGGTAACCACAGAAATGCCGTCAGTGGCAGCCTGGAATCCCCTCAATCATAACCCTACTTGGATGTGCATTAAAAGAAATTCGAGTGCACTAGGCCGTGTATTCCCGTTATCGAAATTAACTTCCGCAACTGATCAGTAACCGTGCACCTCACAGGGGGGGGGGGGAGTCTCTTGTTGGGGGGGGGGGGTAGCCAATCGATTAAAAAAAAAAGCCTGACAATTCTGTGGTACAAAGTGAATCATTGCCTCTCCCCTTTTGCGAAAACCCTGCATCCGCCCGTGCGTCCCACCCCCCCCCCCCCCCCCCACCCCTCCCCTTTGTTCCGTGCATGAGAGCGCTGACCTTGACAATTACCCACTTCACGCGACCCTTCAATACATTTCTGGTGTTCCCTGAACAATTTACCTCTTGTAACAACAACAACTGTGACACACCACAACGACCGACATCTCCCGCATACCTCAGTCTTGTTAACGTCACACCCTTCTATGAGCTTTAAAATATTTCAATTAATCTTTTAAAATACATTTTAAATTTTTTTATATTTTTCCAGCAAACTGACAGCAAACTTCACAAAACATTTTATCCATTTCTAAGGGGCGGGTGAAGGCGGGTCTCTGTACTCTCTCTCTCTCTCTCTTTTTTTTTTTTTTTTTGAGTGGGGGAGGGGGTCCATAATTCGTTTTTCAGTCAACCAGTTTTAGCTTTCAGTTTTAGCGTCACGGGTGAACGCGGCTCATTGGGAGTGGAGGGGGAGGGGGTGGCGGGGTGAGGGGGTGGCAGGTAGGGGAGGGGGTGGCGGGTAGGGGAGGAGGTGGCGGGGGGAGGGGGGAGGAAGGGAGGGAGTGGGGGAGGGGGTGGCGCGTGGAGGAGTGTTGAGAGACAGCCTCCCGTATTGATGATTTTTACACATTTTTCACCCTTCAATGGAAAAGATTTCATTCAAGATTTCATTCAAAAGACATTTTACTTTGCTAAACCAAATTATCTGAAGTCAAACTTACTTTGGATATGTCAAAATGGAGAAGAAATACCCGCCTGATCGGGCAGAGTGGCTGTGATTGATAGAAACTGAAAGGACAGTGGCGATAACATCACGCGGAATCCGCCAATCCATAACATCATGCGGAATCCGCCAATCCATAACATCACGCGGAATCCGCCAATCCATAACATCACGCGGAATCCGCCAATCTATAACATCACGCGGAATCTGCCACGCCACAAAATCACGCGGAATCCGCCAATCCATAACATCCAAGGAATCTGCCAAGCCACAAAATCACGCGGAATCCGCCAATCCATAACATCACGCGGAATCCGCCAATCCATAACATCACGCGGAATCCGCCAATCTATAACATCACGCGGAATCTGCCACGCCACAAAATCACGCGGAATCCACCAATCCATAACATCACGCGGAATCCACCAATCCATAATCTCACGCGGAATCCGCCAATCCAATCACTTGTCCACGACACCAGTTTTCGCGTTTTGAATCCTGAAAGCTGATTTGGCATCTTCCAGGGCTGCATCCGATTTCAGATCAGTCACGGTAGCACCTAATTTGGCATCTTCCAGGGCTGCACCCGATTTCAGGGCACTCAAAGTAGCACCTGATTTTCCAGAGTTGCACCTGATTTGGCGTCTGACAGGGTTGCACCTGAGTCGGCATCTGTCAGGGTCTTACCTCTTTCAGCGTCTGTCATCAATATACATTATTTGGCATCTTTCAGAGTTACATCTGTGGTGTCTGTTATGGCTGCACCTGATCTGATGTCAGTCATGGTTGCACCGGAGTTGGCGCCATCCATGATTGCACCCGACTGGGCGCTACCCAGAACAGGCACTACTAGAACTACGTATTTTCTACTCATGCCGTTTCTCAGACAGCACCACGTCAGGCCGTTTCTCAGGCAGCACCCCGTCAGGCCGTTTCTCAGGCAGCAGCACGTCAGGCCGTTTCTCAGGCAGCACCACGTCAGGCCGTTTCTCAGGCAGCACTGGGTCAGGCGGTTTCTCAGGCAGCACCACGTCAGGCCGTTTCTCAGGCAGCAGCACGTCAGGCCGTTTCTCAGGCAGCACCACGTCAGGCCGTTTCTCAGGCAGCACTGGGTCAGGCGGTTTCTCAGGAACCACTGGGCCAATCAATGATTGATGTTTTGTCACACAAATACCATTATCTACATGACAACATCCAACTCTAGAAAGAAGGTAACTTCATGAGGGCCCATGAGACGACCGACATGCCTGGCCATTTTTATGACCTCCTAAAACAGGAGTGGCTGTTACAGCATCACTTATGACACAGGCTGACGTCAGCAGAACCCCGCTACACAGACAGGCCCCTGGATGGGCGTAATGCTGCCTGCACGTGCCCAGTTACCGTCACACGCCGTATGAGCTGTGTCCCACGGCAACTTTGTCCTCATGACGTCACATCAGCACAACACTTGATGCAAATTTGCTCAGCCTCTCTGTGTTTTTTTTTTAGCCGGATTATACCGGAAATAAGGTACATGTGCTTCTAGCCCTGCTAAAGGTTTGCACCATCTCTTTCGCGGGCTGCTCTCATGGAGGCCAAATATTGTGGTACACTATAAGATATTTGATGGAGACACAAATCGTTGGGTCTTGTTCATCACCCGCGATGATTTCTTCACTGCTTCTTTGTTCTTTTTTTTTTAAGGTTTTTTTTTTACACATATGAATATGCTGTGGGTGACATTGAAAGCTTTGTTGTCTAAAAAGACGCGCGGCAACGCGCAAAACGTGCAAAAAAGACGCGCTGTAGGGTACACACAATTCGGCGCAAACGTAACACACGCTTAAAAATACCACTGGCACCTTCACACTGCAGTGGCTGACCCATGCAAACGGAGCTAAAGTCAATTAGCAACTATGTCAACAATAGAAAATAACAGACACACACACGGAACCGCGAGAAAACACGCTCCACGTCACCCCCCCCCTCTTCCCCCAAACACACCAAACTTTTCTCCATAATATTATTAACGCCCTTACTTCATACAGACATTATACGCAACAACTTGATAAACTCGAACTGTATTTTACCAAACTTGTCACTAGGTGTCATAATAAAAGATCAAGTAGCGTCTGAAATATCTTGTCAACTATTCCACTCAAGTGCTGGCTGTCTGCGAAAAAGAAAACAGCTTGTGAATGGTGAAAGCTGATCCCTCAAAACTATTTTTATTCAGGTGATGTTTAAATTTACATTTTAGTGGTTGACGCCGGAATATACGGATGAGCTTACACAATGAGAGTGATCCACTGATACAGGGCCTCGCGTACATGAATACAGACACATCGTCACGGTGGCGCCGCTTTCTCACGCGGCACCCGATCGCTCTCATGCACAGAGTCACTTTCTGACGCGACTCCCGATCGCCCTCATGTACACAGTCACTTCCTGACGCGGCACCCGATCGCTTTCATGTACACAGTCACTTCCTGACGCGGCACCCGATCGCTTTCATGTATAGAGTCACTTTATGACGCGGCACCCGATCACTCTCATGTACAGTCACTTTCTGACGCGGACCCGATCGCTCTCATGAACAGAGTCAATTTCTGACCCGGTAACGTGGTATAAAGTGCTTGCTGCTGTCTTGCGCGGCACAAAGAATTGTTGATATTAAAAGAGAGAAGCGCCATTCATACTGTATCTACTCAAGCAACACAAACCCCACCGGAGGTCAAGGACAGCCAAAGTCAACGTCCAATCCGAGGTCAGAGAGAGTCAACGTCCCATCCGAGGTCAGAGAAAGTCAACGTCCAATCCAAGGTCAGAGAAAGTCAACATCCCATCCGAGGTCAGAGAAAGTCAACGTCCATTCCGAGGTCAGAGAAAGTCAACATCCCATCCAAGGTCAGAGAAAGTCAACGTCCAATCCGAGGTCAGAGAAAGTCAACATCCCATCCGAGGTCAGAGAAAATCAACGTGCCATCCGAGGTCAGAGAAAGTCAACATCCAATCCGTGGTCAGAGAAAGTCAACATCCAATCCGTGATCAGAGAAAGTCAACATCCAATCCGTGATCAGAGAAAGTCAACATCCAATCCGTGATCAGAGAAAGTCAACATCCAATCCGTGGTCAGAGAAAGTCAACGTGCCATCCGAGGTCAGTAGCCAATTTTTATATCGGGTGCCGGATCTCCATTACTCTTCAAATGCATTTTTATTTCAGTGATCAAAATTCAAACACAAGCATTAAATTGAATAATGGTTTAAATGTGGCGACGTCACTCCTCTACATACATACAAACACACACATACTTAAAAATACAAACACAAGCATAGTCACCACTCAGGCACAGTCACAGACCAGGAACAGCCATCGCTCAGCCATACTCAAGAGATCAGGCACAGTCACCGCTCAGGCACAGTCACAGACCAGGCACAGCTACCGCTCAGGCACAGTCACAGACCAGGCACAGCCACCACTCAGGCACAGTCACAGATCAGGCACAGCCACCGCTCAGGCACATTCAACATTCCGACACATTCGCTGACGACAGGTTTTACGAGGGTTCTCAGTGCATGAATAATTCTGGAAATCAAGCGGAATGATTCACTGGTGCCCGGTAAAAACACTGCGCATTATGTTTCCGTTATGGTCATCACGTTTCCGTTATACTCATCATGATTCCGTTATGGTCATCATGTTTCCGTTATGGCCATCATGTTTGTGTTATGGTTATCACAACCCATTATGGTCATCATGTTTCCGTTATGGTCATCATGTTTCCGTTATGGACATCATGTTTCCGTTATGGACATCATGTTTCCGTTATGGACATCATGTTTCCGTTATGGTCATCATGTTTGTGTTATGGTTATCATGTTTGTGTTATGGTTATCGTGATTCCGTTATGATCATCATGATTCCGTTATGGTTATCATGATTCCGTTATGGTCATCATGTTTCCGTTATGGACATCATGTTTCCGTTATGGTCATCATGTTTGTGTTATGGTTATCATGTTTGTGTTATGGTCATCATGTTTCCATTATGGTCATCATGTTTCCGTTATGTTCATCATGTTTCCGTTATGGTCATCATGTTTGTGTTATGGTTATCATGTTTGTGTTATGGTTATCATGATTCCGTTATGATCATCATGATTCCGTTATGGTTATCATGATTCCGTTATGGTCATCATGTTTCCGTTATGGACATCATGTTTCCGTTATGGACATCATGTTTCCGTTATGGTCATCATGTTTGTGTTATGGTTATCATGTTTGTGTTATGGTTATCATGATTCCGTTATGATCATCATGATTCCGTTATGGTTATCATGATTCCGTTATGGTCATCATGTTTCCGTTATGGTCATCACGTTTCCGTTATGGTCATCATGGACATCATGATCCCGTTATGGTCATCATGTTTCCGTTATGGTCATCATGTTTTCGTTATGGCCATCATGTTCCCGTTATGGTCATCATGTTCCGTTATGGTCATCATGTTTCCGTTATGGTTATCATGATTCCGTTATGATCATCATGTTTCTGTTATGGTCATCATGTTTCTGTTATGGTCATCATGATCCCGTTATGGTTATCATGATGCCGTTATGGTCATCATGATGCCGTTATGCTCATCATGTTTCCGTTATGGTCATCATGTTTCCGTTACGGTCATTATGTTTCCGTTATGGTCATCATGATCCCGTTATGGTCATCATGTTTCCGTTATGGTCATCATGTTTCCGTTATGGTTATCATGATTCCGTTATGATCATCATGTTTCCGTTATAGTTATCATGATCCCGTTCTGGTCATCATGTTTCCGTTATGGTCATCATGTTTTCGTTATGGCCATCATGTTTCCGTTATGGTCATCGTGTTCCGTTATGGCCATCATGTTTCCGTTATGGTCATCATGTTTCCGTTATGGTCATGATTCCGTTAGGGTCATCATTATTCCGTTATGGTCATCATGTTTCCATTATGCTCATCATGTTTCCGTTATGGTCATCATGATCCCGTTATGGTCATCATGTTTCCGTTATGGTCATCATGTTTCCGCTATGGTGCACCACAATTTTTCGAAACTGTTGACTGCTGCCTAGCGTGTTGAAAGCGGCAGTATAGGTTCAAACTACTTACCGGTGAGGCACGCACTATTTAACATCATGAACCAGATCGTTATGAAAAAAACACACGCAAACAAAAGAATTTTGGCGATTTTTTAAAGTATTTTTATGGCGCACGATGCAAAATTACGACACCTGACCAAAATTTGTGCGCCGTACAGAAAGTGGACATTACATGACGGACACTCCATGACGGACATTACATGACGGACACTACATAACGGACAGGACACACGCCAGAATTACCCCTCTCCCCCGCAGTAAATGTTGTTTATTTGGCTACTGCACCTATCCCCATCAGGAACAAGCAACCCTCTTCCGCCCCCCCCCCCCCCGCCCTTCCCGCTCCCCAAGGAAATTTATTGTTCAACAACGCGGTTCTGGAGCAAAAGAATGCCAAAAAACAACTCCGGCACCTCCGCCCCAATCTCCACTCCCCCCCCCCCCCCCTCGAAAAAAATAATATCTGTTGTCCACTTAACAGCGTAACGTGTAACCGACACTGGAAAATTTACTTGCCAAGACAAATACTGCTTTGTTGAACTCATCTGGGTCATATGTCCCCTGATAAACAAAACAAAAGGTTGTGGAGACCCCGCACGCGCTGTAACTATACCGACCCCCATTAACTCCCACCAAAGCCACTATAACTGAGCCCTCCTCCAACAAAACCTAATTCTCAAACCTTTCACTAATCGATCAGTCAGACAAGCAGGAAGACTGTCTTGTCTGTGTGTGTGTGTGCTTTTTTTTTCATCCGGGACAATGCACTCGAGTGCAGTTACCCTTTTCCGTAATTCACTACATGATCCCGAGCATGTCATGTCCTTCCTTTCAACACCGCAGCGAGTCAGACCCCACATTCCAATTCACAAATACGCAGTGAATGGTCGTGCTTAAAAAATCGGGATTATGAAACTGGTCGATTTCAACACTTCGTATCAATGCACGCAGCTGATTAAAAATTCGTAGAGCTTTGCACCAATGGAGCTCGAGTGCAACCCCCGCCTGCTCGATTCCCCTTTCACTAAAACAAGGTCACCACTGTTATTAAAATTCCCTCATTCCCAACCCTGCCCACTAACCCCCACTCCCCTATTTGATTTCCATCTCGATCACTAACCCAAAACTCCCCCATTCCCACCCCGTCTACTATTCCTACATTCCCCCACCCTGCCTACTAACCCCATACTCGCCCATTCCCACGCCGTCCACTAACCCTACATCCCCCCTCCGTTCCCACCCCGGCCCCTAACCCCAAGCACACCTGTTTACAAACTTTTCCAGGTTGTCAGTGCCTACTGTCAAGCATGTCCCCTTGATTACAGCGACACACCGTCACACGTGACGTAGTCACAGACGTTTTAGATCCTTTACATATTCCTGACTCTGATTGCATGACTGTGAAAGGCAATGCTTTGGTGAGTAGATAATACGCCAAATAACAGAGGCCTGTATTCAAAGGCGCTCTGCTCCTCTAAACCTACTGGTACCAGCACGAAACAACTGCTATTGTTGAGGAGAGCCAGTCTGAGGAAAACAGCCCTTATTCGTCCGCGGATTGAGCTCCAAATGAACTCAGTGCTCATATGTTTACCTGAAGAAATTCAGTGCAATTCCTATCTCTATCACAGTTCAATTTTTCATGGATTTTTTTTTTATTTCTGCCATTTATAGAGACGGCATGGAGTATTCAAATCGAGGATAATGTAACGACGCCTGAGCAACACTCAACAAATTGAAATACCTCTACAGGCATGGCCGAGGACATGGTGCTAACACTTTACAACACACCATTATTAATCAGACAGATTTTTTTTCAAGATGGCACTTTGCTTACATTTTGATTTTAGTTAATTTTGTCCAACGAAAAACGGCCAACACCCCCCTTCCCTCCCCCCCCCCCCCCCTGACGTCATACATCCAAATAGGAAGAATTCCATCTGACCTAGTCCTATGTTCACAACCTTTAAACGCATAATGATGAATTGATAAATCCGTAGGGGTGACGAATAAATGACCATAGGCATGGTCTATTTATTTTTTTCAGACTCCTCCTGCACATTTATAAGCCATACAACCCCATACAACCACATACAACCCCTTCGTTTCCGACAAAAATGTTAGTTCGCAAAGTGCGGTTACAACAAGCAACACAGCTGTGTGATGCAAAGCCCGTGCTCGAACAGCCGAGTGATGCAAAGCCCGTGCTCGAACAGCTGAGTGATGCAAAGCCCGTGCTCGAACAGCTGCGTGATGAAAAGCCCGTGTTCGAACAGCTGTGTGATGCAAAGTCCGTGCTCGAACAGCTGTGTGATGCAAAGCTCGTGCTCAAACAGCTGTGTGATGCAAAGTCCGTGCTCGAACAGCTGTGTGATGCAAAGCTCGTGCTCGAACAGCTGTGTGATGCAAAGTCCGTGCTCGAACAGCTGTGTGATGCAAAGCTCGTCCTCGAACAGCTGTGTGATGCAAAGCTCGTGCTCGAACAGCTGTGTGATGCAAAGTCCGTGCTCGAACAGCTGTGTGATGCAAACTGGTCACATTTCCAAGGATTCTTTTCAATATTTTTTCGAGTTCACACAAACGGGAAAAGGACTATTCCCCGGGATGATCCCCCTGACTAGTCCCCCCGGGAGGATTCCCCCGGGTCCGATTTTTTTTCAAGATATTTTCGATGTTTTTTTTTTCTTTCTTTTTCTATTTCATAAACTCCATGTTTATGTATGCTTGGATTATCAGGCTACATGTAGGCTTCTTTAACAGGCTACCGGAGTGGACGGTATTAAGTAACTCGGGATAGTGTGCGCAATTTAGGAAACCGAAGTTTGTTGGAGTACGTACGCGGGATTGCTCACAACATTCAGTTTTGATGAGACAGTGTACTCAGTATATTAACTGTAACTCAGAAGTTTAACTGCAGTGAATAGTGACTGTTAATCAGGAAATACAGACAGCAGCTTTAGTCAATGTAGTCACTTCAGTCATTGCGGCCAACAGTGTAAATTTATTTAGTATAAGTAGTTAGTCTGGTACTATTTACTGGGGTAGTGAATGTAGAAGATAGTAACTTATTGCGTTAATACCCACTGAGACGGATAGCACCATGAGGACACTAAACGGGTAGTCATTTTTTACGATCGCTTTATTGTAAAGTTGACTTGTTGCAAAATGTGACCATTTTCAAAAAAACACCGGGGGAGGGGGATAATCTCGGGGGAATCATCCAAGGGGGAACTGACCGGGGGCGAATTGTTTCGGGGGGGGGGGGGGGGGACTGCCCTAAACGCCACAAAACCACGCCAATTTTGCATTAGTATCTTAGCTTTTATTTGACGAGAATAAGATTGGTGGTGAAAATTGCGGCGACTAGGCAATGTCCACTGGGGGCTCCACCTACACTGGGGGCCACATGTTCTTCGCTATAACGTAACCCTCACTTCAACCCTGTACCCACAGTAGACCATAACCCACAATACTCACCCTAATCCTTAATAATTACAGCTGAAGCTTTAATTAGTTGTTAATGCCGCAATAAAAGTGGTTGGTGTGGGTGCTCTTAAACGACACCACAACACACGAATGGGTGGGTCCCTTAAACGACATTATTACACACGAATGGGTGGGCCCCTTAAACGACACCATTACCCACGAATGGGTTGGCCCCTTAAACGACACCACAACACACGAATGGGTGGGTCCCTTAAACGACATTATTACACACGAATGGGTGGGCCCCTTAAACGACACCATTACCCACGAATGGGTGGGCCCCTTAAACGACACCACAACACACGAATGGGTGGGTCCCTTAAACAACATTATTACACACGAAAGGTGGGCCCCTTAAACGACACCATTACCCACGAATGGGTGGGCCCCTTAAACGACACCACAACACACGAATGGGTGGGTCCCTTAAACAACATTATTACACACGAATGGGTGGGCCTCTTAAACGACATTATTACACACGAATGGGTGGGCCCCTTAAACGACATTATTACACACGAATGGGTGGGTCCCTTAAACGACACCATAACACACGAATGGGTGGGCCCCTTAAACGACACCATTACCCACGAATGGGTGGGTCCCTTAAACGACACCATTACCCACGAATGGGTGGGTCCCTTAAACGACACCATTACACACGAATGGGTGGGTCCCTTAAACGACACCATTACACACGAATGGGTGGGCCCCTTAAACGACAATATTACACACGAATGGGTGGGCCCCTTAAACGACATTATTACACACGAATGGGTGGACCCCTTAAACAAGAAAATTAACTACGAATGGGTGGGTCCCTTAAACTACACCACAACACACGAATGGGTGGGCCCTTAAACGACACCATTACACACGAATGGTTAGGTCCCTAAAACGACACCATTACCCACGAATGGGTGGGCCCCTTAAACGACACCATTACCCACGAATGGGTGGGCCCCTTAAACAAGAAAATTAACCACGAATGGGTGGGTTCCTTAAACGACATTATTACACACGAATGGGTGGGCCCCTTAAACGACACCATTGCCCACGAATGGGTGGGCCCTTAAACGACACCATTACCCACGAATGGGTGGGCCCCTTAAACGACATTATTACACACGAATGGGTGGACCCCTTAAACAAGAAAATTAACCACGAATGGGTGGGTCCCTTAAACGACACTATTACACACGAATGGGCGGGTCCATTAAACGACAACCATTACCCGCGAATGGAGATAAACTATAGACCAACAGTTCACCATTTGCAGCAGCATTTAAGCCCATTCATGAACCACATGCCCGATGGGACAACCCTCCCATGACTATCACTCACTGCAGGTCTGCGCACAACAACTTCCTCAAGCGACGCTGGTTCTTGTGACATACCGATAACAGCAATATAGCTATCACGCTCTCGTCGACACTGCCTTTTTTTCAATTGCCAGTTAGAGAAGCATTTCAACGAGAACAATTTCGATTCCACTGATAAGATAAGCGGAAGTCATCGTGTATGTTAGAAGAAAATTCAGTCTCACACAAATCACGTGGTTATCAATCTTATTTTTGTCCCGTGGAACTCATTACAAGAGTTTGGAGTTTTTTGTTTTTTTCTTGTTTTTCTTATTTTTTTGTTTTTAGTTTTCCGATTTTAGGCCCAGATGAGCGATCAACAAACAAAGGGCACTTGTGTTTGTGGGACACTCAAACTTTCCCGCTCGTCTGGAGTCGCTCGGGCAAATCTGACGTCAACTCGTTCGACTACTTGTGCATAAAACCCAGAAGGCACCGAGAAGAACAAATATTAAAAGTGTCGTACCACAAGAATAACAACTTAAGAAGCAAGTCACTATGACGGCTGCCCAAGCCCCGACACACAGCGTAATCATAACTAGGTTATCAGATTAAACTTCACTACTCGTTTGATAGTAATTGGCAAAAGCACTCACTGGCCTCAGCGATAGTGTTATGCCCTGAGCAGATTCAACACAGCCACTCCTTTCAACCCCGCGTGTCAAGCAATGTGAACGTGTGGAAAAATGTCACTCAATTCCCCGGTCAGACCGGAGTACCCTTCCCCCCCCTGGACAGCGCTTAGAGACCGGGTACCCCTCCCCAGGGCTGGTAAAAATTTCGAAATTTTTAAAAATTTCATGAAATTTGAAATTTTTGAAATATTTCAGAAATAATACAATTTTTGAAATCTTTCAAAGCACATAAGAAAAACGCACATTTCCACATTAATATATGTCAGTTAACTTAACAAATACCACCGTCAAAATGCATAGACAGATACAATGACAGAATCGCATACCGGTTAAACGCATGAATCGGGTGATTTGCATAAAATTATGTATTTTTAACCGGATAATTGCATATCGCTTTATCATAAAACCGTACAAAGGCAAAGCTTTTTCTCGTGTAAATGGGAAACACGGCTTAATTGCAGAATTAAGGGTGACTATTCAAATAGTGCTAAACTTGAAGCAAACTCGGGCGTCACTTGCTCCCTGTTTGTTTAGCTAACATATTGTCTGCTACATTTTTTGACCTATTGTTTACATATCCGACCTCTTTCCCCTGCGCCGTTAACAGTGAGCCCCCTTTCAGCAGTTACTATAAACTCTCCTGCCTCTCTCCCCACCCTTAGAAATACCCGCTCAGATACCCGGAGTAGATGTGTCAACGGTGCTACAGGCCAGCAACTGCCAGCTTTGTTACTCAAAAAGTCATAGACTACCCAGGATTTCTGTGGCTGCATTGTTTACTGGTAGAGTTATGCTAATATGTTAACTGACAACTTAAGATAAATGTCCGTGGATAGCTATCCGTCAGTATATGATATTCCTGATGTTCAACTTATTTCTTATTTAAAAATTTCAAAACGTGAAATTTTTGAAATTTTTACAGTGAAATATTTCATACCAGCCCTGCCCCTCCCCCGGAGAGCGCGGTCAGACCGGGGTCCCACCCTCGGACAGTGGCCAGACTGGCGTACCCTCACCCCTCCCGCCCTCCCAGGAGAGCGGTCAGACCGGGGTACTCTCACCCCCCCCCCCCCCGACAGCGGTCAGAGACCCCCCCCCCCCCCCAACTTCTTCAACAGCGGTCACAGACCGGGGTGCCTTATCTCCAAGACAGCGGTCAGTAACCAGGATAGTACCCCCCAGAGCGGTCAGACCGGGGTACCCTCACCTCCCCCCCCCCCCGACAGCGGTCAGAGACTCCCCCCCCCCCCCAACTTCTTCAACAGCGGTCACAGACCGGGGTACCTTATCTCCAAGACAGCGGTCAGTAACCAGGATAGTACCCCCCCCCCCCCCCAGAGCGGTCAGACCGGGGTACCCTAAAGGATTAATCTCTCTGACAGCACAAAACGCCAACAAAACAAGTTTTCACAGGTTGAACAGCAAAGGTATTTTCACCAAATTTTAGGTCGATTTCACAGAAAATATGACACTACAAATCTCCACATTCGATTTTGGTACCGTTCTTGGATTCCAAACCATAGATGGAATGGCGTGAAGCAGCTCGCCCTGACAAAACCTGGAGCCTTGAACGTAAGTGGATTCCAAAACACAGAATGGGGTGGGACACCTTACCCTGGCTAATTCGAGCCGGGAAAAGCAGACAATGATGGCGAAACTGTGTCTACGAGAAGTGAGCCATAAAGATGTTATGTCCACCACGTCACCCTCCAATTCGTTTCAACTTTCAAGTATCTTTCAAGAGCAGATACACAGCGATAACGAAGTGATCGGTTAGCGCCGCGCATGCGTCGATCAGTTCCGACAGTCACACAGCGGTGTGTGAAACGACGCTTAATGGCAACCGATTTCACACAAACCTTCCTCTTCTTCATGTTTCCTCTCTTCATCCTTTGTTTCGCCGTGTCCTTTACCAATCTAAACACCTCTCACAATTGCCAACTCGCAAAGAAATATACATTTAGGGAGCCATGCAGAAGTATGCGTACAGGGGGTGGCGGTTACACTTTTCATGTTTCCGGATATCGTCACCCATCACGTTACATGCCGCTTCACACAGTGATACATTTCTGGATAACTTCCTCTATTGTCAAAACGTTTTCACTGCTATCTTCAAAAGCCCATTTCACCCATTTTTCGTGCTTCAGAAATTTCGTACAGTTTCAGGCGTGTATATGGGTAAACAATTTCAAAAGACACGCAAAAGAGTGGGACAGTGGGCCACAATATTCATAACAAAAATCCTTTATTTTCATACCCGTCTGGAAACTGAGCGTAGAACTGCAAAAGATCTGCGTTCAACTTGACACAGAATTTTAGAATTTAGCGCTCAAACCCCATGTCACAAAAAAAAAACAAAAAAAAACAAAAACGAGAAAAAAAACGCTGTGACGCAAAAAAAAAAAATAGTCATGGGCCATGATTATGCACAAAATTTTAAAAACATACGTTAGTGTAATGTACATGACACGGTTCTTTACGTTCGTTCTTGTAAAATAATCAGTTAAATAATATTTATGTATGTTTCGTACTCTTAATAATACACCGAGAAAACATTTTGACTGAAAATCAGTCGCGTAAATAATTGAAGATCGACACATTATGCATATAAAATCAGTTTTTTCATTTTAATGAAAACGCGCAGTGCAGAACTTAGAAGTTTCTCTAACACCGCAGAAATTGGGCATGCGCAATAAAATGTTGGTGTCTTTTGCTGGTATTTAGCCAGTTATTTTAAACGTTTATTTACTTATAACACCGTATTACTTAAAATAATAACAGAAAAAAAGATACTATTCCAATGACTTGCAATATCATTATTATCATTGTTTTTACTATAATTCTTTTAGTAGGATTTAGTTGGAAGAAGCGGCCCGCTTCTGGGATTCGACGTACTGCGTCAATTCCTCCCTATATAACGACTACTCCAATCAACTGAGTTTTGCGCGAGATTAAATGACCCACATGTCTTTCTTAGCGTTTGCTAAAGGCTCTCATGGTACTATGGCAATCATATACTTCTGCTGGGTTGTGCTTTTGTAACCACAAATTTCCCACAACAACTGACATTTGTTGATACATCGGCAGCACAGTTTATTGCATGAAAAAAGTGAAAATAAATTTCATAATTCTACACCAAAAACTTTTTAATTGAGATTTCAAAAGCATAAGGTGTTAAAAATGTGAGAAAAATTATCCATGAATTTTTATCATGGGTTTCGAGCACAAGAACGTCCTACATCTAATTCAAAGTGATTTTTATATATTTCTCCAGTGCTTCTATGTTTCTCAATTTCTCTGTTTATCCCCAAGAAACTGGAGTCATGATTTTTGCATAAATCCCGAAGACGAAACTGTGAATCCGTTTGTTGTTTGGGTATTCATTTTATAGAGAAGCTATGACCCTTTTTATTAAAATTTTTGGTCACCTGACTTCGGTCACATGACATTTTTAAAGCCATACAATAGGGACTGGTATGCAGTATTCGAGCCTCAAATCATAAAATTCGGTAGTCCTAGATGACTCTTGCGGTGTTCGAATCACAGAAACAGTCATAGTTCCTATAATAGGAAATGTCATTGATGCCAATTTTCCAAATCTCGGCGCACGACTGGGGCCAACGGCGTTATTTTAGAAAGGATGCATCACATAAATGGCCCAATTATAAATTATGGCGCGCAAAATGGTCAGAGAGAATTTTTTACTGACAAAAATGTGTTTTCTTGAGATCAGGATATCGCATGCCTCATTATCGCCCACAACAACAGTGAAGCAACAGTTGCAAAACCACGCTTTACTCTAGTTTGAGCGTTTCGCTGAGGTCGAAAATAAAGCGCCAGGGTACTTCTCAGTGTGCTTTCAAAGAAAAAGCCTGCCAGTTCGAGCCTCTGTGTCCTTGTATGTGCGCCGAAAGATCCAGAGCCTCGAAAATTGAGATCAATGGCCACTTCTATTGCAGTAACTGTGACCCTTTCTGTCCTAGGAAGATAGAAGGGGTCCGGTGGGACTAAAAATTCGGTCGATATAAGCCGAGTCGGGGCTAAGTATGATTTGGCTCATACTGGAAGGAAAACTTCCTCTTAAAAATCACAGGATAACATTGTTCTGGCCTATCTAACTTAAGGGCTGCACTCGACAGTGTAGCTCCAAAAAGCGGTGCGCTACAAAATTTCGCGCACCGCTTCAAAGCCTCGCTATATAACGATAAGCAAGTCAACTGCGCTCGCTTTGAAGCACCCCTGTGGCTACTTTGTGCGAGATTCAACGACCCATAAGTTTTTATTGGCATTTGCTAAAGGCCCTCAAAGTACAACGGTAATCATATACAACTTCTGTGTTACGCTTTCTTTAAAAGAAAATAATACGAAAATAACCCTAAATCTCTGGCAATAAATGACAGTTGTTTGTATACAGGGAGCATAATTTATTACGTGAAATAGTAACAATAATTTTTTTGCAATTATCCACCAAAAAACTTTTAAATTAATATTTCAAAAAGAACGTAAACATAAAGTCAAATATTGTGCGTGTACCAAATAAATTGATACGTAATTCTGCATCTATCAACTATTTAATATATATTGTCCAAATAAACTATAACCCCTTTATTTAAATTTGCGGTCCCTTGACTTTGGTCACGTGACATTTAAAAGGCCAGAATGTAAACAAACATTTGACAGGTGGATGCGGAAGCTAACTTTTCTGCACTTTTATGAACAAATAAAAGATATACAGCTCACTAAAAACTGTGCCTGTTTTACAAAAAGGGCATACTGGGCATGAACTTTCTCTAGATGTTTGAATAATAGGGGCTCGTATGCAGGATTCGTGCCTCAAAACATAAGAAATTGACCCCTATTAGTGGAGCAATAGAAGGCTTCGTAGCTCTGACACAGATATACGATGTTATACAAGTCAGAGCTACTCGGAGCTATCGACAGTGATAATGTCGTGTCTGGAGAGGTCTACATGGAACTACCTGCTCAGTCAATCGGACAACTGCTTAGTGTGAAGACAAAATACGAATTTCTTAATTTTCCACAACTGTGATGTGTAAAACTTACATTCTAACTCGAACATATCTCAATACACTGAAACCATGAATCTTATTGGTCTTTTTTTTTCCTTTTTAAGCGTTGCGTTGTACATTGAAATAATAAAAGTTTTACCTAACTCTGGCCCTAGATTGGCCTGTATTGTCCTTTCAGTTTCACTCAGAGTTTCCATAACTTTGTTTTGAGTGACATTTCGAGCATTTTCAAGTTTTTCATCTTCGCCAGGTGTTTAAATTATGTTACTCCATAAACTTTCTTCTGAACTTCCGCAGGTGAAACTCGATACTTCCTTTCAATCTCAACCTTTGACCCCTCTTTAGCTGTTACTGTACAGGGAGAAGAAAAAATTACACGATATTTACAATACACAGAAATGTGTGTTACAATTTTAGCGAACGCGTACTGTATAACATGAATTTATCCTTATTTAATATTATTCATATTTTATATGACAGTCTCGTTTAACTCACAAAATTGGATTGTTTACATGCATATTTTCATTTTGTAAAAAACAAGTTTAGTCGAAAGATTTCTTGAGTTTTCATAATTTCAGATAACACGTTTTTCTTTAGTCGTCAGAATATTTTCATGTAAATTCGGTAGGTGTTTCTAAAAATTAATTTCTGTAACTTCCTGTTATATTAAGATTATTGTTACAGTTTTAACCAACTTCTTTGATAAATGAGAAAAGTAAAACCAATTAAAGCATTTTTGACATACAGTCAAAGGACATAATTGTTCGTCACCTTGTACGAGTTCGCGTCAGACACCGCGTGTGTTCTATATTAGGGCTTTGTATTTGAATACTTGTCAGCGTGAGTGCTGCGTCATGAATGACTGTATAAATAATAAAATCAATGCAGATTATGTTTTTGTAATATTTTAAAAGTTGCTTTGATTTTACATGTGAAATTCTGGCATATAAAGATGGCTTCCGGTAGGAAGGAATATGGACGTGAACTGCAACAAAAAATTGTAGAAAGTCATAAACACAACAGGAACACGTTGTTGAAAATCGTACTGGTACAGGGAGGGAAAATTATTTACTGAAAGAGAAAAAAACCAACCGAATCATTAAAGCAAATAGAAGACAAACTTTGGTGGACATAACTGGTGTATTTAATTAACAAACATCACATAAATTTTGTACTAGAACTATCAAAAGATATATTAGTAGCTTAGGGTATCAACAGAAGGTCAACAAAAAAACAATGCTCAGTTACAGATGTCAGCAAGTAATAAAAGAATTAAATGGTGCGAAGAAAGAAAACATTGGTCAATTGCGGGACAGTGGAAAAATGGGATTTTTAGCGATGAAAGTCAAATAGTTTTGGGAAGAGATAACCGCATTTATGTTTGAAAAAAAGCGACGAAAAGTACAACCCGAACTCGTGTGCCCTACAAAATCTTTGGTCTACAATTGCAAAGCATTTCCCTCAAAGCAAATATGTTTTTATGGATGAAGATGCATCGGTTCACAGGACTCCAATTGTGCAAAATTTTGTAATGGAAAACAATATTAATACGACAGCGTGGCCAGCACAATCCCCAGACTTAAATATAGAATAGAAAATATGTGGTTATATATCAAAAGAAAGCTACAAATAGCCATAAATGGAATACACAACCAGACAGAGCTAATGACTGAAATCAGACACATCTGGGACTACACACCACAAACTCGAATTCGAAGTTTATACGACACTATTCCCGCTCGCATTTCGAAGGTAATAAAAATGAAGGGCAATTTGACCAAATATTAAGGTAAGACAATTTTTATTGCATTCCTAGATAATATTGAATTTTGAATGAAAACAGTACCAATGCGCCGCCATTTTGTAAAATGATGATCAATTATGTCCATTGATTGTACATGTAAAGCATCTTTTATTTTGTATGCGAGAAATTTCTGTCTTAAAAATAATGTGGAAACAAAATAGACGAATAGTGAATAAAAATAATATTTGAGAAACATTGGGAAAATTACTATTCGTATAGTAATAGTACTAAAGTAAATACATCAACAAATTAATAAGAAAATAAATAACTCCACCAAAAGAACTTGCTTTAAAATTAATAAATAACTTCCATTTTTGAAAACCGAAGAGCAAACATAGTTGTACCGCCTAAAGCATACTTCACTATGGCTCATGAATAATCTGTAGCATATGAATGTCTTGAGCTTAGTGCTCTGGTGAAAAGCAAGCTTCACCTTGCACAACTAAATACCGGGAGCTTCCGAAAAGAAGCTCCCCCCTATATAGAAGCCCCAGGACTTCTGTTTGGAAACTGCTTCCGATACAGCCAGCTTTTTGCTTGGTGGAATAAACGATGTCAGGGATAAGGTCATAAAAATTAAAAAATGCAATTTTTATTTTTTTACTCCACCGCCAACTTTCGTGTCACCAAATGCCTTTAAATAGGATGGGATTTTTGCTACTGGCATTATTGTTTCTACTTGCTTTGAAACATCATGGCTGGCAAAAGAAAGTCTCACACGATCAAAGAGAAGCTAAACGTTTTGAAGCGCCTGAAAATGCCTTTAATTCTAACTTGCACAAAGCATCGAAAGAGACAGAGGTTTAAAAATTGTTTGTTTTTCTTGTTTTTATTGGACGAATGAGCGAAATAATAATAGAGGCCCCGGGCTGTCCAGGCTTTATTTTCATAGCTACTTGTCCTGTGGTTCTAAAATGTGGTAGAGCGAAAGCTGTCTATATTCTTGATGTGCAGTATCATATTGCTTGTAAAATATACCAAAAATGTACGATGTATTTCTTTGTCAAAACTAAATAATGGAATACACTAATTTTGCATAGATACTGTGTTCTATGTTAGCAAAATCTGGATATTTGACCCCTTACTTTACTTTTACCAACATACACACGTTTCTTTTAAGTCATCTTTTCACTATAACAAAAAGAGGGATCTGAAGTGAGCTGAGTCTTGTTAAAGCAAAGGCTTCTCTTAACGAGCAGCCTATATGACTCAGCACTCCGGATCTTACTTAGAAGCAATAGGGGCTGCATGATATAAACGCCACTTATAAACGAAACTTACTCCACAAATTTTGATTGACGAAGCAGAACTGTATTCAGTAGTCAATATGATGAAGCATGTTGTGTCTCTGTATATATATATAGAATATGCTAAACTAATAACTGTGAGGGTCGAATACTTTGCTTCCAATGAAATATAGTATTCCAACAGTGAATCTGAAATTTTGGTGTCAACCCTACTTTAAAAAGACTGACTTTCTATTTACAAAATAAAAAATGTTAAAATGTTAGATTGGAGGCATGGTAACACAACCAATATGTGAACTTATCACCTTGTGATAGTTGTGGTTTTTCTGACAAAGTAAAAAATAATATAAACAATGAGCTTAAAAAACACTTGTATAATTAAAATTCAATTAACGTACAATATATAATTATTGAGAATTCATGAAATCAAAACCGTTTAAGCATAACATACTGCAGTCAAAATGATAAGTATAACTTCGTCAAGAATTAAGTTTACGAAGTTTATAATTCGCCCATTTTGCAGAGTAATACTGTGAACAGCCTATTTTGTTATTTCTGAGTAACTTAATACAAAAAGATAAAAATGCTCTAAATATTGAATAAAAGATTCATACAATAAGAACACAATTAAGTAAACAGCCATTTTACCGAATTTGACCTATCCTTATTATCCCAGTCACTCCTGAGTTAACACGAAAATAGGTGTCCACATACAAGTAAAGGTAAACACAACTTTCGGTTAACTGAAGGACCACACTTGAAATCTGAGTGTAGAACTTTTTGTGTTTCACTCGAAAATAAAAATGAACTTCATGAATTACTCACGTGGCTAAGTGCCGGGGGTTTCCGAAAAAAGCCCAGAGCTCCTATTTGGAAACTGGCCAATTTCAGGCGCTCATTTAGAAAGTAATAGAAGCCCTGGAACTTCTATTAGGAAACAGTTTCTCAATTAGAGCCCCGGGGCTTCTATTTTTTATGGGGGGGGGGGGGGGTTATTGAAAACTTTTTGTTGGAAAAAAGAAAATTTACCATCATTCTTTTATTGAAGCGCTACATGCTGCGGATATCCGCACAAAAAATTAACAAAACACACAAAAACAGCATTAGCTAAAAAGGTCTGGTAAAACACGAAGCACAGGATTAAGCAACGACGCAGAACGTGTCTAGTGGTTTGCCTCACATCAACGGATTAAGTGCACCGTGTCTGCATTGCCAGTAAACGCGAGTTTTAAAGTACGCAGCCCATTATATTTCCAGTAATACTCCGGAGTAAAGGTGGCAGTGGTAGGAAGGGGGGTATCTGTTCGCCTTGTGCGACGCACAGGATTAAGCAACGACGCAGACATGTCTAGTGGCTGCCTTATATCAAAGGATTAAGTGCAATTGTCTGCATTGTGCATTGTTCTAAAAAGATTTGCAGGGATGGAGGGGGTTTTATTAGGAAACGATTTTTTCAGGTCTTTATTTTAACTCCAAATAGAAGCCCCGGGGCTTCTATTGGGAAACAGTTTCCTAGTAAGAGCCCCGGGGCTTTTATATAGAGGGCTTCTTTTCGCAAACTCCCAGTAACCTAGGTTTTACCCATAGACACGTTAAAAAAATTCTTTCTTAAATATTGCGGCGTTAACGTCACCAAAGTGACCCATTTCCAAATAATTTGAGCTTACTTACAAAGTTCAACGACTAAAGAATAGTTTAAGTAGAAATTTACCTTGTTCCCACACAATATCCATTACATTACATATTAAAATACCAGATATCATTAGCTGAATATTTCATGATCATGTACATACCAATGCATTTACAAAAGAATTTGAGGCTTTCGATAAAATTTTAATTAAACCATTATGAGTTAGACACAGACTCAAAAAGTTTATGGGCATAAATCGAAAACGGTAATTTTCACTCTATAATTGACTCATGCGCGCCTGTGAAACTTGTAACTTTAATTTTTTTCTTTAAAAATCTTTGCAGGAATCTATATTGCAACGGCCTGGACCGGACAAGAAGATTGCAGTGAACTGAGACCAAATTCTCGTCACCATAGCAACGCATAGCTTGAGGGACAACAAGATAGAGTAAACCTCTATTTCGAACAATGCAAATCTAACCACGCTACAATAAAACAGCAATGAGGTCTTCACACCGGAACACCATAAACCGACCTGGTTCGTAAAGTACTCGACCAAAGATCAACACGCCTAGAAGAATTCTTATTTACAAATAAAAAAGATCTATTCAAATTTATGCACACAATTTGTACATTTGTGCAAAGATGTTGTTCGCGGAGAATGAATTGGACACATCTCCAAAAGAGTTTCTGGCCAGTGAGACAAACAATGAGGTCTTTACACCGGAACACCATAAAGCGACCTTGTTCATAAAGTACTCGACGAACGATTAACACGCCTAGAAGAATTCTTATTTACAAATACAAAAGATCAATTCAAATTTATGTACACAATTTGCACATTTGTACAAAGATGTTGTTCACGAAGAATGAATTGGACACATCTCCAAAGGAGTTTCTGGGGAGTGAGACCAACTTCTCGTCACTATAGTAACGTATAGCTTGAGAGACCACAAGATAGAGCAAGCCACGGTAACGGCCTTTGTTTTGGTCATTAATCATCGGGCACACGCAAACCCACAAGAAAAATTTTTTCCTAGCCAAATCCTTATTATTTTTCATAAACTAACTTACACACAACCCCGGTCTTTCGTTAATTACCCCTGTTTGTTACATTGATCTATTGGGTTTCCCTAAAAATAGCAGGGAGCGGGGCTGCATTTGTATGTATGGGTTTTAAATTTTGGGTTGATGATCTATAGTCAACAGCCCTTTACAGATCTCTACAGTGGTCGTGTTTTGAAAGTAAATTCAAGTGACAAATTGTCCCTCTCTAGTAGACCGCGGAATGTATGTCTGGTATAAGTGGATCGCGATATTTATTCGTCGATTTGAATGTAGTCGCAGCGAAAAACAAACCGCTACGACGTGAAATAGATATTATTAGCCATAGTTTTATCCAGCAATATTGTACAAACACACCAGTCGACACTCTTTGGAACACATACAATAAAGAAGATTAACGCCTAGTAAGTACACATGTTCCATCAAAATATGCTCTGAACCATCCTGTCCCACCAGCCATAGATAACCATGAAAGTTAACTGAAATATTTAATTTCTTTATACTCATTTTTATGAGTAAATATCTTTTGGACGTAGAAGCCATCAATATGGGTTTTCCAATGTGTTCAACATTGGTTATCACGATCCATAATAATAATTTTTTTGTGAAACAAACAGCACCATATGGGGACCCTTAACAGGTGCCCTGTTGCTATGTTTACAATGCTTGTCAACCACTCAGCCAATCAACGTCTGTGCAGTTCCTGTCATGTGATCGAACCATACCCAACGTATCGTACCAGACGATCCCAATTGATGGGAGGTGGGTGGGTACAATTCGAGTGATGGCTTCTACGTCTACAAGATATTTTACTCATAAAAATGAGTATTAAGAAGTTAAATACTTTAGTTTTAATTTCGAAAATATCAGCTTGTAGACTACAAAGCTATCACTATGGGAGACTCGAACTGGCGGTGCGAATTGAACACCCAATACATACGAGCTGTTTGACACGCCGTCTACAAGACATTGTGCTGGAAAGGCAGAAATAAAAAAATTGAATGAAATTAGTCTTTTTATTCTGCTGGGTCTCACCACGAACTGCCCATTCCGTAACAAATAACAATGTTAAGTAAAGTTTCACCACGAAGTGCCCATTATTAACAAACAATGTGAAGCTTGAAGAGACATACCTAGTCTGATACGAGCTAATGTCCTCCCCTTTTTTTCCAAAAGAGAGGTACACATAACTAACTATCCGACTTCGGCATCACCACATGTGCTGTTCGGTCACAGTACCTCGCCCACAGAGTCTACTTGGCGGTCTTCTTCTTATAAGTTTTGTTTCCGCCAGACAGCAGGTGAGTCCTGCAAGGAGGAGGGTTATTCTGAATCACCGATTCAACAACGACAAACGAGCTCAGACTATGCAAATTATTCAACGTATTAGAAGCATATTCTTGCAAATGATGTTTAATAAACGTGCTTGGCGAGGCCCAACAGCCAACCCACAGTAACACACACAGTGAAACACTATTAGCAATACGCAAGGAGTGTATTACATGTCTAACCTGATGATTAATTGATAATCGCTTTTGAATTAGATCTTCAGGTTCTTTATTTATATCATCATATGCTAACATTATGGCTTTCTTGATATAATTAGATATAGACGCTTTGGAAAGATCTACCTTGATACTACAGAAGAAATGTGTAAATAGACGACGCTGTAAAGTGATACGATAAGCACTCGGTCGCTTACTATACACGTGTAGTAGGGAAACGAGGCATTGCGACGCAGCGTCGACACTAACCACGTGATTCCACTCCAAGGCTGGTATCATACACTGAAAGTGGCGAAAATGGCACCTGTCTAACTCGACCGTTTTCTCTGTGGCAAATAACAAACCGAGAGGTGACTCCGACTGAGAAAACCAGACTTGAGAGTTGACACGACGATAGAAATCAGAGTTGACAATTATTCAATCCAATTTTGAGTGTAAAACGCTCTGGTCCTTTCAAAATCAAAGAGATCGCCCATAAACTATCCGTTGAACCGGAACCAACTCTGACTTCTTGGGATAGACCAGCAGTACCGAAGTCGCCGTACTCTTTAAGCAATGTGGTCGCAAACCGTGGATGAATACAAACGGTCCTGTCAACAACTCGAACGGTAGAGCGAGAAAGCAATAGCTCACCTTCATTACATTGAAGGATAGATAACGGCGAGAAGTTTTCAACATCGAAATGTAAAGAGGTGCACCGAAGCACCGAAGAGATTCACTGAGATGGCCCACACGCCCCGACTTAGTAGATTTGATAAGATGTGAAGTGTCCCTCTTGCGCGAGAACTGATTGAACTGTAACAAGTCTATAAGTAGGCACCAACTGTCGAAATTTTTGATACGAGAAAGATTCGACTGAAAAACACTTGAATACCCACAATAATCTCTTCTATGGCTCTTTTGTCTAATAGTTCCAGAATCATCGTATCTAACGCCAGTTGTTTATGTGGTTTTAGTTAGTGCGACATGACCAAAGAAAGACAGGAAAGCTTGGCCAATGGAAGAAAGAAGGTCTAGTGACTTTGCATTCCTTTGCATTGAGTATCCCCAACGCAACACCTCGCTTCTACGAGTACCTTTGCACTCGATCCAATTGATGGAGAAACGAATTTTTCGTAAGCACTTGGAGTATCTGTGCGAGATCGATGCGCGATGTCGATCGGATATTTGGAGTAAAGGTTACCTTTGCTTCGAAGAAGCGCCGGCTTTCTAGTGTCCACCTTGGCTTTTCGGCCTGAGGAGTAGATGCCGCTGAAGATTCCAGTCGCTTTTTGGTCGCTAGTATGGACGGCAAGGACGACTGCCACTTCCTTGGCCTGTTGTGCTACCGGATCAAAGATTACACATAAGAGTACCTTGTAAGTTCACTCTAGCTGCTTCAACAAGTTTGGGCGAAAAATGTTATGATTTACCGTCTATTGGTACAAACTGACGTCTACACGCGCAGCGTCTTCTGCACTGATATTTGAATGTGGTAACGTTTGATCAAACCGAGACACCACCAAAGAAGCTAGCAGATAAGCATGCAGCTTAAACAGATCAGAAGAAACTGTAACCATGGAATCGAAAACGCGATCAAACAGTAAATTGTCTCCGTTTTCACAAATTTGCGCATAGTTTCGGAGGTTGCATCTAGAAACGAAAGTGTGCTCAGACGACTTATCACTCTTCGAACGCTTACGACCCCTAGCCTGCACGCGAGCCCACTCCCTCAGCTTTAAGAAAGATTGAATTCTCTAGGTGCACCCATTGGTCGCGACGATTCTCCAGAGTAAAAAGCTGTTTGCCTCAGAGCGGTAGATATGCTGTGCCGCTCGTATTCAGATCACCGGCCTTCTTGCTGTAAGCTCGGGATCGATGTAGATGCACAACAGAAAGAATGCCACATAAGAAAGCACTAAAACTGTTATTGCCTTAAAAAGTCAATAAAATATAACACAACCTAATCACTTTAAACTGCATAAAAACACTCAAAAGTGTGATATAAAGTCGATGCGGCAACGTTAATATGTAATGGAGACATTGCGCGAGTGGCCCATGACATACTGGACTCGACACTGCGTCGATACCCGTCACTGCAGCGGGTGACAAGTGATGGAGTTGCTGCACACCCGACCCACCGCAATCACAGTCACGGCGCGTGACAGTGACAACCTGTCTGTGGATAATCCGTGGCGGCGACGACGAGTTACCACAGTCACAACACGCCAGGTCTATTGCGCGTGTAAGCAACGACAGTTCACATGATCGACCGTCACCGCCACGGGTTGTGACAGTGACAACCCGCCCGTTGCATGTATGACCCGTGGCAGCAGCAACCCGTCGCATGATCACACACTTTCACACAATCAAATCAAATCACACACAAAACAAGTCACAACCACGGGTCGTGACAGTCACGTCACAGCATATGCGCGATTGACTGCAAAATAGAGGCAAAGCTTCACATAATCAATTTTTCATCGCCACAAGTCGTGGGAAACACGACAACCAGGCGCATAGCTACCGACCACATAATAGTTGCATATCCGAGTGAGCACAGCGACAATGCAGCAATCGACAGCGCAACAACGGTAACAGCATCGTATGAATAGTCAGGCCAATTCAGTTTGACGGGTCGCTGCAGACAGGACATCGACACATATCTGATCACATACGTGACGATAATACATTCAGAATTCCAAGTAATTCACGTATGAAACTGATACAAACCCCCTATTATATATTGAAGTTATACGCTCTTGGCAAGGATATGGGAAACCCCGTACAGTGATACAGAGACGATGCATGCAACGACCCGACAGAGTGTCGAGATGATGTACCGGTACAGATATGTTGCCGCTGGCACAACCAGGTGGACAACTCGCCGTACTACAATAGCCAACCAATCCACTAGTCGGCATTGTGTTAAGTAGCTGCAACCTGATCACGCTTGCAATATTGACACAGAAAGAGACAGTAGTTGTAACCTGTGCAAAGAAAAGTTGCTGCAGCATCGACCACGCGTGTCAGCAGCAACGTTAACACAAGATCGACTGTGGATGTACAACAGAAAGAATGTTATGTATGTATGCAGTAACAACTGTTATTGCTGTAAAAGTTGTTAAAATGTAACACAACACTACCCAATCACTGACAATTGCATAAAAACATTAAAAATTAATAAAAGGCCGATACAGCCGATAATTCACGTCACGTGGACGACCCTCCGCAGTGACGACCACAGTCACGAGTGGTCACAATCATTTCTCGTCACATACACAACACGTGACTGTCGAATAATCGACTCATCACGTGACTGGCTCGTCAACCTTCGTGACAGTGCCAACTGGTTGCCGACATGACCCATGATAGCAGTGACCTATAACATGATCGAGCCGTCACTGCAAGGGGACGTGACAGTGACGACCGTTGAATACAGGACTCATGATAGCGGTGCTTCATCACGATTATGTAGGGTACAGATCAAAGTCGATATTGCGCTATTAACCAGTGATCTAGACGTTTTTCAGGGACCCGTGACATGCGCGACATCTGTCGCTGCAGCAAGTGTCATGAAAGTTGCCGTAAACATGACCCAACAAAGGGACGACCCGTCGCAGTCACGGGTTAGGTCAGGTACGACCCATGACGTGTACAAGTCGTGATAATAGCGAACCTTCCCAGCGAAGAGTGGTCCTAATCACGACACGTCACAAACAAGATGCGTGACTGTTACGATTCATGGTATTTTCGATCTGTCATATAATGGGCACTTTTACGGGTTGTGACAATGATAACCCGTTACGGGTCGTGACAATGATAAGCACAGTCGTGATAGCATTAGGTCATCACATGATTGAACCGTCACTGCTACAGGTCGTGGCAATGACGACTCGTTGCATACACAACTCGTGTGATAGGTGATCTAGTCCACTGCATTCTCTTAGCTGAGACAATTAAAGCGGACGTCATACCTGCTTACCCAACCGAGCTGGAATCGAACTCGGGACCTTGGGATTAGCAGCCCCGCGCTCTACCCACTGAGCTAACCGTCACCCTATGTCAGCCACTTTGTCAGGGCCACGTATCATAGAAAAGAAGACCTGGACTAGAGTGATACGCCTCTGTAGACACAGGTCACATGATCGAGTTATGCTGAAATGCTGACAGTTGCGTATAGCAGAAAACTCAGTTGCCTGAGTGTACCTGTGTTGTGACTTATGCTTGCACCCTGTTTTTGACAAGTCGTGACAGTTGCGTATAACCGCAACACTGCCATGTGGTAGGTCGTTGCTGACCCGACATCGACTCGCACTCAACCATGTGATCGTACTTGGGTCGATCCTGACACGTGATCGATGCTTACACCATGTTTGCGTTGCATGTACAACTCGTGATAACAGCGACCCATCAGCTAATCGAGCCGTTACTGCCATGGATCATGGCAATGACGACTCGTTGCCTATACGATTCGTGATAGCAGCGACCTATCACTGTAACGTGTCGTATCAGAGACGGCTCGTATTGATATCACGACATCGGCTCGTATTCGATCACATGTTCGTGCCGATAACCCTCGTACGGTGACACGCGGTTGATGCATACACAGTATTGGCACTACAGCAACCCGACACAGTGTCGAGGTGTCGTACCCGTTACAGGTACGAGGCCACTGCAACGACCATGTCAACGACTCACCGTCGTATCGGACGGACATGAGCGGCTATGCTACTAAATACAGTGATAAAGCGTCACAATACTGAATGTTGGCGTGTCTATCACAGAAAGAGATAACGTATGCAACTCCCCAAAGAGTATCGAGCAGTGGAAGAAATAATTTCCTAAACCTGTGATAACTGCGTGTCTCCACAATGCCCTGTTGCTGGTAGAAGGGAAGAGGGACGGTGGAAGGTTAAAACTTTCCTGTCTGCAGAGCCGACGCGATGCAAACTGTTTGCCAACAATGAGGGAAACCCTCGAAATGGAAAATGAGAAAATCGCCCAATCTCACTCTCTATTACACATAACCTACACTACGTTCTTCATGGCAGCGATACATTTACCTAACGAAAGCCGGTCTGACAAAACCCATATATATATCTATATATATATATATATATATATGTGTATATATATATATATATATATATATATATATATATATATATATATATATATATATATATATATATATATATATATATATATATATATATATATATATATATATAAAATATACAGGATAAATAATATACAGTAAAACCTCTTCAAGTGAACACCCCCCCCCGATAATGAACATTATTTCTCGGTCCCAATTTTCCCTTTGGCTTAACTATAGGAAAATTTAGCCCTATTCTAATGACTGAACACCCCAATATTGTGAATAATGAACACTTCCTGCGATCCCGACGCCAGATTTCTCTGTGTCTACGCACCCCTGACACGAACACTAGCAGGTATGTTTAACAATCGGGTTAATTGTATTGCTGAAGTCACCCAGTGGATTAATTGTTGATGCTCAGCCAGAGTTCTTTTTGTGATGCGCCCCATGAACATGGGGTATTTAAACAATATGCAAAGATAAGCATGTATCTGTGTACATAATGTAACAACCACTTAAACTTTGGTAACCCATCAGGGTGTGTGCCACGCGGACCGAACACATAAATGGGGGCACCCTCTAACCTAGCAAATGCCAAAATTTCCACTTCGGTAACCCCACTCCCCATTTCTGTTCATGCCACTGTTCTCGGCATAATCCTCCTTCTAGGCGATGATGCTAATAGTCGATGGTCGATGGTCGGCTTGCAATCCTGTCAAGAAATGGCTAAAGATACGGAAAAGGAAGTTTCCGTCTCTCCTGATTGGTGTCATCTGTTTACCATTTTTAATTTTAATATGAAAATATATTTTCTACAAGATTTCAACTATTTTCTGCATTCAATTTTATAAAGGGGGTGACGATTTAATGCTTTTTCATGCTATGGAATATTCACCCCCTGGAGTGTATATTTCATAAGGGGTGGATATTTCATAATGTAATATCCTGCCCCGGTGAGTTTTACATATGTAATATGCACCGGGGGTGAAATTTTTGGGTGAAGATTTCATGCCACACAGGCACCGGCACCGCACTAAAAACGGACTCTGTTTTGTGAGACGGTCTGGTCCAATTCCTATAAATACCCAAGTGTTTTTCTTAAAGTAGTCAACAATTAAAACACGTTCATTCTTGTTCACTGACCAGAAATTTAATGAATTGGACAAAGTGATTTCCAAAAAAAAGCTGATTGAAATTGTGAATTAAAAGATGTACTAGTCATTAATTGTGTTTTTAAACTTTGTTTTGAAAAATTTCCTCGAAAGTCTGATCCTAAAAACAAAATCTCTATTTAATGAACACGTTCGTGTAATGCACATTTTCCCGGTCCCCAAAGTGTGTAAACAGAGGTTTTACTGTACAAAAAGTAAGCATTTGCCTTGATTTTGATCCGTCATTTTAACAAAATTTACACCGGAGAAAAATCTGTTATGCGGATCGCGATAAGTTAAGAATTGTTCGATCACATGACAAGAACTACACCGACGCTGATTCTTCGGTTGGGTGACAAGCATTGTAATCAGAGCAACAGAGCACCTGTAAAGGGTCCCCATGTGGTGCTATTTGTTCCACAGCAGATTTTTTTTATTGCGGATCGCGATAATCAATGTTGAACACATTGAACAACCCATAGTGATGGCTTCGTAGTCTACAAGCCGATATTTTCGAAATTGAAAACCTCTTTCGACTCGCAAAACGTTCATGGCAAACAATTTGTCCAATGCAAGCATTTGAAAAAGCTATGCAATAAAAGAATCATAAAAAGGATGTAGCAATTTTGTGAACGACATGTTTTGTGATAGATTCAAAAGCAACCAAGAAATTGTTGAGTTATGTGAAAAGCAAACGATGCGAATCTTTTGTTGTGTTCCCAATGAAGCGCAAAGGAATAACTCACATAAGTCAGAAAGCCAAATCCATTATTCTAAACTACCAATATGCTTCTGTTTTCACCAGTTAAGAAGGCCATCAGGCACTATAAGAACATGGTCTCAGTCCACAGCAGACGTCTCATATAATACAATTGGTAACGCCGAGATGGAAAAGATCATGGTATCCCTAAACCCATATAAAACCTAAGGTCCCGACATTATACCTGCAAGTTTACATAGAGACTTCGCATCCTATCTTTTAGTTCCTTTAACAGCAATATTCCTTTTCTAGGGCAAGATGAGATTCATTATAACTTGAGGTGAGCCCTTGTCGTATTTCCATTTAAAAATGCAAAAGCAGTTTACGAGCAAACTAAATACTTATATCTCTCTCACCTGTTTCCGTTGTAAAATGCTTGAGCACATAACTCATAGCCATGTAATTCGACTCTCAGATAACAACTCCACCTTACCCAATACACAGCATGGTTTTAGAAAATTTCGATCCACAGGATTGCAACTCATTCTCATTGTCAGAATATCGCGTGAGGCTTTTTATTAATAGCTCTCTTCCTTTCGTTTTATGTATTGTCATGCAGCAAATGATATAATGGCAGGAAAGTGTTGATGTGACGGGTTTAGTGCAATGCGCGAAAGGACCGCATCGGGTTTCTTTTTGTTTCGAATGGAATGGTATTAGTTTGGAGTTTGAATTCTTTTCATGGATCTGGCGCCTTTTGAAAATGTACTTTTATGTTGAGTATATCGTTTATCTTACGAAATAGATATCGAATTAAAACGTTTCAAGTAAAAGTTTATAAAACGCGCCAAGATTTTGCATTTGTTAATATTTTTCTTTTCGATGTTTTTAGTTAGGTTTGAGGTCTCTAAATATTGTGTTTTTTAAACCTAAAATTTTCATGAATTTCAAGTATTTAGAAGTAATGTATTCTGAAACCGGTAATAACATTTTGTAAATGAGTTTGCAAACGCTCAGAAAATATAACTTTTTAGCTACTGTAGGTAACTTGTAACATATGCCTTGTCTATATATTTTCCAATTGGCTCATACACAATGCCCTCTGGCTTGTCGAATTCAGCAGGTATATAAGGAGCGCCAACGTTGCAATGTTAGAAGTTTGTTTATGGAAAGTATGAAGGCCATACGTCAGGTATGAGTCTGATTTATTAATAGAATACATAGAAATTAGATAACGGTTAAAGGAAAGCGGGTGCAAAATTAATTGCAACACAACAAACAGTTTTTTTCAGGAAAGGTAGACATAAAGGGATAATTGTGAACATAATCGTTTGAATAGAAAATATTTGAGAACATTAAGGTTAATTGCATTTCTTTAGGAAAGTTGCATGTCTTTTGTGAAAAAGTGCTTGCTAGAGATAATTATGATTTGTGCCGGTGGAATAAATATTAAGAATTGAAGATTAATTTCTATGGATATATCACTCTTTATCGTACTTAATCTCATCTTTCCGGTAAACTTTAAACTTTACATCGAACTGAGTATAGATTTCGCTTCACACGTGCGTGCCAACGGCACCAACAAGAGAAGATAACATAACCGTCACATTCTATACCATGACAAAATAACACAAGAAGGACATGGCAAGGCCCTCAATGACATTGAACAAGGAGGTTCCATTTTCTTAAACTCTTCGATAAACTCGATAAACGCTTCCTTCACAAATTATCATATTATGGCAGAAGAGGAAAAACGCTAGCATGAATTAGGTACGTTCTACGTTACCGGAGCTAAAGAGGTAGTTGTACAGGGACAAATCTCGAAAACGACAGGAGTGACTTTTGGACTGGCGCAAGGCAGCGTCATCGGCACTCACATTTTCAAGTCTGTATTAATGATTTATACGACTATATCAAGCTGTGATCTACTAACCTTTTAATGTGGTCGGTCGCATTGTCCACAACAAGAGTGTCACTGCACTCCTAGTGGAAGACCTTGACGGCCTACAGGAATGGGAAGAAAAATGGATGATGCAATTCACCGCAGACACGTGTGATGTCATGAGAATGACAAACGAGAAATCTTTCATCAAAGCTGAGTACAGAATCAATGGCTAAACCTTAAAATCAATGCGAAATACGTTTGAGACAATGGACCAGAAGCTGTCTTGGAAATTGCACATCGATAAGATATCAAAGAAAGCAAACTCAGTTCAAGCTTCCCTGCACCCAATCATGCCCAACTGGCATCAATGTCAATTGTTAATCAACGTACGTGCCCACCACTCTAGAATATGCATCACCCGTGTGGAATTCTAACACTTCCACAAACATTGTAAAGGTCGAAGATGTGCAATGAAGTTCTGTGTATTATATTGTCTCGGACTACGACAGAAAACACAGTGCAACAGCCGTGATCAGGCGGCCCAAATTCGAGTCAGCTCCGTCTGGCGCAGGCAAAAGCAGTCATGATGTTCCGATTCCAGGGGAGCAGTACCTCGTGAAGACTACCTGTACAACCAGAGGTCACGACTTGCGCTTTTGCACCTGCCACACACAGAGTACCCACATACAAGTACTCGTTTTTTCCCTTCAGCGATGCGTTTGTAGAATAGCCTCCAGCAAGACATAATCAGCAAGTCGACCATGAACTGCTTCAAGCTCATATTGTCAAACTGGAGCCTCAGTGTCTGAACGGCCTTCATGGTTTTAGTGGATATTAACCTGTGTCCCTGAATGATTTTTACAAAGTTGCTTTTCGTGATTTGGACATTTAGACGCACAATTGTGTCCATGTGCAAAAATACTCAACACAAATGGATTCACATTGCGACTAGATAGAAATATGTATTTATAAAAGTCATCCATTTTATAATGCGGTTTATGGTCGAAATTCTCACGCAGTGTAACTTCGGTCCGCAATGTCTGATAGAGCTAAGGTAGTGATTTAACAACGTGTCAATTGAGACAACACTCAAGATTTTTGGTCCAGGAGTCAACCGTGGTCTGATCGCAATTTTGGTAGCTTAGTTAGGTGGCTCGAAAGCGACACGACTTTGGCCCCGGTTGCAACGCTTGGAGCAAATAAATTGGTACCCACAGGTACTTTAGAGCAGATCATTAGCTCATTAACGACGCTTGTGTTTCTTTAGGTAGATTTCTGTCATAAACAAGACCAGCCTCCGCTCAGAAAATCGAACAAATTCAAGTAGTTTGTTTATTACATATGTAAGACAAATGAAACTGCATGTCAAGTAAACTTATTGGTGTTAACGAACAGGATTAGAAAAGGAAAAAAAATAATGTCTTATACCTTCCTTTGACCCTTGTACCGAAATGTTATATTCGGCCTCGCTAAGGAGAGCCTCTACAAGACATCCATCTAGATATTTCAAATTAATTCTTCGTAAGCTGAAAATCAAGAATTTCAACTGTGTTGATGGGCGATATTAGATGATAAGTGTTTTTACATGCTTGCAGGAAAATTGTAGAACTTATAATCACTGATTTTATACAAAATCTCGGTCAACGCAACATATCATTCTCAGAAACATTGAAAAATAACATTCATTTCTGATGTTTTGACTTTGCGTTAATACCTTTGTGCCATCTTCCGGTTATAAACAAGTTGAAGGTTAGATCTAAACAGGAACAAAATCTATTACATTAAAATGTCTAAACAAGCTAATTTGCATACACATGGTAAACACGTGGTGAGTTGACAGAATTAGCAGAAGAAATGTTCGTCATTGACATTTCGACAGTGACAGTGGCGTTGACAGCTGTCTTAAAAGAAACACCGGGTATCTACTCACCACAGCCATATCTGTAATTAGCTAATGCAATTTTTGTGCATTCAACAATAAAAGCTGAAATAAGTAAGAGCTGTTCCAGAAAAGCGTAAATATAATCTGGAATTTAATTTCCATGTGTAAAGAATTGTGTAAGCAGTTGTGAACTTAGTTTTGTCCTATGTTTAAACGATACTGGTAATATTACCGTAATATCGTTCATTTCCACACACCATAGACCTTTTTGGGGGCAAGGGGGCGTAAAAAAACGGTATAAAATAAACTGTCGGTTGCTATCATAAGGTTTTTTAGTTTCTTAATTTTTATCAATCCTTTATTTTTTATCTTTGGAATTTTTTTGTTTGATTTTTTATTTAATTTCTGGTTTTCTGGCGCCTTCTCTGCATCTCTTGGGCGAAACCAACAATTGTATCATAATAAATATATAATTTATTCTTCTGGTAAGCATGCCAATATTCATACATCATAATAAATTCCTTCAGACAACTAAAATGACAGAATAGGGGAGTTGACTAATTATTTTTATTATTCTGTGCTTCAACCTAACAATTGAGGCAACCCTAGTCCCAGCTGACCCTTTCTGTCTTTCTTGGACAGTCATAGGAAGAGTCATCTATGACTAAGGCAACCCTTGCTCCGGCTTCTCCAAACACTAAAATTGAAATATCTTCTGTCGGAAGTTGAAACTTATGTTGCTAAAACTAGAGATGTGACACATGCTACGGATGAAGTTAAATTTGAATCTTGATTTAATCTCTTTCCTAGTCCCAGCGGACCCTTTCTATCTTCCTAGGACAGAAAGGGTCACAGTTCCTTCAAAAGAAATAGCCATTGATCTCAATTTTCGAGGCTCTGGATCTTTCGGCACACATATAAGGGCACAGAGGCTCGAACTGGAAGGCTTTTTCTTTAAAAGCACACTGAGAAGTACCCTGGTGCACTATTTTCGACCTCAGCGAAACTCCCAAACTAGAGTAAAGCGTGGTTTTGCAACTGTGGATTCACTGTTGTTATGGGCGATAATGAGGCATGCGATATCCTGATCTCAAAAAAAAACACATTTTTGTCAGTAAAAAATTCTCTCTGACCATTTTGCGCGCATAATTTATAATTGGGCCATGTATGTGATGCATCCTTTCTAAAATAACGCCGTTCTTGACATCCTGATCTCAAGAAAACACATCCTGATCTCAAGAAAACACGTATTTTTCTCAGTAAAATATTGTTATCTGACCATAAAACTTGTGCGCCATAATTTATAATTGGGCCATTTATGTGATGCGCCCTTTCTAAAATAACGCCGTTGGCCCCAGTCGTGCGCCGAGATTTGAAAATTGACATGAATGACATTTCCTATTGTAGGAACTATGACTCTTGCTGTCATAGGAAGACCGCAAGAGTCATCTAGGACTATCTCTTTCCCACCCCTTTGCAATTTTAAGTGCCTCATACTTTTGGAATTCACCTTGACGTAGTTATGTGTTTTCAAAAATACTTCCCGGCTGTTTATTGACCACCAGGAAATAATTTATTTGCGATTCGGTTCCTCACTGCTGCAGTTCATAACCTTAATGCAGACAAGTATATATCTATTTATTATGATTTCCTTTATATTATTCATTGGTAAAAACAAGATATGTTCTGTTTTATTACAATAAATTATGCATAAAGAAATACGTTGTTTTGATTGCTTTCGTGTGGTTGTGGGTGCGTATTAAACAGGTGTCGGCATTTATTTTCTCTCTCAATACTATATCAGCATGAGTAAACAGTGAAATTATCCGTTTCTGCATCTAAAATCAGTGTAAACATGTAAAGAAGGTACAATAATGCAATTTCATTGATTGGTAGTAAGATTCTGTTACCAAAGGAATTGAAACATTTTTCTGTCCAACAATTCAAATATAAAGTAGTGTTTCAAACTAGGAAGTCAGACGTCTCGGCGCAGTCGCAAGTAGATTGTTCATTGCCACATGCATCTTCCCGTTTACCACAGTTACCATTTTTTCTTTTCATTGTTACATAGGTTGATAGAGATGGTACGAACTTAGTAGATAAAAATTATGAGCGTTTTATTACCTGTTCCTTTACATGTTACTCGGCGGAGACGCGCTGCGGCAGACAAAAAAAAAAAAAAAAAAAAAAACACAAACAAAAAAAAACAAGAAAATTCAGCTAATGAATACCAGAAAATGCCGCCCCATCTTTACATCTCCTACCTCGTATCAGTAAGAATCTGAAAACCTGCACGCGGCTGTAAAATGTCTTACAAATGGGGGATCGATTGCAAAGTTTGGCGGTAATTCTCTCATATGGACATGGACATTAAAGAGCGCGCTGATGACAAATGCTGATATCTGCGCGTGGGAAGAAAATCGTTCAGTATGGCTAAAGAAAGCAAAAGAAAGGTGCACTATTGGCAAGGACGTGATTGGGTTATCAAAGTGCAATGTAGATAACCAAAGGCACTAAAAAGTCTAACAAAAATATGCATTAATGTTTAAGTGCATGAGGATGAGGGCCTGTAGTGTATCTAACTGATGATGACAACAAGAGTCATGGATCCTATAACAGAACTTACCATGGGTGTCAATTTTGCCATTCTCAGCGCATGGCACGACCAGTGGCTTATTTATCCCCCGTGAAACGGAGGGATATAGTTTTGAACTTTTCGGTCCGTCCGTCCGTCCGTCTGTCTGTCCGTGCCCACAATGATTATGCTATGTGGTGGATTTTCGGTACATCCGTCACTTATGTGGTTTTTCTTCCTTATGTGGTGGTTCTTATGAGGTAGCCACATAAGCACCCATTGAGCACAAAACATACCACATAAGGGAGTCCGTCAAAATCCGTTGATCAACTGTCCGGTAGCACCATCTGTTGGAAAATCATGCAACTATAAAGCTAATTTCTTAAGCAAATAAGGAGAGCAGCATTTGTTTAAATCCCGCTGGGTGGTGGGGAGAATCTTAAGAATGCACCCACTGCGGACAACGTTTGTATTTTGGGGGATTTTTTGAAGAATAAACTTCAAAGTGCGTTTCCTCCTACAGTTTTTATCCGATTTCATTTATTTTTGGTATCTAGTACGAGGCAGTCCTAGATGGGTCGGGCATACGGCTTGTGCTTTTTGACTCGATCTTGAATTTTCATTTTAGGGGAAATTTTTGAAGAAAATACCTCAAAATGAATCTTATCCTACAGTTTTATCCGTTTATTTACCTTGTGTTAATGTGTGGTTGTTATTTAAACATGCACACTGGTCCGAAATATGAACCGCGCATCGACGCAATTTAAGTTAACATGCGTCGTGATCCGAAATGTGAACCGCGCATCAGCGCAAGTTAAACAAACATGCGCACTGGTTCCAAATGCGAACCGCGCATTAACGCAAGTGAAATAAACATGCGCACTGGTCCGAAATGCGAACCGGGCATCAACGCAAGTTAAATAAACATGTGCACTGGTCTAAAATAAGACACGCGCATCAACGCAAGCTGAATAAACATGCGAAGTTGTCCGAAATGTGAACCATGCACCAACGGAAGCTGAATAAACATGCCCACTGGTTCGAAATGCGCAACCGGACATGGACGCAAGGTAAATAATCATGCGCACTAGTTCGAAATGCGAACCGCGCATCGACGCAAGTTAAACTAATATGTGCACTGGTCCGGACAAAGAACCACGCATCGATGCAAGTTAAGTAATCATGCGCACTGGTCCGAAATGTGAGCCGCGCATCAACGCAAGTTAAACAAACATGCGCACTGGTTCCAAATGCGAACCGCGCATTAATGCAAGTGAAATAAACATGCGCAGTTGTCCGAAATGTGAACCGCGCATCAACGCAAGTTAAATAAACATGTGCACTAGTCCGAAATGCGCACTGGTTCGAAATGCGAACCGCGCATCGACGCAAGTTAAATAAATATGTGCACTGGTCCGAACAAAGAACCACGCATTGATGCAAGTTAAGTAATCATGCGCACTGGTCCGAAATGTGAACCGCGCATCAACGCAAGTTAAACAAACATGCGCACTGGTTCCAAATGCGAACCGCGCATTATTGCAAGTGAAATAAACATGCGCAGTTGTCCGAAATGTGAACCGCGCATCAACGCAAGTTAAATAAACATGTGCACTGGTCCAAAATAAGAAACGCGCATCAACGCAAGCTAAATGAACATGCGCACTAGTCCGAAATGCGAACCGCTCATCAACGGAAGTTGAATAAACATGCGCACTGTTTCGAAATGCGCAACCGGACATGGACGCAAGGTAAAAAAAACATGCGCACTAGTTCGAAATGCGAACCGCGCATCGACGCAAGTTAAATAAATATGTGCACTGGTCCGAACAAAGAACCACGCCGCGATGCAAGTTAAGTAATCATGCGCACTGGTCCGAAATGTGAACCGCCCATCAACGCCAGTTAAATAAACATGCGCACTAGTCCGAAATGCGAACCGGGCATCAACTGAAGTTAAATAAACATGCGCAGTTGTCCGAAATGTGAATCACGCTCCAACGCACGCGAAATGAACATGCGCACTAGTCCGAAATGCGAAATGCTCATCAGCGAAGTTGAATAAACATGCGCACTAGTCCGAAATGTGATCCGGGCATGGACGCAAGTGAAATAAACATGCGCACTGCTTCGAAATGCGAACCGCGCATCGACGCAAGTTTAATAAATATGCGCACTGGTCCGAAATTTGAACCGCGCATCAGTGCACATTAACCAAACATGCGCACTCGTCCAAAATGTGAACCGCGCATCGATGCAAGTTAAATAGACATGCGCATTTGTCTAAAACAAGAACCGTGCATCAACGCAAATAAAAGAAACATGCGCACTGGTCCGAAATGTGAACCGCTCATCAACGCAAGTTAAATAAACCTGCGCATTTGTCTAAAATAAGAACCGTGCATCAACGCAAATAAAAGAAACATGCGCACTGGTCCAAAATGTGAATCTCGCATCAACGCAAGCTAAACAAACCTGCGCACTAGTCCGAAATGCGAACCGCGCATCAACGGAAGTTGAATAAACATGCGCACTGTTTCGAAATGCGCAACCGGACATGGACGCAAGGTAAAAAAAAACATGCGCACTGGTTCGAAATGCGAACCGCGCATCGACGCAAGTTAAATAAACATGCGCACTGGTCCGACAAAAGAACCATGCAACGACGCAAGTTGAATAGACATGCGCAGTTTCCGAAATAAGCACCACGCATTAACGCACGTTAAATATATGCACTGGTCGGAAAAAACCACGCATCGACGCAAGTTATGTAATCATGCGCACTGGTCCGAATTGTGAACCGCGCATCAACGTAAGTTGCATAAACATGCGCAGTGGTCCGAAATGCGAACCGGGCATCGACGCAAGTTAAATGAACATGCGCACTGGTTCGAAATGCGAACCACGCTTTGACGCAAGTTAAATAGATATGCGCAGTGGTCCGAAATACAAACCGCGCATCAGTGCACGTTAACCAAACATGCGCGCTGGTCCGAAATGTGAACCGCACATCGACGCAAGTTAAGTTGACATGCGCCGTGATCCGAAATGTGAACCGCGCATCAACGCAAGTTAAAAAAATATGCGCAGTTTTTCCAAAGGCGAACCACGCATTAACGCAAGTTAAATAAACATGCGCACTGGTCTAAAATAAGCACCATGCATTAACGCAAGTTAAACTAACATGCGCACTGGTCTAAAATAAGCACCACGCAACAACGCAAGTTGAATAAATATGCGCAGTTGTGACAGATAAGTTGTAAAATATCTTTATACAGTAAAGTGCCACATATATAATTCCGTTTATTTACAAATGACACACACAAAGCTTAAACATTATTGACATTGACATGACGCCTGCTGGGAACCACACAAGGGCACGGGCAAATATAAACCACCACATAAGTATTTTTTATTCTCAAATAATCTTGTCCGTGACCTACCACTTAAATGCATTTCAGGCATATCAAATGCTACCACATAATGCAGCCACCACATAAGATACCTCTCGTTGGCCTGTCCGTCTGTCCGTCTGTCACGCTTAAGTCTCACGCGCCTACAGGCCACATTAATACATGGATTCGGTTCAAATTTTGTACACGGCTTCTCTGGAACCTTCCGCAGTGCAGTGACCAAGAATTTTCCGGATCGACCAAAAATTGACAAAATGGCGGACTTCTGAAAATTGGCACTGGACTAAGCGTATATACGGCAGTCTCACGCGTCTACAGGCCACATTAATAGACGGATTCGTTTCAAATTTTGTACACGGCTTCTCTGGAACCTTCCGCAGTGCAGTGACCAAGAATTTTCCGGATCGACCAAAAATTGACAAAATGGCGGACATTTGAAAATTGTCACTGGACTTAGCGTATATACGGCAGTCTCACGCGTCTACAGGCCACATTAATAGACGGATTCGTTTCAGATTTTGTACACGGCTTCTCTGGAACGTTCTGCAGTGCAGTGACCAAGAATTTTCCGAATCGGCCAAAAATTGACAAAATGGCGGACATTTGAAAATTGGCACTGGACTTTATATATACGGCAGTCTCACGCGTCTAAAGGCCACATTAATGAATGGATTCGTTTCAAATTCTGCACACGGGCTCCCTGGCACCTTCCGCAGTGCAGTGATCAAGCATTTTCCGGATGGGACTTGATAAAATGGCGAATTTTTCAAAATCGACGCTGTACTTAGCGTACCTACGACAGTCTCACGCGAATACTGGTTAATGGATTGATCCGTCTAAATGTTAGACACTACGTCGACTTACATCCTTCCACTTGTAAATTTTTTTTTGCGTAGTCAACACGCAACAGCCTTACACAAACCATATCCCCCACGGGGGATAGACGTACTCCTCGAGACGTAGTCAAGTTTTAGTAAGGGTGCATCCCATAAATGGCCCCATTATAAAATATGGCCCACAATTTTTGTTGTTAAATAACAATTTTGTACTGAGCAAAATAGCTTTTTTTTCCGTGTGGTTAGGATGTAGAAACCCCATTATCGCACACAACAACAATAAATTTACAATTGCAAAACCATTCTTCACTCAAGTTTGATAGCTTCGTCGAGGTCGAAAATAGTGCGCCATGATTTTCTCCAGTGTGCATTTTAAGAAAAAGTCTGCTAGTTTGAACCTCAGTGTCCTGGACGGTGCGCCGAAAGAGACATAGCCAGACCAACTTCCAGTTTCTGGTAAAAAGACGTACGGTAAAACCTGCCTGTCTTGACCACATCCCAAACCTGGATAAACAAAGTACGCACAGTAAAACTGGTGTAATCACCAACTTTAAAACCGGGATAAAAAGACGTAGAGTAGCACCTGTTTTAGTGACCACCGTATAGAACTGGGGACAAAAAAGTACAGTAAAACCCCTTAAGTGACCACCTTCTGGACCCAGATAAAAAACCCAAGCCTAAACTTGTATTAAAAAGAGGATTGAAATATCCACATGTGAAGTTACGTACCGCCCTTCAAAAATTGGATAAAGGTGATGCACAACCCCACTACTAGGCACATGGGATACAATTTTATAAGGTAAAAGGTCTTATTATTCTTAAAATGGTACAGACCTGTTTAAACAAAACTTTGTCAAAAAAAAATAGAAAGAAAAATGGAAAATGGTTACTGGTGAATTGTGAGTTTAGTCGGGGAGAAAAAAAAACACACGCACAAACACACACAAAAAAAATTATAGCTGTCGATTGAAACTGTGTGTATTATAAGCCTGTAATTTATGTGTTATATGCACTGGTCCTTCTAAATTCAATTTGCGGATCTGTGACCCTTGCTGTCCTGCGAATACAGAAAGGGTCCTCTGGGACTAAGAAAGTCGATACGCTTTACTTTTAGTGTGAGTTATCAAACTGTAGGCAATTGACATCCAATTATGTGTTTTTTTTTCATTCCATTATCTTCTAATTTGAGTGAAATAAAGTTACATATAACCAAATTTTCACTTTTACATTGTAAGTATTCTGTATACTATTTAGGGTATGGCAACCCCACAGTGATTCGAGAAAATGACGTGGATTGGATATATTATACCTAGGACCGATGTGGATTTACCTTTGTTTTGCCAAACAGGTGCGGCTATGCGAATATATGGAGCCTTGCTGAGGAAGCTTGATGTGCACTGCCGGGCATGTTCAGCACTGCTACTCAAATACAATAAAGGTGGCCGGGGACAGCTCATAAAAATAAGGCCACACAAAGTAATAGAGGATTTCACCAGTAAAGAAGGTATTTGAACCCTTGAAAGGAGGGCTTCACTTTTTTTAATCGTGGGTTATGAAGCACTTGTGTTTAGTGTGAAGATACGAATTTGAATATTATATGCTTGATCAAGAAAATCGTGCCAAAATTGTGTATTTTTTGATGGTATCCACAAAGTTGGTCATTCAAGCAGGGATATGGAACGGGACTGCATCCAGAGCCGCGCTTAAGGATGGGGGGGGGGGGGGGTGGCAAGTGACCCAACCTCGTCAACACTGTGGTGCGGAGTTATTTAGGATATACCTTTGTGATACATGGTTAGCATATCTACGCGGTAAGGATCACTGCCATTTGTGTTTAATGTGGTTAGAAAAAATATGTACATAAAATATATGTATGATATTGGAAAAGTTAAGGTTATAGATCTCGACTTTGTGATGTATATTTAATTGTACCCTGCTGTGTCTTAGTTTAGATAGTGAAAGAAGAGGTTTTGATGCTCTTTTCGTGGCCACTTCTATCATCGCATGCAAGAAAACAAAAATGCGCACATTCATGGAAGAGTCGAGGAAAGCGTCGTATAACTAGAGATTTTACGAAACTTTGTTACTTGACAGTTACAGTGATTTTCATTAATCCGGCCTCCTCCCCCCTCCCCCTCCCCCTCAACCTTCGCTCGTTGAATTTCTTAAGCGCCGGTCTCCTCGTGCTATATATCCGTTTGTGAATATAACTTAAGAACGATCAATGCATCAATGAGAGTATTTGCCATTTTGATTTGTTTCTGTGTCTCTTAAGGACATACTCAACGTGACGTAAACCATGTGCGGATTGTGATTGGTCAGATTGATTGTGTTCAAACAACTAGTGGTCTGAATCCAAATGCCAAACCATCACAAAAACAACTTTTTTTATATTTTATTTATTTATTTTCCTGTAGTGCTGATGGAGCTCTGTAAACAGAAGAGAAACAAAGAGGTGTATTTTTCAGACAGTATAGCTTAAAAGCAAGTGTTTGTGAAACCTTACGAAACATGATACCTTGATGTTAGGAAAAAAAAACACGTTTCGATATGTTTTGTGCACATAGTGGAGTCGTTATCAAGCACATTTGCTCTCTGTACCACGGGTTATTGTGAACCGTTTTTATAACCGTTTTAGTTGCTCGTAGCAGATGACAAGAAAATAAAATCGAGTGTAATTGGAAGGGGGAGGGAGGTATGAGAATGACCCGACTATGCAGTACGGACAATGGCTGAATCCCATTTGTATCCCAAGTTATGGTTGAGTTCAGAGCCGTACCCAAGTTTAGGTTATGGCGGGGGGGGGGGGGGTATGCGATTAGAAAAGAAAATATATGAAGGAGGGGATTGGTGATGTCAAGACTACTTTCAAAACCCAGATAAAAAAGACGTACAATAAAGGGGTTGGTGCTGTAGTGTCCACGTTCCAGACTCTAATAAAAATGGTGTACGGAAGAACCCTTTTTAGTGATTTAATTCCAGACTTAAATAAAAGAGACGTCCCTTAAGCCTGTTTGTTGTGACCTCCTTCCGTACTCGGATAAAAAGGCTACAGTTACAGCTGCATTTTCCAGATACGGATAAAAAGACGTGAGAAAAATCGTCTTTTATGAGCACACTTAAGGCCCTCGAAAAAGGACAAACAGTGAAGCATGTTTGTAGTGACCACCTTCCAGACTCGGATAAAAACGGACAAGAATACCTTCTGTAAGGACCACCCCCGGGTCTTGTTTGCAGGAACTACCTTCCAGAGCCGGATAAAAGACGAACAGTAAAATCTGTTTGTACTTACCACTGTCCATGCGTAGGCTGTGGTGATCGTTTTATCGTGTTTATTTTTATGGTTTAATGATAAATAAAGTGTTTGATTATGGAACACTTATATTACCAGTTTTTAGGTTGCTGCTTCCAGCGTTTGAATTGTTCCTGGTTGGGATCGTCGAAGGCGCGAGACAAAAATTTTAACGATACATTCTCCTCTACGTCACGATCGCGTTGATAAACAGTGACTGATTGCAATCCGAAGTTATAACAGCATCTTTTATTGAATTATTGAATCTGAAGGTCTGGTTGTAAAACCTAACATTATATCACGCCTCATTGTTGGTTTGAAGGTTTTTGCCCTGAGTGTGGATCGCAGTTTGGCAGGCCGGCGATCATACAGAATAAACCGGCCATCAAAATCGTGGGAAAGAAAATATTTTGGAAGTGAATTTGTGGTTTTAAATTATGGGTAAGAATTTAGTACACATTAATTGTCCAGCTGTTCCTGCATTAATTTCTTGGATAATGGGTTTTGATGTGCAAATTTTAAAAGTAGTCTCGGGTAAATCTTAATTGATTTCTGAAATGTTAACAGATATTTTGCTAGAATTATAAAAAAAAAGTTCTTTGCAGATGCGCATGCTCGATTACGAAGGGTCAAGGCTGAGCTTCGCGCTGTGGAGGAACAGCTGCAGCAGCTGATTGACAAGCAGTCACAGCTGCTTGATGAAGAGAAGCAGCTGGAGAGCACCATAGCGGAGTGTCAGAGTGCGTCGACAAGCGCTGCCGTGGCCATAAACTGGGACAAAGAAGGTGGGTAGAAAATATCCAAATTCAAACGAAAATAATGAGAATTACTAATTCTCATTACTAATACTTATTACTAATACTTATAGTAAAAGCCAGCGTGTAGAGCACAACCTCAGGCTGGATTCGAAAATGCAAAATGGTGACCTTGAAACTGGGTCAACATCAAAAATAAAAATAACGTGCGCATTGCTGTAGGTTAGCCTTGTACCAAATATCGTAGGCGGCGAATTATCAGGGCCGGAGTAACAGCCGACTATAGACGGACCGGCAAACGGACAAACTGCTCGACGGAGCGACAGACAGACGGATGCACAGACAGACAAGTATCGTAGGCAGCGGGTTATCAGGGCCAGAGTAACAGCCGGCGATGGACGGACCGGCAAACGGACAAACTGCTCGACGGAGCGACAGACAGACGGATGCACAGACAGACAAGTATCGTAGGCAGCGGGTTATCAGGGCCAGAGTAACAGCCGGCGATGGACGGACCGGCAAACGGACAAACTGCTCGACGGAGCGACAGACAGACGGATGCACAGACAGACAAGTATCGTAGGCAGCGGGTTATCAGGGCCAGAGCAACAGCCGGCGATGGGCGGACTGGCAAACGGACAAACTGCTCGACGGAGCGACAGACAGACGGATGCACAGACAGACAAGTATCGTAGGCAGCGGGTTATCGGGGCCAGAGCAACAGCCGGCGATGGGCGGACTGGCAAACGGACAAACTGCTCGACGGAGCGACAGACAGACGGATGCACAGACAGACAAGTATCGTAGGCAGCGGGTTATCGGGGCCAGAGTAACAGCTGGCGATGGACGGCGAGCAGACAAACTGACAGCATCCAGACCTATAGTCCCCCTCCGGGAGCTTAAATCCCGCTTGGAGTCTAATACTAATTGTTATTATTGTTACAAAAAGCCCATTTGTTACAAAAAGGCCATTGCTGGTAATAAAAGTCCCAGATAGGGTAATAAATAATTCAGACAAATTTTCTTTTCTCTTGATTCAAAATAAATGCTAACAATACAATAATAATATAAATAATAGAAGCGAGTGTTTGAAAGACGTCTGGTGCACATGTGTGTGGGTGTGGATCTCGTTCTGCACAAGTGCCTTAGTGCGGATCTCGTTCTGCGCAAGTGTCTGAGTGCGGATCTCGTTCTGCACAAGTGCCTGAGTGTGGATCTCGTTCTGCACAAGTGTCTGAGTGTGGATCTCGTTCTGCACAAGTGTGTGAGTGTGGATCTCGTTCTGCACAAGTGTGTGAGTGTGGATCTCGTTCTGCACAAGTGCCTTAGTGCGGATTCCGTTCTGCACAAGTGCTTGAGTGTGGATCTCGTTCTGCACAAGTGCCTGAGTGTGGCTCTCGTTCTGCACAAGTGCCTGAGTGCGGATCTCGTTCTGCACAAGTGCCTCAGTGCGGATCTCGTTCTGCACAAGTGCCTGAGTGCGGATCTCGTTCTGCACAAGTGACTGAGTGCGGATCTCGTTCTGCACCAGTGCCTCAGTGCGGATCTCGTTCTGCACAAGTAACTGAGTGTGGATCTCGTCCTGCAGATTTTGATTGGAGCAAGAAGTTATCTGAATGTCGTGACTCCGTGTTCAAAATGCGCACGTACAGACCACTACAGCTGGAGACGATGAATGCGACGCTGAGTCGTAAAGACGTCATACTCATAATGCCCACGGGCGGCGGCAAAAGTCTGTGCTTCCAGCTACCGGCCCTGCTGTCCAAAGGTGAGTGCCAAGATTGTCCCTAAATGCTAACTACATTTCTCAAGAAGCCAAGCGTGTATATTGTGCTGGCGTTGGGTCTGTTTGTGTCCAACGGTTGAGTCAAACATGATGTTTTTTCTGTCTTTTGGTAAAATCGTACTGGTTTCATTTTGACGTGGATAATGTGGGAAACATGCGTGTTCTGTCGAATTACATTGTTGAATATTTTTCAGTTCGAAGTGAGCGCGATTTGTACACGACAGTTTGGTCACAGGAATGTGGCCGTTGTCACATGACGTGAGAATTTTCTGGAATAACGCTGGTGGTGTGAATGTGGCCGTTGTCACATAACGTGAGAATTTTCAAGAATAACGCTGGTGGTGTGAATGTGGCCGTTGTCACATGACGTGAGAATTTTCGGGAATAACGCTGGTGGTGTGAATGTGGCCGTTGTCACATGACGCGAGAATTTTCGGGAATAACGCTGGTGGTGTGAATGTGGCCGTTGTCACATGACGTGAGAATTTCCAGGAATAACGCTGGTGGTGTGAATGTGGCCGTTGTCACATGACGTGAGAATTTTCTGGAATAACGCTGGTGGTGTGAATGTGGCCGTTGTCACATGACGTGAGAATTTCCAGGAATAACGCTGGTGGTGTGAATGTGGCCGTTGTCACATGACGTGAGAATTTCCAGGAATAACGCTGGTGGTGTGAATGTGGCCGTTGTCACATGACGTGGGAATTTTCAGGAATAATGCTGGTGGTGTGAATGTGGCCGTTGTCACATGACGTGAGAATTTCCAGGAATAACGCTGGTGGTGTGAATGTGGCCGTTGTCACATGACGTGAGAGTTTCCAGGAATAACGCTGGTGGTGTGAATGTGGCGGCTGTCACATGACGTGAGAATTTTCAGGAATAACGCTGGTGGTGTGAATGTGGCCGTTGTCACATGACGTGAGAATGTCCAGGAATAACGCTGGTGGTGTGAATGTGGCCGTTGTCACATGACGTGAGAATTTTCAGGAATAACGCTGGTGGTGTGAATGTGGCCGTTGTCACATGACGTGGGAATTTTCAGGAATAATGCTGGTGGTGTGAATGTGGCCGTTGTCACATGACGTGAGAATTTCCAGGAATAACGCTGGTGGTGTGAATGTGGCCGTTGTCACATGACGTGAGAATTTCCAGGAATAACGCTGGTGGTGTGAATGTGGCCGTTGTCACATGACGTGAGAATTTTCGGGAGAACGCTGGTGGTGTGAATGTGGCCGTTGTCACATGACGTGAGAATTTGCAGGAATAACGCTGGTGGTATGAATGTGGCCGTTGTCACATGACGTGAGAATTTCCAGGAATAACACTGGTGGTGTGCATGTGGCCGTTGTCACATGACGTGAGAATTTCCAGGAATAACGCTGGTGATGTGAATGTGGCCGCTGTCACATGACGTGAGAATTTTCGGGAATAAAGCTGGTGGTGTGAATGTGGCCGTTGTCACATGACGTGAGAATTTTCAGGAATAAAGCTGGTGGTGTGAATGTGGCCGTTGTCACATGCCGTGAGAATTTCCAGGAATAACGCTGGTGGTGTGAATGTGGCCGTTGTCACATGACGTGAGAATTTTCAGGAATAACGCTGGTGGTGTGAATGTGGCCGTTGTCACATGCCGTGAGAATTTCCATGAATAACGCTGGTGGTGTGAATGTGGCCGTTGTCACATGATGTGAGAATTTTCAGGAATAACGCTGGTGGTGTCGCCTCTCGTCTCGCTCATGGAGGACCAGCTGTACGCGCTGAGAAAACTAGGCGTGAACGCGAGTATGCTGAGCGCAGGCACGGACAAAGCCGAACTGAACCGTGTCCACGCGGAGATGACGGGCAAGAACGCAACGCTCAAGCTGCTGTATGTGACGCCGGAGAAACTGGCCAAGAGCAAACGGTGCGCCCATTTCTGTGTAAAGTCCTCAGCTACTAAATGTTGGCTGCCATAAAGTTTTTCCCCGAAAAAGAATAATAAATGCCTATTTTCTTTGTTTTCGTTGATAAAAATTATGTAAAGACTTGAGATTTCATGCGGAATATAATAGAGACTGCGGGTAAATAAAGTACCGGCTTCTGTCACGCAGACTTCATGTTCACTAAGCGCTTCGTGGTATGGTGACGTGCTTCAGTAGTATGGTGACATATTTTGGTGGTATGGCGACGTGTTTTAGTGGTATGGTGCCGTATTTTAATGGTATGGTGACGTGTTTCAGTGGTATGGTGACGTGTTTTAGTGATATGGTGACGTGTTTTAGTGGTATGGTGACGTGTTTTAGTGGTGTGGTGACGTGTTTTAGTGGTGTGGTGACGTGTTTCAGTGACGTGTTTTAGGTTCATGAACAAGCTGGAGAAGATGCACGAGCTGGGCCGATTCAGTCGCTTAGTCATCGACGAAGTGCACTGCTGCTCGCAGTGGGGTCACGACTTCCGGCCAGGTTAGCAGCGATATCACCACGGCTTCTCTGTTGCTAGTTTTGTCAGCGGGTTATTTCGAGTTGCAATAAGAAACAAACGAATGTACCAGAAAATTCGTTCATGGGTAATGTTTTACCTCAGCACTGGATGTATTGACTCCGGAGACAAACTACCACTCCTCTATCCCCCTCCCCCTCCTCCCCCATGCCTACAATGAAAAAAAACTAGAGCTAAAACAAATGAGAACTTCATAAATAAAAGTGAACAATAAGCGGTTGAATTTTGTGCCACTGCGGTGTTTTAGACTACAAGTTCCTGGGCATAATGAAGAAGCAGTTCGGCGATGTGCCGCTGTTAGGGCTGACCGCCACCGCCACCTCCAGCGTGATAGCCGATGTCAAGAAAATGCTCACCATCCCACACTCCCTCGTCTTCCGGGCGTCCTTCAACAGACCTAACTTGTACTACGAGGTGCGGAGTGCTTCATCCCAAGCCGCTTCGTGCCATTGCCTATTTTGTTTTTATTTTATTTACATGTGTTTATTATTATTATTATTATTATTATTATTATTATTATTATTAGTAGTAGTAGTAGTAGTAGTAGTAGTACACATTAATATAGCACCCATTTAAATCTCTGAGTGCTGTACAATGGATAAAAAAAAACAAATAAAATTTAATACTGTAATATGTCAATATTAAAACTGAAAACAATAAAACAAATATGTTTTAAGTCGACCTCTAAAAGAATTTAGGCTCAGAATAGGAGAAAGCTTGTTATCCCCCGGGAAACGGAGATATATAGGTTTGAGCTTGTCCGTCTGTCCATCTGTCCCACTTGATGGTAAGCACCACAGAATGTTACTTGGGTACTCCTCTACAGGATATTACCTGGGCAATTCTCCACAGAATATTACCTGGGTACTTCTGACGGTATTGTTACTATTGGCTCGGCAAAAACTGGCCAAATATTAGCCAAAACGGAGAGCTTTAAGAGAACCACAGACACTGCTGCTTCGTCCTGCTCTTGGTAGCAATGTTGCCCATGAGGTCTACCAAAATTCAATTTTGTCTCAATGGGTAGGTTTCTGCTTTCGTTTTTTGGGATTTCTTAGCTTTCATGACTGGGCAGAATGTCCACGGCCATTCTTGTTTTGTAATGTTTTCACTTTTACTGCTTGGCACGGTGTCCACGGACATTCTTGTTTTGTAATGTCTTCGCTTTTACGGCTTGGCACGGTGTCCACGGACATTCTTGTTTTGTAATGTCTTCGCTTTTACGGCTTGGCACGGTGTCCACGGACATTCTTGTTTTGTAATGTCTTCGCTGTTACGGCTTGGCACGGTGTCCACGGACATTCTTGTATGCACACAGGTTCGTCCCAAGCCGCAGGGAATGCAGGCGTGTATGGACGAGACTCTGACACTCATCAACACCCGATTCAGCAAGCAATCAGGTGAGACTTTCACTTTCGCTTTCCTAGTTCCCACTTGCAAACTTCGTTTGCAAATGGGAATAAGTTTGTAGTTTTTCTCGAAGTTTCTGCCCTTTTTTATTTCCTTTTTTTTTTTCTCTTTTTTTTCCGTCAAGGAGGTTTCCAGAAAACTCCTCCTACGCTATTTGACGTAGGACGATGAAATTTGGCACATTGATAGAGGGTGACGAGATGTCGTCAAATCCGCAAAATTTTTTGACCGTGACCTTGAAGGTCAAGGTCAAATTGAGGTCAAAGTTTTTCTGACCTCAAAGTGGTTTCCAGAAAACTCCTCCTACAGGGTTTGTCGTAAAAAGACGGCATGTGGCAGAGACATAGAGGGTAATGAGTTGTCGTCAAATCCGTGCAATTTTTTGACCTTGCACCTCAGAGGTCAAGGTCAAATTGAGGTCAAAATATTTTTGGAAACACCTATTAATCACGAAAAGTAGCCATAAAGGTGCTCAAATCCCACTGTGAATGCATAAAACGTACCCAGTAAAGGGTAAACTTTCATCACTAACCTTGACCTTGAGGACCAAGGTCAAAGGTCACGTGATTTCACGCGTCCCTAACGACAGGCCGACTCATCTCGTAAACGGTGAGAGATAGAGCGATTTTGAGCTCATTTTCGACCCTTTGGGCCTAAACAACGTTACATAAGAGGTACCTCGGTGACCTTGACCTTCTGGGTCACGGTCAAGGTCAAAAACCGGAAGTTGACTATTATCTCGAAAACGGTTAGAGATAGAGCGATTTTGAGCTCATTTTCGACCCTTTGGTCCTAAACAACGTTACATAAGAGGTACCTCGGTGACCTTGACCTTCTGGGTCACGGTCAAGGTCAAAAACCGGAAGTTGACTATTATCTCGAAAACGGTTAGAGATAGAGCAATTTTGAGCTCATTTTCGACCCTTTGGGCGTAAACAACGTTACATAAGAGGTACCTCGGTGATCATGACCTTCTGGGTCACGGTCAAGGTCAAAAACCGGAAGTTGACTATTATCTCGAAAACGGTTAGAGATAGAGCGATTTTGAGCTCATTTTCGACCCTTTGGTCCTAAACAACGTTACATAAGAGGTACCTCGGTGACCTTGACCTTCTGGGTCACGGTCAAGGTCAAAAACCGGAAGTTGACTATTATCTCGAAAACGGTTAGAGATAGAGCAATTTTGAGCTCATTTTCGACCCTTTGGGCGTAAACAACGTTACATAAGAGGTACCTCGGTGATCATGACCTTCTGGGTCACGGTCAAGGTCAAAAACCGGAAGTTGACTATTATCTCGAAAACGGTTAGAGATAGAGCGATTTTGAGCTTATTTTCGACCCTTTGGGCGTAAACAATGTTACATAAGAGGTACCTCGGTGACCTTGACCTTCTGGGTCACGGTCAAGGTCAAAAACCGGAAGTTGACTATTATCTCGAAAACGGTTAGAGATAGAGCGATTTTGAGCTCATTTTCGACCCTTTGGGCCTAAACAACGTTACATAAGTGGTACCTCGGTGACCTTGACCTTCTGGGTCACGGTCAAGGTCAAAAACCGGAAGTTGACTATTATCTCGAAAACGGTTAGAGATAGAGCGATTTTGAGCTCATTTTCGACCCTTTGGGCCTAAACAACGTTACATAAGTGGTACCTCGGTGACCTTGACCTTCTGGGTCACGGTCTAGATCAAAAACCGGAAGTTGACTATTATCTCGAAAACGGTTAGAGATAGAGCGATTTTGAGCTCATTTTCGACCCTTTGGGCCTAAACAACGTTACATAAGAGGTACCTCGGTGACCTTGACCTTCTGGGTCACGGTCTAGGTCAAAAACCGGAAGTTGACTATTATCTCGAAAACGGTTAGAGATAGAGCGATTTTGAGCTCATTTTCGACCCTTTGGGCCTAAACAACGTTACATAAGAGGTACCTCGGTGACCTTGACCTTCTGGGTCACGGTCAAGGTCAAAAACCGGAAGTTGACTATTATCTCGAAAACGGTTAGAAATAGAGCGATTTTGAGCTCATTTTCGACCCTTTGGGCCTAAACAACGTTACATAAGAGGTACCTCGGTGACCTTGACCTTCTGGGTCACGGTCAAGGTCAAAAACCGGAAGTTGACTTTTATCTCGAAAACGGTTAGAGATAGAGCGATTTTGAGCTCATTTTCGACCCTTTGGGCCTAAACAACGTTACATAAGAGGTACCTCGGTGACCTTGACCTTCTGGGTCACGGTCAAGGTCAAAAACCGGAAGTTGACTATTATCTCGAAAACGGTTAGAGATAGAGCGATTTTGAGCTCATTTTCGACCCTTTGGGCCTAAACAACGTTACATAAGAGGTACCTCGGTGACCTTGACCTTTTGGGTCACGGTCAAGGTCAAAAACCGGAAGTTGACTTTTATCTCGAAAACGGTTAGAGATAGAGCGATTTTGAGCTCATTTTCGACCCTTTGGTCCTAAACAACGTTACATAAGATGTACCTCGGTGACCTTGACCTTCTGGGTCACGGTCAAGGTCAAAAACCGGAAGTTGACTATTATCTCGAAAACGGTTAGAGATAGAGCGATTTTGAGCTCATTTTCGACCCTTTGGGCCTTAAACAACGTTACATAAGAGGTACCTCGGTGACCTTGACCTTCTGGGTCACGGTCAAGGTCAAAAACCGGAAGTTGACTATTATCTCGAAAACGGTTAGAGATAGAGCGATTTTGAGCTCATTTTCGACCCTTTGGGCGTAAACAACGTTACATAAGTGGTACCTCGGTGACCTTGACCTTCTGGGTCACGGTCAAGGTCAAAAACCGGAAGTTGACTATTATCTCGAAAACGGTTAGAGATAGAGCGATTTTGAGCTCATTTTCGACCCTTTGGGCCTAAACAACGTTACATAAGAGGTACCTCGGTGACCTTGACCTTCTGGGTCACGGTCAAGGTCAAAAACCGGAAGTTGACTATTATCTCGAAAACGGTTAGAGATAGAGCGATTTTGAGCTCATTTTGGACCCTGTGGTCCTAAACAACGTTGCATAAGAGGTACCTCGGTGATCTTGACCTCCTCCGTCATGGTCAAGGTCAAAAACTGCAAGTTGACCAGTATCTCAAAAACGGTTGGAAAACTGAATTTGATTTTTTTGTGCCCAAATGAGGTTACATTATATTCACTTCGATGGCCTCGTTCAAGATAATAATCCGGAAGCTGACAATTATGTTGAAACACTGAAAAATGTGTCTTTGACCAAATATGTTGTGTCTCTGCCCTTGCAAGCGGGTACTATTTCGCTACGTGTAGCGAAATACGGTCTAGTTCATGGTCTGTTTCACTGAGCGGTGCCCGATTGTATTTTTGAGGATCATTAATCATTGATTTTTTTTCGTCTTTCGGGGACCTTATGTTATTTCTTTCAGGAGTCATTTTTTGGGACCTTATATTATTTCGTTACAGGGATCATCTATTGTTTCTCGCAGAAGGACGCCGAGGAGGTGACGGTGGAGCTACAGCGGCGGGGCGTCCGGGCGGGCTGCTACCACGCGGGCATGGAGCCGGCGGGCCGCAGCCGCGTGCACACGGACTGGATTACGGGCCGCTTACACGTAAGTCAACCTCCCCTCTCCCTCTCCTGCGACCTCCCACCTCCCTCCCCGTCCCCTACCCCCTCCCTCCCTGCAATCTCCCACCTCCATTGTGAGTGGAATAAAATTGTTCACTGATGTCAAGTTGACAGTGAAGCTATTCAGCGTGTTGCCGTTTTTCAGATCGTAGTGGCCACCATTGCGTTTGGGATGGGGATTGACAAACCGGACGTGCGCTTTGTCATTCATTACTCCATCAGCAAATCCATGGAGAATTACTACCAAGAAAGTGGCCGCGCAGGTATGTCAATAACCACAGTGAGGTGTGTAAGGCATCTGGTATCGCGCGCCGGTACGCAAATAACCACGGTGTGTGAGGCATCTCGTATCCCGCGCCGGTACGCAAATAACCACAGTGTGTGAGGCATCTCGTATCAGGCGCGGTACACAAATAACCACAGTGTATAAAGCATTTCGTGTCTCGCGCCGGCACGCAAATAACCACAGTGTGAAAGGCATTTCGTATCAGGCGCGGTACACAAATAACCACAGTGTATAAAGCATTTCGTGTCTCGCGCCGGCACGCAAATAACCACAGTGTGTAAAGCACCTCGTATACCGTGCACTTACGCAAATAACCACAGTGTGTAAGGCATCTCGGGTTCCATAAGGGATGGCACAAAGACACAATGAGCGTTAATTATGAATTCCGTGATAGTTGATCTAACCCACTGCATTCGTTTAGCTTAAGCAATTGGAGCGAACGTCAAACCCCCCGCTTCACAACCCGAGCCGGAGTCGAACCCGGGTCCTTGGGATTACGCTCTAACCAACAGAGCTAACCGTCACCCTGGGAATCACGAATTAACACACTCCCCAGCATAGCGATGGACAAAGCAGAATAATGCGGTTTAAGTCAGAAATGTTTTGGGTGCGGTGTGGCTCGGTCACAAGCAGTGGCGGATATTTTAGTGTAGTATTTCGCTGTAAAACGACGTGCCGTTTTGTCCTCCGCAGGGAGAGATGACCAAAAGGCGGTGGTCATTTTGTTTGCCAGCTTCAGCGACGCCTTCAGGCAGAGCACCATGGTCTTCACCGAGCAGACGGGACTTGCCAAGCTCTACGCCATGCTCGCTTATGCCTTTGACCTGACGAGGTAATACTCGCATAAAACGATTCGGCCATACCGTCGACTGAACATAAAAAACACGGATTTTTAATTGAAGATTAGAGACAACTAACGTGGTTGTGTGGGTTATGTGGTTAGGTTTATGTGGTTATACCCAAACTAGGCAGTTTCATTCTGTCTTAAAGTAAAGTTTTACTTATGAATAACCACAACGAAAGGGCAGATTGGCGTAAAGTCAGTGAAGTTCCAGTCAAGGATGTAGCACTGAGAATCAAGAGGCTGGTTTTATTCGCTTCACTGAGGGTGGCCACAGGTCAAGAACAACCAGAAAAGTGGTGGGGGAGGGGGGGGGGTCAGGGTGGCCACAGGTCAAGCACAACCAGAAAGGTGGTGGGGGAGGGGGGGGGGTCAGGGTGGCCACAGGTCAAGCACAACCAGAAAGCTGGTGGGGGAGGGGGGGGGGTCAGGGTGGCCACAGGTCAAGAACAACCAGAAAAGTGGTGGGGGGGGGGGTCAGGGTGGCCACAGGTCAAGAACAACCAGAAAAGTGGTGGGGGAGGGGGGGGTCAGGGTGGCCACAGGTCAAGAACAACCAGAAAGGTGGTGGGGGAGGGGGGGGTCAGGGTGGCCACAGGTCAAGAACAACCAGAAAGGTGGTGGGGGAGGGGGGGGGTCAGGGTGGCCACAGGTCAAGAACAACCAGAAAGGTGGTGGGGGAGGGGGGGGGGGGGTCAGGGTGGCCACAGGTCAAGAACAACCAGAAAGGTGGTGGGGGAGGGGGGGGGGGTCAGGGTGGCCACAGGTCAAGAACAACCAGAAAGGTGGTGGGGGAGGGGAGGGTCAGGGTGGCCACAGGTCAAGAACAACCAGAAAGGTGGTGGGGGAGGGGGGGGGGGTCAGGGTGGCCACAGGTCAAGAACAACCAGAAAGGTGGTGGGGGAGGGGGGGGTCAGGGTGGCCACAGGTCAAGAACAACCAGAAAGCTGGTGGGGGAGGGGGGGGGTCAGGGTGGCCACAGGTCAAGAACAACCAGAAAGGTGGTGGGGGGGGGGTCAGGGTGGCCAGAGGTCAAGAACAACCAGAAAAGTGGTGGGGGAGGGGGGGGTCAGGGTGGCTCAGGTCAGTAAAACCTGAAAAGTGGTGGGGAGGGGGTGCAGGGTGGCCCCAGGTCAGGAAAAATCTGAAAAGTGGTGGGGGGAGGGGGGGGGGTCAGGGTGGCCCAGGTCAGGAAACCTGAAAAGTGGTGGGGGAGGGGGATCAGGATGGCCCCAGGTCAGGAAAACCTGAAAAGTGGTGGGGGAGGGGGGATCAGGATGGCCCCAGGTCAGGAAAACCTGAAAAGTGATGGGGGAGGGGGGGGGTCAGGATGGTCCAGGTCAGGAAAAACCAGAAAACTGGTGGGGAGGGGGTGCAGGATGGCCCCAGGTCAGGAAAAATCTGAAAAGTGGTGGGGGAGAGAGGGGGTGTCAGGGTGGCCCCAGGTCAGGAAAAATCTGAAAAGTGGTGGGGGAGGGGTGCAGGATGGCCCCAGGTCAGGAAAAACCAGAAAAGTGCTGGGGGAGAGTGGGGTGTCAGGGTGGCCCAGGTCAGGAAAACCTGGAAAGTGGTGGGGGAGGGGAGCAGGGTGGCCCCAGGTCAGGAAAAACCAGAAAGGTGGTGGTTGGGGGGGGGGGGGGCTGCAGGGTGACCCCAGGTCAGGAAAAGCTGAAAAGTGGTGGGGGAGGGGGATCAGGGTGGCCCCAGGTCAGGAAAACCTGGAAAGTGGTGGGGGAGGGGAGCAGGGTGGCCCCAGGTCAGGAAAAACCAGAAAGGTGGTGGTGGGGGGAGGGGCTGCAGGGTGACCCCAGTGGTGAAAAGTGGTGGGGGAGGGGGGGATCAGGGTGGCCCCAGGTCAGGAAAACCTGAAAAGTGGTGGGGAAGGAGGGGGGTCAGGGTGGACCAGGTCAGGAAAACCTGAAAAGTGGTGGGGGAGGGGGGGTCAGGATGGTCCAGGTCAGGAAAAAACCAGAAAACTGGTTGGGAAGGGGTGCAGGGTGGCCCCAGGTCAGGAAAAACCTGAAAAGTGGTGGGGGAGGGGTGCAGGATAGCCCCAGGTCAGGAAAAACCAGAAAAGTGGTGGGGGAGGGGGTGCTGGGTGGCCACAGGTCAAGAAAAACCAGAAAAATGGTGGGGGAGGGGGTGCTGGGTGGCCACAGGTCAAGAAAAACCAGAAAAGTGGTGGGGGAGGGGTGCAGGATGGCCCCAGGTCAGGAAAAACCAGAAAAGTGCTGGGGGAGAGGGGGGTGTCAGGGTGGCCCCAGGTGAGGAAAAACCAGAAAAGTGGTGGGGGAGGGGGTGCTGGGTGGCGACAGGTCAAGAAAAACCAGAAAAGTGGTGGGGGAGGGGGTGCTGGGTGGCCACAGGTCAAGAAAAACCAGAAAAGTGGTGGGGGAGGGGTGCAGGATGGCCCCAGGTGAGGAAAAACCAGAAAAGTGGTGGGGGAGGGGGTGCTGGGTGGCCACAGGTCAAGAAAAACCAGAAAAGTGGTGGGGGAGGGGGTGCTGGGTGGCCACAGGTCAAGAAAAACCAGAAAAGTGGTGGGGGAGGGGTGCAGGATGGCCCCAGGTGAGGAAAAACCAGAAAAGTGGTGGGGAGGGGGTGCAGGGTGGCCCCAGGTCAGGAAAAATCTGAAAAGTGGTGGGGGAGGGGTGCAGGATGGCCCCCGGTCAGGAAAAACCAGAAAAGTGCTGGGGGAGAGGGGGGTGTCAGGGTGGCCCCAGGTCAGGAAAAAAACAGAAAAATGCTGGGGGAGAGGGGGGTGTCAGGGTGGCCCAGGTCAGGAAAACCTGGAAAGTGGTGGGGGAGGGGGGGGGTCAGGGTGGCCACAGGTCAAGAACAACCAGAAAGGTGGTGGGGGAGGGGGGGGGCTGCAGGGTGACCCCAGGTCAGGAAAAGCTGAAAAGTGGTGGGGGAGGGGGGGATCAGGGTGGCCCCAGGTCAGGAAAAGCTGAAAAGTGGTGGGGGAGGGGGGGATCAGGGTGGCCCCAGGTCAGGAAAACCTGAAAAGTGGTGGGGGAGGAGGGGGGTCAGGATGGCCCAGGTCAGGAAAAACCAGAAAACTGGTGGGGAGGGGGTGCAGGGTGGCCCCAGGTCAGGAAAAATCTGAAAAGTGGTGGGGGAGAGAGGGGGTGTCAGGGTGGCCCCAGGTCAGGAAAAATCTGAAAAGTGGTGGGGGAGGGGTGCAGGATGGCCCCAGGTCAGGAAAAACCAGAAAAGTGGTGGGGGAGGGGGTGCTGGGTGGCCACAGGTCAAGAAAAACCAGAAAAGTGGTGGGGGAGGGGTGCAGGATGGCCCCAAGTCAGGAAAAACCAGAAAAGTGGTGGGGAGGGGGTGCAGGGTGGCCCCAGGTCAGGAAAAATCTAAAAAGTGGTGGGGGAGGGGTGCAGGATGGCCCCAGGTCAGGAAAAACCAGAAAAGTGCTGGGGGAGAGGGGGGTGTCAGGGTGGCCCCAGGTCAGGAAAAACCCTAAAAGTGCTGGGGGAGAGGGGGGTGTCAGGGTGGCCCAGGTCAGGAAAACCTGGAAAGTGGTGGGGGAGGGGAGCAGGGTGGCCCCAGGTCAGGAAAAACCAGAAAGGTGGTGGGGGAGGCTGTCAGGGTGACCCCAGGTCAAGAAAAACCAGAAAGGTGGTGGGGAGGGGGTGCAGGGTGGCCACAGGTCAGGAAAAACCTGAAAAGTGACAAAACAAATGATTCAAAGAAAAGTCCTGCGATTCTGGAAATTCTATGGCCTTAATTGCAAAAAGAATAACGTTTATTTTTGTCCAGATGCCGACGGGCGATGATAGCGGAACATTTTGGAGAACACTGGGACTCGCAGGATTGTGAGGAAATGTGCGATCACTGCAATCCCAGCCAGAGAGGTACAGTGCCGAAGAGGAAATATCGCTGAGAACGTGTCCCTCAGTCAGTCCTGTAACAGGACGTGTCACTCAGTCTTATAACAGGACATGTCCCTCAGTCAGTCTTATAACAGGACGTGTCACTCAGTCAGGCCTGTAACAGAACATGTCCCTCAATCAGGCCTGTAACAGGACGTGTCACTGAGTAAGGCCTGTAACAGGACGTGTCCCTCAGTCAGGCCTGTAACAGGACATGTGTGTCAGCCAGACCTGTAACAGGACGTGTTCCTCAGTCAGACCTGTAACAGGACGTGTCACTCAGTCTTATAACAGGACGTGTCCCTCAGTCAGTCTTATAACAGGACGTGTCACTCAGTCTGACCTGTAAAAGGACGTGTCCCTGAGTCAGACCTGTAACAGTACGTGTCACTCAGTCAGGCCTGTAACAGGACGTGTCCCTCAGTCAGGCCTGTAACAGGACGTGTCACTCAGGCCTGTAACAGAACGTGTCCCTCAGTCAGGCCTGTAACAGGACGTGTCACTCAGTCAGGCCTGTAACAGGACGTGTCCCTCAGTCAGGCCTGTAACAGGACGTGTCACTCAGTCAGGCCTGTAACAGGACGTGTCACTCAGTCAGGCCTGTAACAGGACGTGTCACTTAGTCAGGCCTATAACAGGACGTGTCACTCAGTCAGGCCTGTAACAGGGCGTGTCCCTCAGTCAGGCCTGTAACAGGACGTGTCACTCAGTCAGGCCTGTAACAGGACGTGTCCCTCAGTCAGGCCTGTAACAGGACGTGTCACTCAGTCAGGCCTGTAACAGGACGTGTCCCTCAGACAGGCCTGTAACAGAACGTGTCCTTCAGTCAGTCAGTCTTATAACGGAATGTGTCCCTCAGTCAGTCTTATAACGGAATGTGTCCCTCAATCAGTGCTCGTCACTGAGTCCTATAACACAGAGGTTGTTTTAAACAAACCTTCATGTTCAGTGGCAGACCTCTTTAACTGCGTAGTATTCCGTTCTCTTTTGCAGTATCCTCAGTGAACGAGCCGTGAAATCGCTGTGTTTGATTCCTGTGTCCTAAAAACGGGCTTGCTTTGGACGGGAATATCTTCTGTTTGTAGCTACAACCGAGCCGAGCGACGTCACGCATTACTGCCGTGACGTCATCAGCATATTACGTCACAATGCGCAGCGGAAGCAGCGAATAACAGGCCTGAAGCTGCTGGACGCGTTGCAGGGGAAGGGGGCCAAGCAGAACCGTGCCCCGGGGGTGGCGGTGGCGGCGCTGGGGCGGGGCGAGCTGGAGAGGCTGCTCATACTCATGCTGCTGGAGGGGTACGTCAAGGAGGACTTCCACTTCACCGCCTACTCCACCATCAGCTACCTAGTACCAGGTCAGTACCGTCGTCAGTATTTATTGGACACGTTGATGGTGGTGCTTATTAATATTATTGGTACAATACAAAGATTTTATAGCTAAATTTGCAAAAGTCTACACCAATGCTATATTCGATTAGTCTTCAAGCGGAGCATCGCTCTTTTTTCGATCCGCCAAAAACTGGCCAAATAGCGGAACTGTTTACACTATTGGTATTTTATTGTCTTGGTTGGTCGCAATATCTTTGGATATTCTTGTTAAGACTTTTAACAAACTCTTTTGCAAAAATGCCAAGCATAATATTCAGGCTGGCAGCCAAAATTAAAGTTCCACCATTTTCTTATGTGATCGTAGAAAAGACAAGCCACGACTGAGCAAGGCGATCTGTCGTAACACGTGATCAAATAAACGAACGACTGGCAGTGAACTGAAACAATGAGCGTGCTCGGTCCGGGCACGTGTTTTTGTGAAAGTCACAAGTCTAGTTCTTTGAAATATTAGGAAAAAAACACTTCTCACAACACAATTCATTAACAATTGCCTGGATTTATATGCATATATATATATGTTACAGTAAATCTGTGTAATCAGTAAATTCGCGTAATTACTAAAAGTTTTAGGAATTACGTGAAATTACTGTCGGGGCCAGGAATTACGCGAAATTCCTAAAATCTTCAGGAATTTCATGTATTTACTGTTTTCAAGGGTGTTTTATTTCACAAATTTCCTAAACATCAGTTAGTAAATATGCGTATTTAAGTCGAACAAAGTTAAACGGCAAAAAACGGAGGAACACGCTCACATGAACTTAGCTTGTCATAGATTATTTCGACCTTGGCGAGTCCTTTTTCATCTTGAATTGCAATTCGTGAACTCACTCACCCAAGGTGGCATTTGGTGTCATTTGCCGGAGATGGAATTATATATTGAGACCTTTGCTTTCATCTCGAATTCCAAAGTTACAAAGCTAAAATCACTCGTGAGTCCCTCATATCAGCGTTTGCTTTCAGTAAAGACATGCGTTTCTGTATTTGAAGCATTGTTAGAACTCTATTTGAACATGATGCGTTTGTTTTGATTTGAGTGAAGACATGTATTTTGTATTCGATTTGAGTGAAGACATGCATTCTGTAGTTGATTTGAGTGAAGACATGCATTCTGTAGTTGATTTGAGTAAAGACATGCATTCTGTAGCTGATTTGAGTAAAGTCATGCATTTTGTATTTGAAACCATGGTAGAAGCGATGTATTCCATCAATGCAGTGTTGATTCAAGTCTTGAGGTTTATTAAACAAGCATGTCCAAGGACATGACCGAGCCGAGTTACCAAACAAGGAAAGAGAGAAAAACTCTGAAACGAATACTGTTAGGCCAAAAAGTGAAGAACTTTATTTCTGAACGTAACTTTTTCATAATTTTAATACACAAAAACGAGTTTTTCCGGATGGAAGCTACCCGAAAAGGGATGTTGGAGAGATTGGGTTTTGACGATTCACGTATTTACCGACATTTACACAATTTTAGAAAAAAATTTTAAATTGTCATTTGCGAAAAAATGCAAAGTCCAGGTGGAGCAGCACCTAAGAAACTTTCGATTAAAATTTTATAACTTCAAAATCCCGCCATTTCGGCAATTTTTGGCGAACCGCGAAAAAAATAATAGCCTGGTAGGCGAACCTCTAGGGAACATCCCTGCGTAACATCTAAACGATTGGAGTGAAACTTTAGGAGTAGCATTTTAAAAAACATTCAAGCCCACTATATTGATACGACTATTCTTTCCTTGTTTGGTAATTGGGCTGGGCCATGTCCTTGGATATGCCTGTTATCTTGAATTGCAATTCGTCAACTCACTCACCGAATATGACATTTGGTGTCATTTGCCGAAGATGGGATTGCACATTTGCTTTCATCTCGAATTGCAAATATTACAAAGCTAAGATCACTCGTGAGTCATTTTTTATCTTGATTTGAATTTGCGCACTCAGTCACCTGCATTGCAGTAATGTAGTGCATGCGTGATCTGTCACCTCCGACAAACTTGGCGAATAAGGTCATGGCGCTCTCTAGCTTTGTTTTCTCAAGTTTGGACGCCGGTAGTTCTTGGTAAATACTCATCATTTTAATGTAGGTTGTTTGAATTTTTCGAAATACGTCCAAATAAATGAAAATATTTATCAAAGGGCAACAGCGGGATTTGTCCGGTTGCAAGCTGGGCCAGGATGCAACGTTTGACACTACTTTGTCTCATTAAGCAGGTGGCGTAATATCAGTTTAGTAATTTCGTGTAATTACTGACCTCCTGTTTCAGTTATTACATGAAATTCCTGCAGATTTTAGGAAATTCACGTAATTCCTGACCCCGACAGTAATTTCACGTAATTCCTAAAAGTTTTAGGAATTACGTGAAATTACTGATTACACAGATTTACTGTAACATATATATGTATCAATAGTTTAGATATAATTTTTGTTTCGTTTATCTCCGGATCAGGCGTCCAGAGTACACAGCTCACCAAGGCGGATCACAAAGTGACCCTGACCTTCGCAGTTCCTTCACAGACATTACAGAGGTCGAAATCCTCCCCCGCGGCTCCTGCCACGAAATCGAGTTCGAATTCCGCGAAATCTAAAACGAATGCGACACGGCGGCAGAGGACTCCGTGTGTCGTCAGCGACGTCACATCCGCATTCACAAGCATCGCGGCTTCTTCTCAACAAAGTTCTTCCAACCAAAATGGAACGGCGTCGGAACATTCGAACGATGTCGAATCGCTAACACCGAAGAATTTACAAGATCTGGATTTCAATTCGAAACCTAAGAATAAGCGTAAGAAAGTCATTATCGAGAGCGATTCGGACAGTGATTGTTTCGATTTTGGTGAAGAGGTTTCCCCAGTCAAGAAAAAAGCTCACAAAATATGTGACTCGGATAAAAGCGAAGTTACTGAAGTCAATGACTGTATTAGTTTATTAGAAAGCGATTCTGATTTCGATTCTTGAGCATTGATTTTTGCGGGTTGTTGTGGGCACATGTAGGAGGGGGCGGGGGCGGAGGGGCATTGTGGTCTTCTTCTGTATGTGTATACATGTATGGGTGGGGTGGAGCGGAGTGGGGCGGGGCGGGGGCGGAGGGGCATTGTGGTCTTCTTCTGTATGTGTATACATGTATGGGTGGGGTGGAGCGGAGTGGGGCGGGGCGGGGGCGGAGGGGCATTGTGGTCTTCTTCTGTATGTGTATACATGTATGGGTGGGGTGGAGCGGAGTGGGGCGGGGCGGGGGCGGAGGGGCATTGTGGTCTTCTTCTGTATGTGTATACATGTATGGGTGGGGTGGAGCGGAGTGGGGCGGGGCGGGGGCGGAGGGGCATTGTGGACCTGTGTGTACATGTATGGGGGGGGGGGCGGCGGGGCATTGTGGACCTGTGTGTACATGTATGGGGGAGGGGGCGGAGGGGCATTGTGGTCTTCTTCTGTATGTGTATACATGTATGGGTGGGGTGGAGCGGAGTGGGGCGGGGCGGGGGCGGAGGGGCATTGTGGTCTTCTTCTGTATGTGTATACATGTATGGGTGGGGTGGAGCGGAGTGGGGCGGGGCGGGGGCGGAGGGGCATTGTGGTCTTCTTCTGTATGTGTATACATGTATGGGTGGGGTGGAGCGGAGTGGGGCGGGGCGGGGGCGGAGGGGCATTGTGGTCTTCTTCTGTATGTGTATACATGTATGGGTGGGGTGGAGCGGAGTGGGGCGGGGCGGGGGCGGAGGGGCATTGTGGTCTTCTTCTGTATGTGTATACATGTATGGGTGGGGTGGAGCGGAGTGGGGCGGGGCGGGGGCGGAGGGGCATTGTGGTCTTCTTCTGTATGTGTATACATGTATGGGTGGGGTGGAGCGGAGTGGGGCGGGGCGGGGGCGGAGGGGCATTGTGGTCTTCTTCTGTATGTGTATACATGTATGGGTGGGGTGGAGCGGAGTGGGGCGGGGCGGGGGCGGAGGGGCATTGTGGTCTTCTGCTGTATGTGTATACATGTATGGGTGGGGTGGAGCGGAGTGGGGCGGGGCGGGGGCGGAGGGGCATTGTGGTCTTCTTCTGTATGTGTATACATGTATGGGTGGGGTGGAGCGGAGTGGGGCGGGGCGGGGGCGGAGGGGCATTGTGGTCTTCTTCTGTATGTGTATACATGTATGGGTGGGGTGGAGCGGAGTGGGGCGGGGCGGGGGCGGAGGGGCATTGTGGTCTTCTTCTGTATGTGTATACATGTATGGGTGGGGTGGAGCGGAGTGGGGCGGGGCGGGGGCGGAGGGGCATTGTGGTCTTCTTCTGTATGTGTATACATGTATGGGTGGGGTGGAGCGGAGTGGGGCGGGGCGGGGGCGGAGGGGCATTGTGGTCTTCTTCTGTATGTGTATACATGTATGGGTGGGGTGGAGCGGAGTGGGGCGGGGCGGGGGCGGAGGGGCATTGTGGTCTTCTTCTGTATGTGTATACATGTATGGGTGGGGTGGAGCGGAGTGGGGCGGGGCGGGGGCGGAGGGGCATTGTGGTCTTCTTCTGTATGTGTATACATGTATGGGTGGGGTGGAGCGGAGTGGGGCGGGGCGGGGGCGGAGGGGCATTGTGGTCTTCTTCTGTATGTGTATACATGTATGGGTGGGGTGGAGCGGAGTGGGGCGGGGCGGGGGCGGAGGGGCATTGTGGTCTTCTTCTGTATGTGTATACATGTATGGGTGGGGTGGAGCGGAGTGGGGCGGGGCGGGGGCGGAGGGGCATTGTGGTCTTCTTCTGTATGTGTATACATGTATGGGTGGGGTGGAGCGGAGTGGGGCGGGGCGGGGGCGGAGGGGCATTGTGGTCTTCTGCTGTATGTGTATACATGTATGGGTGGGGTGGAGCGGAGTGGGGCGGGGCGGGGGCGGAGGGGCATTGTGGTCTTCTTCTGTATGTGTATACATGTATGGGTGGGGTGGAGCGGAGTGGGGCGGGGCGGGGGCGGAGGGGCATTGTGGTCTTCTTCTGTATGTGTATACATGTATGGGTGGGGTGGAGCGGAGTGGGGCGGGGCGGGGGCGGAGGGGCATTGTGGTCTTCTTCTGTATGTGTATACATGTATGGGTGGGGTGGAGCGGAGTGGGGCGGGGCGGGGGCGGAGGGGCATTGTGGACCTGTGTGTACATGTATGGGGGGGGGGCGGCGGGCGGAGGAGCATTGTGGTCTTGTTGTGTGTATATGTATACCTGTGGGGGGGGAGGGGGCGGAGGGGCATTGTGGTCCTGTGTGTACATGTATGGGGGCGGGGGCAGAGGATGGGGACGGAGCGGATTAGGGGGGGAGGGGCATTGTGGTCTTGTTGTGTATATGTATACAGGATAATGGGGGGGGGGGTGGGCCTTGTTGTGTGTACATGTATACATGGGGGGTGCGGATGGGGGCAGGGGGGAGGGCATTGAGGTCATGGCTGGATTTATTGGTTGATGATTTCCAGCGTGCGATGCTACCTGTCGTTTTATGACCATGACACATTTTTAAATGTGTCAAATATCCAGTATATTCACGAAGCAGGTCAGAGATTTCCGCCCTGAATCATGTTCTCATATTCGAGAGTTAGCGCCACAAAACACAAAGAAAGACCACAAATAAAATTAACATACTTTATTCTTTCTTAGTGTTCACTAAAACACCCGAAAATTCGGGATGTTGTAAAAGAAATTCTCTGACAATGTGTTTGTAGAAACAAGCACGTGGAAACCAGCCAATCAGAAAGCAGATTCAGACCTAAGCCCCGCTTAAAAGTTCAAGTCTTGACCGAGGGGATGGTTCGGGATGGGCCGATTTTGTCGGAAATCTCTGACCTGCTTCGTGAATATACTGGATATTTGAGACATTTAAAAATGTGTCTTATGTTCATAAAACGATAGTTTTATAACTGTCAAATATATCCAGCATGTATGCACTCTCAGGTCAGAGATTTCTGCCTTGGAACGACTCATTCAGGAGGTGGGGGCCAAGCACATTACCCCAAACTTATTCCAGTGACAAATGACGAATTTTGTTCCACTAAGTGGCCAGTTTCCCGTAACTAAGACCCACAACCAAATGTGGAGTCAAAATTGGGTTACTAGCCAACCTTTGGTAGAAACGACACCGCTTCTTAGTGAAAACAAGTTTAAGTTACTCGAAACACTTTGCAGCCCATTTCGAAGTAAACAGAGACAAAGATAGTTCGCTGAGTTTTCAAACAAGCAAAGCAATCACTATTACTGCAGCGAACCGACTACCATATAACACAAGACCACGACGGTAATTGTGAGCGGATTCGATTGATTGCTACCTTTTCTTGTTGTCTTGTCTCTGTGCTAAAAACACTCCCCAACTTCTTTTTCTTAGGTTCTTGATGACTGGAGCGATCAGTGGAACGGTCTTTGTCTCGCGGCCGCTTCGATGACGCTGACTGTTGTGAGTTACCGTAACGCTGTGACGACGACTGTCGTTGAGGTTCCGGAAGTTTTTGCTGCACGTCATTCCCGAACTCTTTGGTGAGTTCCGTGAGTAGCTCATCCGGAAACATCTGGGTGGTTCGAGTAAGCGGTGCATGGCGTAACTTAGGAGCTGAATGGTTATTCAGTCTTGAATGATGAACCACTGGATCTCGCCGTAATTGGATAATTGACAACAGTAATGCATCTGAAGCCGACTTAGTGAGTGAATCCATCAAACGGGTCTGAATAGCAGCTTCTGCTGGGGGAGGGGGGGGGGGGGGGGGGGCTCTGCAGGACCTTGTTGCAATGCCTGAAAAGCGAAATCTTGGAAAGAATCGTGATCGCTTTTCTCGCAAGTTCCTCCAAGGATTGGGCATCCTTATCCGTTAACGGTACATCCTAATCATTACTAACTCGCGGCATCCATGTTGGTCTGTCCCGCGGCCATTGCAAAGCTTTCAATGGAAGAAACTCATCATGAGCTTTATAAGAAGCCGCTTTTACATCCAAAACTTGGGAGTGATAGAGTCTAGAGTATTTCTTAAAGTTCTTAGAGCCCTCCTCTTTGAATTCAATACATCTAGACTCCATACATTTATGCACAAATCCCGATGCAGCTAAGGCGAAATGCTCTTGTCTTTGTTGCGAATCCACCTGACAGTCCATTCTTAGTACCGTCTGTGTAGTCTGTGTCGGTAACGGAGCTACGGTAGCTTTCGAGTGTTCACCAATATACATAAGCAAATCTCGAAACAAAATGTCAGACGGAGACGGATCAAAGTCTCTGTCCCTATCAGGTCTTCGTCATCTGAATCTTCCGTCACTCTGTTAAAAGGCGTGGGTAATAACAACGGACGTCTACCCGCTGGATCGCGAGACGGCCATCTTTCATGTCTCTTCTTCGCTGGAGACCTAAAGTAGTAGCCATAATTGATGGTAAAAACGTTCAAGCGCTGAAGCGACTGCTGCATCGAAATTCACTATCGTTGAAGACGATTCTTGGGCAGCTAATTGAGCAGTCTGAATATTGGTACCAGTCTGAAAAGACTGCGGTAACTGAGGTACCGTCGACTTTCCAACATTGTCGTCGCCGGTGTTGTGACCACTGCCGCAGGTGTAGTTACGGTCGAAGTAACTGGTAACAAATCAGTTTGTAGCGGAGGTGGAAGGGGCGGTGTTTGAGTGACAACCCGATGAAATAACTCAGAAGGTATATCATTACAAACAGAGAAAGAAAGAATGATAAGATTAATTTATCCAACTTTAAGTACATTCAAGACATCCCCCCGTCTTTCGTTACGACTGCCTAAGAGGAGAGAAGAAATTTTCTACCATTACCGTAACTGAGTTACCGCAAAAGTACCACTACCGTAGTGGGATTTATAGTTGATACCGTAATAGTAAACAACCGACACAATACCCTTCCCGAAACTAACAATCCTGGGAATAGCCACAGAGTTAGTTTAGGAAACCGTTGTGTGTGTTTGACGTAGAAATTATATGCCCTAATGCCTGGCTAATTTCATCGCAGTAACGAGAAACTGGACAACAATCCTAGCTCCGGGGAGCAACGACGGGTTACCGTCATCGAGTGCGGTCGTCGTAGTCGTAGAAAGGCTGGAGATCCTACGTGTAACCGGACTACTATCAAGGAGAATAGTGTCGTGAAGCTGGTATCTATGTGTGTTGTGAAAAATGAATATATACAAACATGTAACTACATGTACATCTGTGCTTGGCTGTTTCCATGAGTTGCAGCTTTTGGCTTAGTGGTTAGCACGCTCGCTTATGAAGCGAAAGGTTCCCAGTTCGAGCCCCGCTTGCGGCTCACATATTTTCACAACATTGGTACCAGAAGTGTACGAGTACGTTCCTGTCGCGGCTGTATGGTAGATATTCGTGCAACGTTAAAGCGGGTGCGAATGGCAAGAAGGGCACGTGTGAAAATTGGAGTAAAGTAGCCACGTGCGGCTGTGGGAGGTCTACAGAGAAAAAGACGGGAGAAAATATGGAAATTCGTACGATGTTCAAACACTGTAGTGTTACACTGATACGAATGGAAAGAAGGGCATGTGAAAAGCCACGTGCGGCTATGGGTGGTGAAAAAAACACAACAGGGAAGAATGTCGTGAAGCTGGTATCTATAATGTGTGTTGTGAAAAATGAATATATACAAACATGTAACCACATGTACATTTGTGCTTGGCCGTTGCCATGAGTTGCAGCTTTTGGTTTAGTGGTTAGCACGCTCGCCTTTGAAGCGAAAGGCTCCCAGTTCGAGCCTCGCTTGCGACTCACATATTTTCACAACAATAGTGTCCTGGTGGTGAAGCTGAGCCACCATTCCACATATATGTTATATGCGGTAGCGCATATAACGGTCTACTTCTGCTACATTGCCGTAGTTGGGGCATGGGTGTCCGCACAAACGACCGCATCCTGATACGGGCGGAAGCCGTAATCATTACGGCATCTCGTTACCGTCGTGGTAAACAAAGATGGCGGAAGAGAAGAAAAGATTCCTCACTTCACTACGAATTCACCCCTCCCATTCAGCCTCTAGACCACACAGCCGGGCAAGGAGGTATGAATGGAAAGGAAAATTCTTGTAGACATTTCTGGTTAATATCCTATAATAAAAGTCGTTTCGTGTGAGGAAATAATAGCAGAAGACCAGCAGGTGCGTTGACCTAATTTATTCTTGTTACCGTCACAAAAGAAATTGACGAAAATGGTCAAAAGCACCGAAAATATCCCACTGAGCTAGCTAAAATTATATCCAAAATGGTGCTAATGAAGTTAGAAAACTCCAGAAACGTAAATCAGAGGCGTACAGCAAGCCCTATCGTAGAAACGAGCCAGGCAAGAAAAGGCAATCAGATACGTCACACACATAGCTCAACGGAAAATGTCCAAAAGCGAAACACCCAAACGTAGAAACTACCCACATAATACTTCAAAATGATTCCTGATATATACACTAACCAATGATCTATATATCTTTAAGTAGAAACTTTATAAAAACCACTTAAGTGGATGAAATTCGACAAAAGCGAAAAAGGTGTCAACACTTTTAAGCGCAAAACTGAATCTGCTTTCTGATTGGCTGTTTTCCACGTGCTTGTGCTTGCAAACACATTGTCAGAGAATTTCTTTTACAACATCCCGAATTTTCGGGTGTTTTAGTGAACACTAAGACAGAATAAAGTACGTTAATTTTATTTGTTGTCTTTCTTTGTGTTTTTTTCGAGCTAACTCTCGAACATGAGAACATGATTCAAGGCGGAAATCTCTGACCTGAGAGTGGCTACATATTGGATATATTTGTCAGTTATAAAAACAAACATTTAAAGCCTTTCGGATAAAATTAAAACAGAAATATGCGTAAATAAATTAATATTTATTGTTTTTTTCAGTCCTCCCCTCCATCCAGACCCAGAGCTAAAGACCCTGAAGGTGACCATAAGTTTGGATGTTGTCAGTCCGTCCCTCAGTCCGTCTATCGCCGGCTGTTACTCCCACCCTGATATAGTATACCAAGTTTCATTAAATTCCTTGCAGCAGTTTTTAAGTTATCGTGTTGACAAGCTCACACAATAGTCAATCAAGAGTTGAAATTTTCAAAACCAGCTGGTCCATTTCCTTGGACGAACCTGGCCTATTTACAATACCGATCCGTGTTTGTTCCCATAGAAGCTACATAGGAGGTTTCATTAAAATCCTTGCAGGAGTTATTAACTTATCGTGTTAACAAGCTCTTGAGGACAGACTGACCAACAGACCGGCTCCCGGTCGATCGCATATATCCCGGTGTGAAATAAATAACCTGGTAGATAACCACCCCAGTAACATGCTGGAAAGATGTGGACTAACGGCTAGGAATGACATACCCACTAGGCGTGACGTAAATGATACGTCATCAATCTGTCCGATATGACGACCGATAGGACTATGACCTACATGCGATCGATGTAGACAAAAATTTATGACGACGGAAATTGATACAGCAGCGAACCTCACTGATCGACAAAGCGTCGAACCTCTTATAACTAATCGATCAGTACAGCATTTACGTTTTTATCTATTGGCATTCAATCGACTGGAGTGTGAAACCTTCGGATCGGGGTTTAAGATTCGATTATTTATAAGATACAAACACAGGCAAACAATATATTTTACCAGGTTTTATTCAGCGTTTGTCTTCATCAAGAGATGCATTCAAACAATATAAATACACGACTCTAGCTGCACCCTCAAACAAGCTTCATTCAGATTGTGGTGTGTAAAAATGACTTTGATCTTACACACCACAATCTTAGTATGAGAAATTGAGGATACCGCAATGACTGTTAAAGCAAACAAACGCAACAAACTTCTCACCAAACCACATGATCATACTTCCGTTTACAGCAGCCTGTCTGAGAACAGATGCCAAGTAGATGCACACCATGACACGGCAACTATCCATTCTATTCAATCATTCTATTTATATATTTTTTTTCAATGGACATTTCGCCCAAAAAGGGAGGCTGTGATGCTCTATGACTGGAGAACTTTGGCCTATTTCAGCTTAACCTTGAACAAAACAGCACTAGAAATGAGACATGAGCCATCAGTGATTTGCTTTTGCCTGGAGAAAATTACCTGTTTTTTTTCTGTTAGACGTTGAACCTTCCATCTTGGGCCACTGAAGCACTCAGTGGATACACCGATTTGTCCGATATTCAGACCAATTGTACTGTGCGGTATTTAAGCACTCTCAGACCAAGTGTACTGTGCGGTATTTAAGCACTCTCAGAGTAACAACCAGCATTGCCGAGGAACTTCACCAGTAAAAAACTATTTACAATTACTTTTTAAAGCAATTAATACTCACAATTGTTCAATAATTAAATTGCGTCTTGTAAAACCTATACACAAATTTGCTACACGTCATTTCATTAAAATGGAAATGTTTTGTACACACATTTGATGCGAAACTGACTACACAAAAGGGCTACAGGTCTCCACAAGATTTCAACATTATAAAATTTCTCTAAATTTCATTACGATTTTTCACCTATCTGCCGCCATAAATGGCACTTTGCAGTGACTATACCGCGGAACGATTGCGCTAGACACACAGATCACATGTCAACTTACCGACGGTACCGCGGAACGACTGAGCTAGACACACAGATCACGTGGCCACTTACCGACGGTACCGCGGAACGACTGAGCTAGACACACAGATCACGTGGCCACTTACCGACGGTACGACTGCGCTAGACACACAGATCACGTGTCCACTTACCGACGGTACCGCGGAACGGCTGCGCTAGACACACAGATCACGTGTCCACTTACCGACGGTACCGCGGAACGACTGAGCTAGACACACAGATCACGTGACCACTTCCCGACGGTACCGCGCAACGACTGAGCTAGACACACAGATCACGTGACCACTTACCGACGGTACCGCGGAACGACTGAGTTAGACACACAGATCACGTGACCACTTACCGACGGTACCGCTGAACGACTGCGCTAGACACACAGATCACGTGACCACTTACCGACGGTACCGCTGAACGACTGCGCTAGACACACAGGTCACGTGACCACTTACCGACGGTACCGCGGAACGACTGCGCTAGACACACAGATCACGTGACCACTTACCGACGGTACCGCGGAACGACTGAGTTAGACACACAGATCATGTGACCACTTACCGACGGTACCGCGGAACGACTGCGCTAGACACACAGATCACGTGACCACTTACCGACGGTACCGCGGAACGACTGCGCTAGACACACAGATCACGTGACCACTTACCGACGGTACCGCGGAACGACTGCGCTAGACACACAGATCACGTGACCACTTACCGACGGTACCGCGCAACGACTGAGCTAGACACACAGGTCACGTGTCCACTTACCGACGGTACCGCGGAACGGCTGCGCTAGACACATAGATCACGTGACCACTTCCCGACGGTACCGCGCAACGACTGAGCTAGACACACAGATCATGTGACCACTTACTGACGGTACCGCGGAACGGTTGCGCTAGACACACAGATCACGTGACCACTTCCCGACGGTACCGCGCAACGACTGAGCTAGACACACAGATCACGTGACCACTTACCGACGGTACCGCGGAACGACTGAGTTAGACACACAGATCATGTGACCACTTACCGACGGTACCGCGGAACGACTGAGCTAGACACACAGATCATGTGACAACTTACCGACGGTACCGCGGAACGACTGCGCTAGACACACAGATCACGTGACCACTTACCGACGGTACCGCGGAACGACTGAGCTAGACACACAGATCACGTGACCACTTACCGACGGTACCGCGGAACGACTGCGCTAGGCACACAGATCACGTGACCACTTACCGTCGCTGTCACTGTTGGTAAACAGATCCCAATCGTAAACATGACGACGAAGAATGTAAACACAGCGTGCAGTGTACGAATAAGAAGACAAAAACTTTACATATAAATGAGTAATAAAGCTTTTGCCCCGCTGTAATCTGAGAAGAAGCACCAGCTATTTACACCCATGACTAGAATCAGGTTTACACTTCACGATTATGTTGAAATATGTTCGCAGATATATGTTCAAATCACTGCCATTCACTCTGTGTTTGTACCGCATTCAAGTTTCCAAAAATCAGCAATCGATTTCACAACTAGATTGTATTGTGTCAACAAAAATCGGTCACTCAGATTCTATCGTGCCAACAATAATCGATCAGATTCTGTTGTGTCAACAATAATCGATCAGCCAGATTCAACTTTATAACATGAGCTGTATTTTAGAAATCGGAAGCTGTATGTGGGACTGACTGAAGATGTTGCACATGATCAGTAAAATCAAAGCTATCGATCAGAAACTGATGCGAAATATCGGCCCATGAATTATGTGTTATAGACCTCCAAAAACTCATTGGAAGTAAGACGTGACTGCACATATCAATACCTGATGTGTTTACCCGATTACAATTCAATCTCAACTCTTCATGTGGAATCTTTAACACAGTTTACACGTAACTGGACAAGTTTAACTCTAACTGGAAAATGTAGGTTCTTTGTTACCTGACTATCAAACCTGTTTTTTTTTTAACATAGCAAAGCAGTTTATGCAAATAAATAAATGTTGTTTGATTACCCTGGTTAAATATTCTCGAATATTTGTTGTATTCCTGGATATTTACAACACAACAATCCTAATGTAAAACCTTGGCTACTAACTCCCCCATCCCTCATCCCCCCTGCCCCCCCCCCCCCATCCCCCCCCCTGTCCATCCCATCAGAGATGGCTAAACAACAAAAATATTTTATTTTGTTGCATATTATTACTTTACACTGGAAAATAATTTCACAGACCATAATCTCGTGGGATGTCATGATGAGGATATTGTGGATATCATGAGGATATTGAGGATATGATGGGGACATTGAGGATATGCAAGCGAAAGATGAGTTACGGGCACGCACGCTTAGCCTCCTCCACGAAAATCAAATAAGGAACGATATCATTATTGCTTCAACCCTATTGCCATGCATCAACAACTCAGAAACAAAGACTCGAATGGCTCTCGTCCCCTAAGTA
>OX457032.1:3796663-3874355 GCA_949752745.1 Protula sp. h YS-2021 | reverse complement strand
GAGACAAACTACCAAGCCTCTATTCCCCCCCCCCGAGACAAACTGCCACGCCTCTATTCCCCTCCCCCCCCCGAGACAAACTACCACGCCTCTATTCCCCCCCCGAGACAAACTACCACGCCTCTATTCCCCCCCCAAGACAAACTACCACGCCTCTATTCCCCCCCCCCGAGACAAACTACCACGCCTCTATTCCCCCCCCCCCGAGACAAACTTCCACGCCTCTATTCCCCCCCCCCCGAGACAAACTACCACGCCTCTATTCCCCCCCCGAGACAAACTACCACGCCTCTATCCCCCTCCCCCCCCCGAGACAAACTACCACGCCTCTATTCCCCCCCCGAGACAAACTACCACGCCTCTATTCCCCCCCCCCCGAGTCAAACTACCACGCCTCTATTCCCCTCCCCCCCCGAGACAAACTACCACGCCTCTATTCCCCCCCCCCGAGACAAACTACCACGCCTCTATCCCCCTCCCCCCCCCGAGACAAACTACCACGCCTCTTTTCCCCTCCCCCCCCCGAGACAAACTACCACGCCTCTATTCCCCCCCCGAGACAAGCTACCACGCCTCTATTCCCCCCCCCCGAGACAAACTACCACGCCTCTATCCCCCTCCCCCCCCTCGAGACAAACTACCACGCCTCTATCCCCCCCCCGAGACAAACTACCACGCCTCTATTCCCCCCCCCGAGACAAACTACCACGCCTCTATTCCCCCCCCCCGAGACAAACTACCACGCCTCTATTCCCCCCCCGAGACAAACTACCACGCCTCTATTCCCCTCCCCCCCCCCCGAGACAAACTACCACGCCTCTATTCCCCCCAGAGACAAACTACCACGCCTCTATTCCCCCCCCGAGACAAACTACCACGCCTCTATTCCCCCCCCCCGAGACAAACTACCACGCCTCTATTCCCCCCCCCCGAGACAAACTACCACGCCTCTATTCCCCTCCCCCCCCGAGACAAACTACCACGCCTCTATTCCCCCCCCCGAGACAAACTACCACGCCTCTATTCCCCTCCCCCCCCCCGAGACAAACTACCACGCCTCTATTCCCCTCCCCCCCCCGAGACAAACTACCACGCCTCTATCCCCCTCCCCCCCCCGAGACAAACTACCACGCCTCTATCCCCCTCCCCCCCCGAGACAAACTACCACGCCTCTATTCCCCCCCCCCCCCGAGACAAACTACCACGCCTCTATTCCCCCCCCCCCGAGACAAACTACCACGCCTCTATTCCCCTCCCCCCCCCGAGACAAACTACCACGCCTCTATTCCCCCCCCCCCGAGACAAACTACCACGCCTCTATTCCCCCCCCCCCGAGACAAACTACCACGCCTCTATTCCCCTCCCCCCCCCGAGACAAACTACCACGCCTCTATTCCCCCCCCGAGACAAACTACCAAGCCTCTATTCCCCCCCCCGAGACAAACTGCCACGCCTCTATTCCCCTCCCCCCCCGAGACAAACTACCACGCCTCTATTCCCCCCCCCCGAGACAAACTACCACGCCTCTATTCCCCCCCCCCCCCGAGACAAACTACCACGCCTCTATTCCCCCCCCCCCCGAGACAAACTACCACGCCTCTATTCCCCCCCCCCGAGACAAACTTCCACGCCTCTATTCCCCCCCCCCGAGACAAACTACCACGCCTCTATTCCCCCCCCGAGACAAACTACCACGCCTCTATCCCCCTCCCCCCCCCCCCGAGACAAACTACCACGCCTCTATTCCCCCCCCGAGACAAACTACCACGCCTCTATTCCCCCCCCCCGAGTCAAACTACCACGCCTCTATTCCCCTCCCCCCCCGAGACAAACTACCACGCCTCTATTCCCCCCCCCCCGAGACAAACTACCACGCCTCTATCCCCCTCCCCCCCCCCGAGACAAACTACCACGCCTCTTTTCCCCTCCCCCCCCCCCCCGAGACAAACTACCACGCCTCTATTCCCCCCCCCGAGACAAGCTACCACGCCTCTATTCCCCCCCCGAGACAAACTACCACGCCTCTATCCCCCTCCCCCCCTCGAGACAAACTACCACGCCTCTATCCCCCCCCCGAGACAAACTACCACGCCTCTATTCCCCCCCCCCCCGAGACAAACTACCACGCCTCTATTCCCCTCCCCCCCCGAGACAAACTGCCACGCCTCTATTCCCCCCCCCCGAGACAAACTACTACGCCTCTATTCCCCTCCCCCCCCGAGACAAACTGCCACGCCTCTATTCCCCCCCCCCCCCCGAGACAAACTACCACGCCTCTATCCCCCCCCCGAGACAAACTACCACGCCTCTATTCCCCCCCCCGAGACAAACTACCACGCCTCTATTCCCCCCCGAGACAAACTACCACGCCTCTATTCCCCTCCCCCCCCCCCGAGACAAACTACCACGCCTCTATTCCCCCCCCCGAGACAAACTACCACGCCTCTATTCCCTCCCCCCCCCCCCCGAGACAAACTACCACGCCTCTATTCCCCCCCCCCGAGACAAACTACCACGCCTCTATTCCCCCCCCCCCGAGACAAACTACCACGCCTCTATTCCCCTCCCCCCCGAGACAAACTACCACGCCTCTATTCCCCTCCCCCCCCGAGACAAACTACCACGCCTCTATTCCCCGCCCCACCCCCCGAGACAAACTACCACGCCTCTATTCCCCCCCCCCCCCCCCGAGACAAACTACCACGCCTCTATTCCCCCCCCGAGACAAACTACCACGCCTCTATTCCCCCCCCGAGACAAACTACCACGCCTCTATTCCCCCCCCCCCCGAGACAAACTACCACGCCTCTATTCCCCCCCCGAGACAAACTACCACGCCTCTATTCCCCCCCCGAGACAAACTACCACGCCTCTTCCCCCCCCCCCCCGAGACAAACTACCACGCCTCTTTCCCCCCCCCCGAGACAAACTACCACGCCTCTATTCCCCCCCCCCGAGACAAACTACCACGCCTCTATTCCCCCCCCCGAGACAAACTACCACGCCTGTATTCCCCTCCCCCCCCGAGACAAACTACCACGCCTCTATTCCCCCCCCACGAGACAAACTACCACGCCTCTATTCCCCCCCCCCGAGACAAACTACCACGCCTCTATCCCCCCCCGAGACAAACTACCACGCCTCTATTCCCCTCCCCCCCGAGACAAACTACCACGCCTCTATTCCCCCCCCCCGAGACAAACTACCACGCCTCTATTCCCCTCCCCCCCGAGACAAACTACCACGCCTCTATTCCCCCCCCCGAGACAAACTACCACGCCTCTATTCCCCTCCCCCCCGAGACAAACTACCACGCCTCTATTCCCCCCCCCCCGAGACAAACTACCACGCCTCTATTCCCCCCCCCCCGAGACAAACTACCACGCCTCTATTCCCCTCCCCCCCCGAGACAAACTACCACGCCTCTATCCCCCCCCGAGACAAACTACCACGCCTCTATTCCCCCCCCGAGACAAACTACCACGCCTCTATTCCCCTCCCCCCCCCGAGACAAACTACCACGCCTCTATTCCCCCCCCGAGACAAACTACCACGCCTCTATTCCCCTCCCCCCACCCGAGACAAACTACCACGCCTCTATTCCCCTCCCCCCCCCCCGAGACAAACTACCACGCCTCTATTCCCCTCCCCCCCCGAGACAAACTACCACGCCTCTATTCCCCCCCCCCGAGACAAACTACCACGCCTCTATTCCCCTCCCCCCCGAGACAAACTACCACGCCTCTATTCCCCTCCCCCCCCCCGAGACAAACTACCACGCCTCTATTCCCCCCCCCCGAGACAAACTACCACGCCTCTATTCCCCCCCCGAGACAAACTACCACGCCTCTATTCCCCTCCCCCCCCGAGACAAACTACCACGCCTCTATTCCCCCCCCCGAGACAAACTACCACGCCTCTATTCCCCCCCCGAGACAAACTACCACGCCTCTATTCCCCTCCCCCCCCCGAGACAAACTACCACGCCTCTATTCCCCCCCCCCGAGACAAACTACCACGCCTCTATTCCCCCCCCCCCCGAGACAAACTACCACGCCTCTATTCCCCCCCCCGAGACAAACTACCACGCCTCTATTCCCCCCCCCCCCGAGACAAACTACCACGCCTCTATCCCCCCCCCCTGAGACAAACTACCACGCCTCTATTCCCCTCCCCCCCCCCGAGACAAACTACCACGCCTCTATTCCCCCCCCCGAGACAAACTACCACGCCTCTATTCCCCCCCCCCCCCCGAGACAAACTACCATGCCTCTATTCCCCCCCCCGAGACAAACTACCACGCCTCTTCCCCCCCCCCCCCCGAGACAAACTACCACGCCTCTTTCCCCCCCCCCCGAGACAAACTACCACGCCTCTATTCCCCCCCCCGAGACAAACTACCACGCCTCTATTCCCCCCCCCCGAGACAAACTACCACGCCTGTATTCCCCTCCCCCCCGAGACAAACTACCACGCCTCTATTCCCCCCCCCCCGAGACAAACTACCACGCCTCTATTCCCCCCCCCGAGACAAACTACCACGCCTCTATCCCCCCCCGAGACAAACTACCACGCCTCTATTCCCCCCCCCCGAGACAAACTACCACGCCTCTATTCCCCTCCCCCCCGAGACAAACTACCACGCCTCTATTCCCCCCCTAGACAAACTACCACGCTTCTATTCCCCCCCCCCCCCCGAGACAAACTACCACGCCTCTATTCCCCTCCCCACCTCCCGAGACAAACTACCACGCCTCTATTCCCCTCCCCCCCGAGACAAACTACCACGCCTCTATTCCCCCCCCCCCGAGACAAACTACCACGCCTCTATTCCCCCCCCCCGAGACAAACTACCACGCCTCTATTCCCCTCCCCCCCCGAGACAAACTACCACGCCTCTATCCCCCCCCGAGACAAACTACCACGCCTCTATTCCCCCCCCGAGACAAACTACCACGCCTCTATTCCCCTCCCCCCCCCCGAGACAAACTACCACGCCTCTATTCCCCCCCCCCCGAGACAAACTACCACGCCTCTATTCCCCTCCCCCCCCCGAGACAAACTACCACGCCTCTATTCCCCCCGCCCGATACAAACTACCACGCCTCTATTCCCCCCCCCCCCGAGACAAACTACCACGCCTCTATTCCCCCCCCCCGAGACAAACTACCACGCCTCTATTCCCCTCCCCCCCCGAGACAAACTACCACGCCTCTATTCCCCCCCCCCGAGACAAACTACCACGCCTCTATTCCCCTCCCCCCCCCGAGACAAACTACCACGCCTCTATTCCCCTCCCCCCCCGAGACAAACTACCACGCCTCTATTCCCCCCCCCCGAGACAAACTACCACGCCTCTATTCCCCCCCCGAGACAAACTACCACGCCTCTATTCCCCTCCCCCCCCCGAGACAAACTACCACGCCTCTATTCCCCCCCCCCCCCCGAGACAAACTACCACGCCTCTATTCCCCCCCCCGAGACAAACTACCACGCCTCTATTCCCCTCCCCCCCGAGACAAACTACCACGCCTCTATTCCCCCCCCCCCCCGAGACAAACTACCACGCCTCTATTCCCCCCCCCCGAGACAAACTACCACGCCTCTATTCCCCCCCCCGAGACAAACTACCACGCCTCTATTCCCCCCCCCCCGAGACAAACTACCACGCCTCTATTCCCCTCCCCCCCCCGAGACAAACTACCACGCCTCTATTCCCCCCCCCGAGACAAACTACCACGCCTCTATTCCCCCCCCCCGAGACAAAGTACCACGCCTCTATCCCCCCCCGAGACAAAGTACCACGCCTCTATTCCCCCCCCCCGAGACAAACTACCACGCCTCTATTCCCCCCCCGAGACAAACTACCACGCCTCTATTCCCCCCCCCCCCGAGACAAACAACCACGCCTCTATTCCCCCCCCCGAGACAAACTACCACGCCTCTATCCCCCTCCCCCCCCGAGACAAACTACCACGCCTCTATTCCCCCCCCGAGACAAACTACCACGCCTCTATTCCTCTCCCCCCCCCCCCCGAGACAAACTACCACGCCTCTATTCCCCCCCCCCGAGACAAACTACCACGCCTCTATTCCCCCCCCCGAGACAAACTACCACGTCTCTATTCCCCCCCCGAGACAAACTACCACGCCTCTATTCCCCCCCCGAGACAAACTACCACGCCTCTATTCCCCCCCCCGAGACAAACTACCACGCCTCTATTCCCCCCGAGACAAACTACCACGCCTCTATTCCCCCCCCCCCGAGACAAACTACCACGCCTCTATTCCCCCCCCCCGAGACAAACTACCACGCCTCTATTCCCCTCCCCCCCGAGACAAACTACCACGCCTCTATTCCCCCCCTAGACAAACTACCACGCCTCTATTCCCCCCCGAGACAAACTACCACGCCTCTATTCCCCCCCCCCGAGACAAACTACCACGCCTCTATTCCCCTCCCCACCCCCGAGACAAACTACCACGCCTCGATTCCCCCCCCGAGACAAACTACCACGCCTCTATCCCCCTCCCCCCCCGAGACAAACTACCACGCCTCTATTCCCCCCCCGAGACAAACTACCACGCCTCTATTCCTCTCCCCCCCCCCCCCGAGACAAACTACCACGCCTGTATTCCCCCCCCGAGACAAACTACCACGCCTCTATTCCCCCCCCCGAGACAAACTACCACGCCTCTATTCCCCCCCCCCCGAGACAAACTACCACGTCTCTATTCCCCCCCCCGAGACAAACTACCACGCCTCTATTCCCCCCCCCCCGAGACAAACTACCACGCCTCTATTCCCCCCCCGAGACAAACTACCACGCCTCTATTCCCCCCCGAGAAAAACTACCACGCCTCTATTCCCCCCCCGAGACAAACTACCACGCCTCTATTCCCCCCCCCCCGAGACAAACTACCACGCCTCTATTCCCCTCCCCCCCCGAGACAAACTACCACGCCTCTATTCCCCCCCTAGACAAACTACCACGCCTCTATTCCCCCCCGAGACAAACTACCACGCCTCTATTCCCCCCCCGAGACAAACTACCACGCCTCTATTCCCCTCCCCACCCCCGAGACAAACTACCACGCCTCGATTCCCCCCCCCCCGAGACAAACTACCACGCCTCTATTCCCCTCCCCCCGAGACAAACTACCACGCCTCTATTCCCCCCCCGAGACAAACTACCACGCCTCTATTCCCCCCCCGAGACAAACTACCACGCCTCTATTCCCCAACCCCGAGACAAACTACCACGCCTCTATTCCCCCCCCGAGACAAACTACCACGCCTCTATTCCCCCCGCCCGATACAAACTACCACGCCTCTATTCCCCCCCCCGAGACAAACTACCAGGCCTCTGTTCCCCTCCCCCCCCGAGACAAACTACCACGCCTCTATTCCCCTCCCCCCCCCGAGACAAACTACCATGCCTCTATTCCCCCCCCCCCGAGACAAACTACCACGCCTCTATCCCCCCCCCCGAGACAAACTACCACGCCTCTATTCCCCTCCCCCCCCCGAGACAAACTACCACGCTTCTATTCCCCCCCCGAGACAAACTACCACGCCTCTATTCCCCTCCCCACCCCCCGAGACAAACTACTACGCCTCGATTCCCCCCCCCCCCGAGACAAACTACCACGCCTCTATTCCCCTCCCCCCGAGACAAACTACCACGCCTCTATTCCCCCCCCGAGACAAACTACCACGCCTCTATTCCCCCCCCGAGACAAACTACCACGCCTCTATTCCCCTCCCCCCCCGAGACAAACTACCACGCCTCTATTCCCCCCCCCCCCCGAGACAAACTACCACGCCTCTATTCCCCCCCGAGACAAACTACCACGCCTCTATTCCCCCCCCGAGACAAACTACCACTCCTCTATTCCCCCCCCCCCCGAGACAAACTACCACGCCTCTTTCCCCCCCCCCCCCGAGACAAACTACCACGCCTCTATTCCCCAACCCTGAGACAAACTACCACGCCTCTATTCCCCCCGCCCGATACAAACTACCACGCCTCTATTCCCCCCCCCCCCCGAGACAAACTACCACGCCTCTGTTCCCCTCCCCCCCGAGACAAACTACCAGGCCTCTGTTCCCCTCCCCCCCCAAGACAAACTACCATGCCTCTATTCCCCTCCCCCCCGAGACAAACTACCACGCCTCTATTCCCCCCCCCCGAGACAAACTACCACGCCTCTATTCCCCCCCGAGACAAACTACCACGCCTCTATCCCCCTCCCCCCCCCGAGACAAACTACCACGCCTCTATCCCCCTCCCCCCCTCCAAGACAAACTACCACGCCTCTATTCCCCTCCCCCCCCGAGACAAACTACCACGCCTCTATTCCCCTCCCCCCCCCCGAGACAAACTACCACGCCTCTATTCCCCTCCCCCCCCGAGACAAACTACCACGCCTCTATCCCCCTCCCCCTCCAAGACAAACTACCACGCCTCTATTCCCCTCCCCCCCCGAGACAAACTACCACGCCTCTATTCCCCTCCCCCCCGAGACAAACTACCACGCCTCTATTCCCCTCCCCCCCCCGAGACAAACTACCACGCCTCTATTCCCCTCCCCCCCCCCCCCCGAGACAAACTACCACGCCTCTATTCCCCTCCCCCCCCCGAGACAAACTACCACGCCTCTATTCCCCTCCCCCCCCGAGACAAACTACCATGCCTCTATTCCCCCCCCCCCCCCCGAGACAAACTACCACGCCTCTATTCCCCCCCCCCCCGAGACAAACTACCACGCCTCTATTCCCCTCCCCCCCCCGAGACAAACTACCACGCTTCTATTCCCCCCCCGAGACAAACTACCACGCCTCTATTCCCCTCCCCACCCCCCGAGACAAACTACTACGCCTCGATTCCCCCCCCCCGAGACAAACTACCACGCCTCTATTCCCCTCCCCCCGAGACAAACTACCACGCCTCTATTCCCCCCCCCGAGACAAACTACCACGCCTCTATTCCCCCCCCCCCCCGAGACAAACTACCACGCCTCTATTCCCCTCCCCCCCGAGACAAACCTACCACGCCTCTATTCCCCCCCCCCCCGAGACAAACTACCACGCCTCTATTCCCCCCCGAGACAAACTACCACGCCTCTATTCCCCCCCCCCCGAGACAAACTACCACTCCTCTATTCCCCCCCCCGAGACAAACTACCACGCCTCTTTCCCCCCCCCCCCCCGAGACAAACTACCACGCCTCTATTCCCCAACCCTGAGACAAACTACCACGCCTCTATTCCCCCCCCGAGACAAACTACCACGCCTCTATTCCCCCCCCCCCGAGACAAACTACCACGCCTCTATTCCCCCCCCCCCCCCCGAGACAAACTACCAGGCCTCTGTTCCCCTCCCCCCCCCCCAAGACAAACTACCACGCCTCTATTCCCCTCCCCCCCGAGACAAACTACCACGCCTCTATTCCCCCCCCCCGAGACAAACTACCACGCCTCTATCCCCCCCCCGAGACAAACTACCACGCCTCTATTCCCCTCCCCCCCCGAGACAAACTACCACGCCTCTATTCCCCCCCCCCCGAGACAAACTACCACGCCTCTATCCCCCCCCGAGACAAACTACCACGCCTCTATTCCCCCCCCCCCCCGAGACAAACTACCACGCCTATATTCCCCCCCCCCCCCGAGACAAACTACCACGCCTCTATTCCCCCCCCCCCCCCGAGACAAACTACCACGCCTATATTCCCCCCCCCCCGAGACAAACTACCACGCCTCTATCCCCCTCCCCCCACCGAGACAAACTACCACGCCTCTATTCCCCCCCGAGACAAACTACCACGCCTCTATTCCCCCCCCCCCCCGAGACAAACTACCACGCCTCTATTCCTCTCCCCCCCCCCGAGACAAACTACCACGCCTGTATTCCCCCCCCCGAGACAAACTACCACGCCTCTATTCCCCCCCCCCCCCCCCGAGACAAAACTACCAAGCCTCTATTCCGCCCCACCCCCGAGACAAACTACCACGCCTCTATTGCCCCCCCGAGACAAACTACCACGCCTCTATTCCCCCCCCCCCCCGAGACAAACTACCACGCCTCTATTCCCCCCCCCCCCGAGACAAACTACCACGCCTCTATTCCCCCCCGAGACAAACTACCACGCCTCTATTCCCCCCCGAGACAAACTACCACGCCTCTATTCCCCCCCCCCCGAGACAAACTACCACGCCTCTATTCCCCTCCCCCCCCCCCCGAGACAAACTACCACGCCTCTATCCCCCTCCCCCCCCCGAGACAAACTACCACGCCTCTATTCCCCCCCCCCCCCGAGACAAACTACCACGCCTCTATTCCCCTCCCCCGAGACAAACTACCACGCCTCTATTCCCCCCCCCCCGAGACAAACTACCACGCCTCTATTCCCCTCTCCCCCCCCCCCCCGCATGCCTACAATGAATAAAACTAAAACTGAAATAAATAAGAACTACATAAATAAAAATGAACAATAAGCGGTTGAATTTTGTCCCGCTGCCGTGTTTTAGACTACAAGTTCCTGGGCATAATGAAGAAGCAGTTCGGCGATGTGCCGCTGTTAGGGCTGACCGCCACCGCCACCTCCAGCGTGATAGCCGATGTCAAGAAAATGCTCACCATCCCGCACTCCCTCGTCTTCCGGGCATCCTTCAACAGGCCCAACTTGTACTACGAGGTGCGCAGTGCTTCATCTCAAGCCGTTTCGTGCCATTGCCTATTTTTTTTTATATTTTATTTACATGTGTTTATTATTATTATTATTATTATTAGTAGTAGTAGTAGTAGTAGTAGTAGTAGTAGTAGTAGTAGTAGTACACATTAATATAGCTGCCATTTAAATCTCCGAGTGCTGTACAATGGATAAAAAAACAAATAAAATTTAATACTGTAATATGCCAATATTAAACTGAAAACAATAAAACAAATATGTTTTAAGTCGACCTCTAAAAGAATTTAGCTCAGAATAGGAGAAAGCTCGTTATCCCCCTTGAAACGGAGGAATATAGGTTTGGGCTTGTCCGTCTGTCCATCTGTCCCACTTGATGGTAAGTACCACAGAATGTTACTTGGGCACTCCTCTATAGGATATTACCTGAGTATTCCTCTACAGAATGTTACCCGGGTAATCCTTCACAGGATATTACCCGGGCAGGCCTCCACAGGATAGTACCTGGGTAATCCTCCACAGGATATTACCTGGGTACTTCTGACGGTATTGTTACTATGGGCTCGGCAAAAACTGGCCAAATATTAGCCAAAACGGAGAGCTTTAAGAGAACCACAAACACTGCTGCTTCGTCCTGCTCTTGGTAGCAATGTTGTCCATGAGGTCTTCTACCAAAATTCAATTTTGTCTCAATGGGTAGGTTTCTGCTTTCGTTTTTGGGATTTCTTAGCTTTCATGACTGGGCAGAATGTCCACGGCCATTCTTGTTTACACTTGGGACAACGTCCCAAGGAGATTTTAAATTACCTCGAATTCCGTACATTTCTCTTTTCTTCCCTTTTTTTTAAATTTTTCTTCATATTTCGTTTTTTTTGTTATTCTTCGTCACTTGGTTTCCGCGCTTCTCCTCCGAGACCGTTTGAGCTAGGAAAGTGAAACTTGGCACACAGATAGGATGTGTGGTAAACTCGATCCACGCGAAAAATTTTTTTACGTATGACGTCATCTTCAGCATCTTATGACGTCATGAATATTTTAGAGCTTAATATCTTCAAAACGGCTGGAGCTAGAGATTTGGCGTCAAATACGTTATGAGACTAGTTTTTGACACAGGACCTCGTGAAAGCCTTAATTTTAGCGTACGACGTCATAATGACGTCATTTTTCGATTTTTTTTTCCTGGTCGGTTTTAAAGCGGAAATTTTTGTTAATAGGATACAGAACGCTTAACTGAATACCAATTGACGGATAAAAGTTACTTTAAACTCTCCAATGCCCTGTAAAACGCCTCCCCCCCCCCGAAAGTCACACAAGTGTTATAACTTCTCACAGTATCTCACAGTACAAGGCGCCTATTGTGGGCACGCGATTATGTATAATGCAGGTCAATACGGCTGTATATGTGGTTTGTGGCCTCTCTCATAATGAAAAGCTGCCCTGTGGCCAGGTGACCATGCAGTACTGTTGTTTTGTTGGTAGGTGGCTGTGATGAACTGGGCTTTTTTTTCAGTGCTGCAATCAGTGAAAAGTTGAGCACGGAGAGCAAATATTGTATTTTTATTAAACTTTTTTTTTTTTTTTACAAATAACTGCGTTATAATTTGTATATTACGGTATGTGGCAGTATGGTATGTGACGGTATATTACTTCGAAAACCCCGATAGGTGCATAGTTCCCACTTGCAAACTCGGGTTTGCAACTGTGTATAAGTTTGTAGTTTTTCTCGAAATTTCTTTTTTCCTTTTTTCCGTCACGGAGGTTTCCAGAAAACTCCTCTTGTGCTATTTGACGTAGGACGATGAAATACGGTACAGTGATAGAGGGTGATGAGCTTTCGTCAAATCCGCAAAATTTTGTTAACTTGACCTTGAAGGCCAAGGTCAAATTGAGGTCACAATATTTTTTACCTGAAAATGATTTACAGGAAACCCCTCCTACAGAGTTTGTCGTAGAAAGACGGCATGTGGCAGAGACATAGAGGGTAATGAGTTGTCGTAAAATCTGCAAATTTTTTTGGACCTGCAACCTCAGAGGTCAAGATCAAAGTGAGGTCAAAATATTTTTTGAAACGCCTATTAATCACGAAAAGTAGCCATAAAGGTGCTCAAATCCTAGCTTGAATACATAAAACGTACTCTATAGGATCACTAATCTTAACCTTAAGGGTCAAGGTCAAAGGTCACGTGACTTCACCCGCCGTTAACGACAGGCCGACATATCTCGAAAACGGTTAGAGATAGAGCTATTTTGAGTTACCTAAGAGGTATTTCGGTGACCTTGACCTTCTGGGTCACAATAAAGGTAAAAAAACGGAAGTTGACTATTATCTCGAAAAAGGTTAGAGATTTTTGCAATTTTGAGCTCATTTTCGACCCTTTGGGCTTACACAACGTTACATAAGAGGTACCTAGGTGACCTTGAACTTCTGGGTCAAGGTTAAGGTCAAAAACCGGAATTTGACTATTATCTCGAAAGCGGTTAGAGAATTTGAGCTCACTTTCGATCATTTGGGCCTAAAATGTTAAATAAGAGGTACATCGGTGAGTATGACGTTCTGGGTCACGGTCAGGGTCAAAAACCGGAAGTTGACTATTATCTCGAAAACGGTTAGAGATAAAGCAATTTTGAGCTCATTTTGGGCCTAAGCAACGTTACATAGGAGGTGCCTCGGTACCTCTTGCGCGTTCATAGTAAGTTCTTAATTTTAAGAGGTTCAGAATCGTATTTTTTGTGCCCCCCCAAGTGTAATTTTCGCTACTCGGTAGCGAATACGGTCTAGTTTTGTAATGTTTTCACTTTTACAGCTTGGCACGGTGTCCACGGACATTCTTGTTTTGTAATGTCTTCGCTTTTACGGCTTGGCACGGTGTCCACGGACATTCTTGTTTTGTAATGTCTTCGCTTTTACGGCTTGGCACGGTGTCCACGGACATTCTTGTTTTGTAATGTCTTCGCTGTTACGGCTTGGCACGGTGTCCACGGACATTCTTGTATGCACACAGGTTCGTCCCAAGCCGCAGGGAATGCAGGCGTGTATGGACGAGACTCTGACACTCATCAACACCCGATTCAGCAACCAATCAGGTGAGACTTTCACTTTCGCTTTCCTAGTTCATGGTCTGTTTCACTGAGCGGTGCCCGATTGTATTTTTGAGGATCATTAATCATTGATTTTTTTTCGTCTTTCGGGGACCTTATGTTATTTCTTTCAGGAATCATTTTTTGGGACCTTATATTATTTCGTTACAGGGATCATCTATTGTTTCTCGCAGAAGGACGCCGAGGAGGTGACGGTGGAGCTACAGCGGCGGGGAGTCCGTGCGGGCTGCTACCACGCGGGCATGGAGCCGGCGGGCCGCAGCCGTGTGCATACGGCCTGGATTACGGGCTGCTTACACGTAAGTCAACCTCCCCCTCTCCCTCTTCTGCGACCTCCCACCTCCCTCCCCGTCCCCACCCCCTCCTTCCCTGCAATCTCCCACCTCCATTGTGAGTGGAATAAAATTGCCACGTAAAAGTTGCTTCTCGAGTGTTCACTGACGTCAAGTTGACAGTGAGGCTATTCAGGGTGTGTGTTGCCGTTTTTCAGATCGTAGTGGCCACCATTGCGTTTGGGATGGGGATTGACAAACCCGACGTTCGCTTTGTGATTCATTACTCCATCAGCAAATCCATGGAGAATTACTACCAAGAAAGTGGCCGCGCAGGTATGTCAATAACCACAGTGAGGTGTGTAAGGCATCTGGTATCGCGGGCAGGTACGCAAATAACCACAGTGTGTGAGGCATCTCGTATCCCGCGCCGGTACGCAAATAACCACAGTGTGTAAAGCACCTCGTATACCGTGCACTTACGCAAATAACCACAGTGTGTAAGGCATCTCGGGTTCCATAAGGGATGGCACAAAGACACAATGAGCGTTAATTATGAATTCCGTGATAGTTGATCTAACCCGCTGCATTCGTTTAGCGTAGGCAGTTGGAGCGAACGTCAAACCCCCCGCTTCACAACCCGAGCCGGAGTCGAACCCGGGTCCTTGGGATTACGCTCTAACCAACAGAGCTAACCGTCACCCTGGGAACCACGAATTAACACACTCCCCAGGATAGCGATGGACAAAGCAGAATAATGCGGTTTCAATCAGAAATGTTTTGGGTGCGGTGTGGCTCGGTCACAAGCAGTGGCTTATTTTAGTGTAGTATATCGCTGTAAAACGACGTGCCGTTTTTGTCCTCCGCAGGGAGAGATGACCAAAAGGCGGTGGTCATTTTGTTTGCCAGCTTCAGCGACGCCTTCAGACAGAGCACCATGGTCTTCACCGAGCAGACGGGACTCGCCAAGCTCTACGCGATGCTCGCTTATGCCTTTGATCTGACGAGGTAATACTCCCATAAAACAATTCGACCATACCAACGAGTTAACAGAAACAAGTTTGTCCAAGGACAAAGTCCCAGCTTACGAAAAGCAATAAGACCCAATTCCAGCGTGCATGAGTAAGGGAATTTTCCTGAAAAATTGGGCTTCAAAAGATGAGACGGCAAAGAGCTAGTCCAATAATTAATTTAGCACCGGACCAGAACATAGACCGATAAATGCATACAAAGATTTCTTTCCCAGAAAAATGGGAAACAGATTTTTTGTATCTCTGGTAGACTGGATAGTCTGCCATAGATACCTTCAAACAACACTCGCATTTCGGATCAGTGCGCATATTTATGTAACCTGCCTTGATGCGCGGTTCTTATTCAGACAAGTGCGCATGTTTATTTAATTTGCGTTGATGTGCGGTTCGCATTTCTGACGAGTGCCCATGTTTTTTTTCACCTTTTGTGAATGTGCGGTTCTTATTTCGGATCAGTGCGCACGTTTATTTACCTTGTGTTGATGTGCGGTTCTTATTTCGGATCAATGCGCATGTTTATTTACCTTGTGTGGATGTGCGATTCTTATTTCGGATCAGTGCGCATGTTTATTTACCTTGCGTCGATGCGCGATTCTTATTCCAGACCAATACGCATGTTTATTGTACTTGCGTTGATGAGCGGTACTTATTTTGGACAAGTGCACAAGTTTCCATAGGTTGCCTTGATGCGGGGTTCGCATTTCGGACCAGTTTGCATGTTTATTTAACTTGCGTTGATGCACGGAGCTTATTTTGGACGTGTGCCTATGTTTATTTAACTTGAGTTCGTGAGCAGTTCGAATTTCGGATCATTACGCATGTTTATTTAACTTGCGTTAATGCGCGGTTCGAATTTCGGACCAGTGCGCATGTTTATTTAACTTGCGTTGATGCGCAGTGCTTATTTTGGACCACTGCAAATGTTTATTTAATTTGCGTTGGAGCGTAGTTCGCATTTCGAACCACTGCGCATGTTTATTTAACTTGCGTTGATGCGCGGTTCATATTTCGGAGAAGTGCGCATGTTTATTTAACTTGCGTTGATGCGCGGTGCTTATTTTAGACCAGTGCAAATGTTTGTTTAACTTACGTTGGCGCGTGGTTCGCATTTCGAACCACTGCGTATGTTTATTTAACGTGCGTCGATGCGCGGTTCTTATTTCAGGCCAATGCGCATATTTCTTTACCTTGAGTTGATGCGCGGTTCTTATTCTGGACCAGTGCGCATGTTTATTTAAGTAACGTTGATGCGCAGTTCTTATTTTGAATAGTGCGCATGTTATTTAAGTTGCGTTAATGGGCAGTTCGCATTTCAAAATAGTGCGCATGTTTATTTAACTTGCGTTGATGCAAGGTGCTTATTTTGGTCCAGTGTGCTTGCTTATTTAGCTTGTGTTGCTGTGCGGTTCGCATTTCGGACCAGCGCACATGTTTTTTTTTTAACTTGTGTTGATGCGTGGTTCACATTTCGGACCAATGCGCATGCGCATCAACGCATGCGCATTTAACTTGCATTGATGCGGAGTACTTAATCTGGACTACTGCGAATGTCTATTTAACTTGCGTCGATGTGCAGTTGTTAAATCTGACTACTGCGCAAGTTCATTTAACTTGCGTTTATACGCTGTAGAAAGAGATTCATTTAATTTTTTTTTCAAAAATTCCGAAAAAAAATTCAAAAGTTTTCCAATTCACTCAAAAAGCACAAGCCGTATTCATGACCCCCTAGAGACGGCTGATATCGAAAATAAATGAAATCTGATAAAAAATGTAGGAGGAAATGCATTCTGAATTTTTTTCTTCAAAAATTCTCTCATCGACTGAAAAAGACAGGCCATATTCACGACACCCTAAGCATGCCTCAGCCACAAAATAAATGATGTTTGATCAAAACTGCAGGAGAAAATACATTTTGAGGTATTTTCATCAAAAATTCCCCCCGAAATCAAAAATTCGGAAGTTGAGTCAAATAGCACAAGCCGTATGCGAGACCTATCTAAGGATGCCTCACAGCAAAAAAATAAATGAAATCGGATAAAAACTGTAGGAGGAAATGCATTTTGAAGTTTTTCTTCAAAAATTCCCAAAAAATACAGAAATTGTCGGATCGACTAAAAAGCGCAAGTCGTATTCTCAACCCCTTAGGCATGCCTCAAAACCAAAAAAAAAAAAACTAGGGGGAAATGCATTTTGAAGTTTTTTCTTCAAAAACTCCCTAAAAATACAAAAATTGTCCGATCGACTAAAAAGCACAAGCCGTATCCACTCACACCAAAAATAAATGACATCGAATCAAAATTGTATGGGTAGATGCATTTTGAATTATTTTCGAAATTTTTGCTTCAAAAATTCCCCAAAAATACAAACTAAAAAAGCACAAGCCGTATGCACGACCCTTTAGGGGTGCCTCATGCCAAAAATAAATGACATCGGGTCAAAAATGTAAGAGGAGATACATTTTCAAATTTCTTTAAAAATTCGCCAAAAATTCAAAAATCACCCGATCGACTAAAAAAGCACAAGCCGTATGCACGACCGCTTAGGAAATCCTCACACCAAAAATAAATGACATCGAATCAAAATTGTAGGAGTAGATGCATTTTTTTCAAAATTTTTGCTTAAAAAAATCCCCAAAAATACAAAAATTGTCCGATCGACTAAAAAAGCACAAGCCGTATGCACGACCCTTTAGGGGTGCCTCATACCAAAAATAATGACATCGGGTCAAAAATGTAGGAGGAGATACATTTTAAATTTTTTTCTTTAAAAATTCGCCAAAAATTCAAAAATCACCCGATCAACTAGAAAAGCACAAGCCGTATGCACGACCCCCTAGGGATGTCTCACACCAAAAATAAATGACATCGGATTAAAATTGTAGGAGATGCATTTTGAAACAAAGTTTACAGCGAACTAACTAACTAACTAACTAACTAACTAACTAACTAACTAACGGACGCCACCCGCAAACCGATAGGAATACCCCAGCTTACGTGTAACGTAAGCTGGGCTAAAACACGGATTATTAATTGAAGGTTAGAGACAACTAACGTGGTTGTGTGGGTTATGTGGTTAGGTTTATGTGGTTATACCCAAACCAGGCAGTTTCATTCTCTCTTTGAAGTAAAGTTTTACTCATGAATAACCACAACGAGTGGACAGATTGGCGTAAAATCAATAAGTTCCAGTCAAGGATGTAGCACCGAGAATCAAGAGGCTGGTTTAATTCCTTCACTGAGGGCGGCCACAGGTCAAGAACAACCAGAAAGGTGGTTGGGGGGTGGAGGGGTGGGCCCGAGGGTAAAGAAAAACATTAAAAGTGGTGGGGGAGTGGGTCAGGGCGGCCACAGGTCGAGAAAATCCAGAAAAGTGGTGGGAGAGAGGGGTGTCAGGGTGCTCCAGGTCAGGAAAACCTGAAAAGTGGTGGGGAAGACGGGGTGTCAGGGTGCCCAAGGTCAGGAAACCTGAAAAGTGGTGGGGGAGAGGGGGTGTCAGGGTGGCCCAGATCAGGAAAACCTGAAAAGTGGTGGGGGAGAGGGTGGTGTCAGGGTGGCCCAGGTCAGGAAAACCTGAAAAGTGGCGGGGAGAGGGTGTCAGGGTGGCCATAGATCAGAAAAAAAACAACAGAAAAGTGGTAGGGGAGAGGGGGGGTGTCAGGGTGACACAGGTCAGGAAAAGCTGAAAAGTGGTGAGGGAGAGAGGGGGTGTCAGGGTGCCCCAGGTCAGGAAAACCTGAAAAGTGGTGGGGGAGAGAGGGGATGTCAGGGTTGCCCAGGTCAGGAAAACCTGAAAAGTGGTGGGGGAGAGGGGGGTGTCAGGGTGGCCCAGGTCAGGAAACCCTGAAAAGTGGTGGGGGAGAGGGGTGTCAGGGTGACCCAGGTCAGGAAAACCTGAAAAGTGGGTGGGAGAGGGTGTCAGGGTGGCCATAGATCAGAAAAAAAACAGAAAAGTGGTAGTTGAGAGGGGGGTGTCAGGGTGACACAGGTCAGGAAAAGCTGAAAAGTGGTGAGGGAGAGAGGGGGTGTCAGGGTGCCCTAGGTCAGGAAAACCTGAAAAGTGGTGGGGGAGAGAGGGGGTGTCAGGGTTGCCCAGGTCAGGAAAACCTGAAAAGTGGTGGGGGAGAGGGGGGTGTCAGGGTGGCCCAGGTCAGGAAACCCTGAAAAGTGGTGGGTGAGAGGGGTGTCAGGGTGACCCAGGTCAGGAAAACCTGAAAAGTGGTGGGGAGGGAGGGGGTGTCAGGGTGGCCCAGGTCAGGAAACCCTGAAAAGTGGTGGGTGAGAGGGGTGTCAGGGTGGCCATAGGTCAGGAAAAACCAGAAAAGTGGTAGGGGAGAGGGTGGTGTCAGGGTGACACAGGTAAGGAAAACCTGAAAAGTGGTGGGGGAGAGGGGTGTCAAGGTGACCCAGGTCAGGAAAACCTGAAAAGTGGTGGGGAGGGAGGGGGTGTCAGGGTGGCCATAGGTCAGGAAAAACCAGAAGAGTGGTGGGGGAGGGGGTACTGGGTGGCCACAGGTGAGGAAAAACCTGAAAAGTGACAACTGCAAAAAGAATAACGTTTATTTTTGTCCAGATGCCGACGAGCGATGATAGCGGAACATTTTGGAGAACACTGGGACTCGCAGGATTGTCAGAGAATGTGCGATCACTGCAATCCCAGCCAGAGAGGTAGAGTGCCGAAGAGTAAATATCGCTTAGGACTTGTCCCTCAGTCAGGTCTATAACAGGACGTGTCCTTCAGTCAGGCCTATAACAGGACGTGTCCCTCAGTCAGTCCTACAACAGAACGTGTCCCTCAGTCAGGTCCATAACAGGACGTGTCCCTCAGTGAGACCTATAACAGGACGTGTTCCTCGGTCTGTCCTATAACAGGATGTGTCCCTCAATCAGGCCAAAAACAGGACGTGTCATTAGTCAGGCCTGTAACAGGACGTGTCCCTCAGTTAGTCCTATAACAGGACGTGTCGCTCAGTCAGTCTTATAACAGAACGTGTCCCTCAAGTAGGCCTGTAACAGGACGTGTTCCTCAGTCAGGCCTGTAACAGGACGTGTCCCTCAGTCAGGCCTGTAACAGGACGTGTCCCTCAGTCAGGCCTGTAACAGGACGTGTCCCTCAGTCATACCTATGACAGGACGTTTCTCTCAATCAGGCCTGTAACAGGACGTGTCCCTCAGTCAAGCCTATAACAGGACGTGTCCCTCAGTCAGGCCTATAACAGAACGTGTCCCTCAGTCAAGCCCATAACAGGACGTGTCCCTCAGTCAGGCCTATAACAGGACGTGTCCCTCAGTCAAGCCTATAACAGGACGTGTCCCCCGTCAGGCCTATAACAGAACGTGTCCCTCAATCAGGCCTATAACAGGACGTGCCCGTCACTGAGTCCTATAACACAGAGGTTGTTTCAAGCTAACCTTCATGTTCAGTAGCAGACCTCTTTAACTGCGTAGTATTCCGTTCTCTTTTGCAGTATCCTCAGTGAACAAGCCGTGAAATCGCTGTGTTTGATTCCTTTGTCCTAAAAACGGGCTTGCTTTGGACGGGAATATCTTCTATTTGTAGCTACAACCGAGCCGCGCGACGTCACGCAGTACTGCCGTGACGTCATCAGCATATTACGTCACAATGCGCAGCGGAAGCAGCGAGTAACAGGCCTGAAGCTGCTGGACGCGTTGCAGGGGAAGGGGGCCAAACAGAACCGTGCCCCGGGGGTGGCGGTGGCGGCGCTGGGGCGGGGCGAGCTGGAGAGGCTGCTCATACTCATGCTGCTGGAGGGGTACGTCAAGGAGGACTTCCACTTCACCGCCTGCTCCACCATCAGCTACCTAGTACCAGGTCAGTACCGTCGTCAGTATTTATTGGACACGTTGATTGTGGTGCTTATTAATATTATTGGTACAATACAAAGATTTTATAGCTAAATTTCAAAAGTCTACACCAATGATATATTCGATTAGTCTTCAAGCCAAAAACTGGCCAAATGGCGGAACTGTTTACACTGTTGGTATTTTTATTGTCTTGGTTGGTCGCAATATCTTTGGACATTCTTGTTAAGACTTTTAACAAACTCTTTTGCAAAAATGCCAAGCATAATATTCAGGCTGGCAGCCAAAATTAAAGTTCCACCATTTTCTTATGTGATCGTAGAAAAGACAAGCCACGACTGAGCAAGGCGATCTCTCGTGTCACGTGATCAAATAAACGAACGACTGGCAGTTAACTGAAACAATGAGCGTGCTCGGTCCGGGCACGTGTTTTTGTGAAAGTCACAAGTCTAGTTCTTTGAAATATTAGGAAAAAAACACTTCTCACAACACAATTCATTAACAATCGGCTGGATTTATATGTATATATGTATCACTAGTTTAAATATAATTTTTGTTTCGTTTATCTCCGGATTAGGTGTCCAGAGTACACAGCTCACCAAGGCGGATCACAAAGTGACCTTGACCTTCGCAGTTCCTTCACAGACATTACAGAGGTCGAAATCCTCCCCCGCGGCTTCTGCCACGAAATCGAGTTCGAATTCCACGAAATTTAAAACGAATGCGACACGGCGGCAGAGGACTCCGTGTGTCGTCAGCGACGTCAGATCCGCATTCACAAGCATCGCGGCTTCTTCTCAGCAAAGTTCTCCCAACCAAAATGGAACGGCGTCGGAACATTCGAACGATGTCGAATCGCTAACACCGAAGAATTTACAAGATCTGGATTTCAATTCGAAACCTAAGAATAAGCGTAAGAAAGTCATTATCGAGAGCGATTCGGACAGTGATTGTTTCGATTTTGGTGAAGAGGTTTCCCCAGTCAAGAAAAAAGCTCACAAAATATGTGACTCGGATAAAAGCGAAGTAACTGAAGTCAATGACTGTATTAGTTTATTAGAAAGCGATTCTGATTTCGATTCTTGAGCATTGATTTTTGCGGGTTGTTGTGGGCACGTGTAGGAGGGGGAGGGGGCGGAGGGGCATTGTGGTCTTCTTCTGTATGTGTATACATGTATGGGTGGGGTGGAGCGGAGTGGGGCGGGGCGGGGGCGGAGGGGCATTGTGGACCTGTGTGTACATGTATGGGGGGGGGGGGCGGCGGGCGGAGGAGCATTGTGGTCTTGTTGTGTGTATATGTATACCTGTGGGGGGGAGGGGGCGGAGGGGCATTGTGGTCCTGTGTGTACATGTATGGGGGCGGGGGCAGAGGAGGGGGACGGAGCGGAGTAGGGGGGGAGGGGCATTGTGGTCGTGTTGTGTATATGTATACATGTAGAATGGGGGGGGGGCGGACTTTGTTGTGTGTACATGTATACATGGGGGGGGGGGTGCGGATGGGGGCAGGGGGGAGGGCATTGAGGTCATGGCTGGATTTATTGGTTGATGATTTCCAGCGTGCGATGCTACCTGTCGTTTTATGACCATGACACATTTTTAAATGTGTCAAATATCCAGTATATTCACGAAGCAGGTCAGAGATTTCCGCCCTGAATCATGTTCTCATATTCGAGAGTTAGCGCCACAAAACACAAAGAAAGACCACAAATAAAATTAACATACTTTATTCTTTCTTAGTGTTTACTAAAACACCCGAAAATTCGGGATGTTGTAAAAGAAATTCTCTGACAATGTGTTTGTAAAAACAAGCACGTGGAAACCAGCCAATCAGAAAGCAGATTCAGACCTAAGCCCCGCTTAAAAGTTCAAGTCTTGACCGAGGGGATGGTTCGGGATGGGCCGATTTTGTCGGAAATCTCCGACCTGCTTCGTGAATATACTGGATATTTGAGACATTTAAAAATGTGTCTTATGTTCATAAAACGATAGTTTTATAACTGTCAAATATATCCAGTATGTATTCACTCTCAGGTCAGAGATTTCTGCCTTGGAACGACTCATTCAGGAGGTGGGGGCCAAGCACATTACCCCAAACTTATTCCAGTGACAAATGACGAATTTTGTTCCACTAAGTGGCCAGTTTCCCGCAACTAAGACCCACAACCAAATGTGGAGTCAAAATTGGGTTACTAGCCAACCTTTGGTAGAAACGACACCGCTTCTTAGTGAAAACAAGTTTAAGTTACTCGAAACACTTTGCAGCCCATTTCGAAGTAAACAGAGACAAAGATAGTTCGCTGAGTTTTCAAACAAGCAAAGCAATCACTATTACTGCAGCGAATCGACTACCATATAACACAAGACCACGACGGTAATTGTGAGGGGATTCGATTGATTGCTACCTTTTCTTGTTGTCTTGTCTCTGTGCTAAAAACACTCCCCAACTTCTTTTTCTTAGGTTCTTGATGACTGGAGCGATCAGTGGAACGGTCTTTGTCTCGCGGCCGCTTCGATGACGCTGACTGTTGTGAGTTACCGTAACGCTATGACGACGACTGTCGTTGAGGTTCCGGAAGTTTTTGCTGCACGTCATTCCCGAACTCTTTGGTGAGTTCCGTGAGTAGCTCATCCGGAAACATCTGGGTGGTTCGAGTAAGCGGTGCATGGCGTAACTTAGGAGCTGAATGGTTATTCAGTCTTGAATGATGAACCACTGGATCTCGCCGTAATTGGATAATTGACAACAGTAATGCATCTGAAGCCGACTTAGTGAGTGAATCCATCAAACGGGTCTGAATAGCAGCTTCTGCTGGGGGGAGGGGGGGGGGGGGGGGGGGCTCTGCAGGACCTTGTTGCAATGCCTGAAAAGCGAAATCTTGGAAAGAATCGTGATCGCTTTTCTCGCAAGTTCCTCCAAGGATTGGGCATCCTTATCCGTTAACGGTACATCCTAATCATTACTAACTCGCGGCATCCATGTTGGTCTGTCCCGCGGCCATTGCAAAGCTTTCAATGGAAGAAACTCATCATGAGCTTTATAAGAAGCCGCTTTTTACATCCAAAACTTGGGAGTAATAGAGTCTAGAGTATTTCTTAAAGTTCTTAGAGCCCTCCTCTTTGAATTCAATACATCTAGACTCCATACATTTGTGCACAAATCCCGATGCAGCTAAGGCGAAATGCGTTTGTCTTTGTTGCGAATCCACCTGACAGTCCATTCTTAGTACCGTCTGTGTAGTCTGTGTCGGTAACGGAGCTACGGTAGCTTTCGAGTGTTCACCAATATACATAAGCAAATCTCGAAACAAAATGTCAGACGGAGACGGATCAAAGTCTCTGTACCTATCAGGTCTTCGTCATCTGAATCTTCCGTCACTCTGTTAAAAGGCGTGGGTAATAACAACGGACGTCTACCCGCTGGATCGCGAGACGGCCATCTTTCATGTCTCTTCTTCGCTGGAGACCTAAAGTAGTAGCCATAATTGATGGTAAAAACGTTCAAGCGCTGAAGCGACTGCTGCATCGAAATTCACTATCGTTGAAGACGATTCTTGGGCAGCTAATTGAGCAGTCTGAATATTGGTACCAGTCTGAAAAGACTGCGGTAACTGAGGTACCGTCGACTTTCCAACATTGTCGTCGCCGGTGTTGTGACCACTGCCGCAGGTGTAGTTACGGTCGAAGTAACTGGCAACAAATCAGTTTGTAGCGGAGGTGGAAGGGGCGGTGTTTGAGTGACAACCCGATGAAATAACTCAGAAGGTATATCATTACAAACAGAGAAAGAAAGAATGATAAGATTAATTTATCCAACTTTAAGTACATTCAAGACATCCCCCCGTCTTTCGTTACGACTGCCTAAGAGGAGAGAAGAAATTTTCTACCATTACCGTAACTGAGTTACCGCAAAAGTACCACTACCGTAGTGGGATTTATAGTTGATACCGTAATAGTAAACAACCGACACAATACCCTTCCCGAAACTAACAACCCTGGGAATAGCCACAGAGTTAGTTTAGGAAACCGTTGTGTGTGTTTGACGTAGAAATTATATGCCCTAATGCCTGGCTAATTTCATCGCAGTAACGAGAAACTGGACAACAATCCTAGCTCCGGGGAGCAACGACGGGTTACCATCATCGAGTGCGGTCGTCGTAGTCGTAGAAAGGCTGGAGATCCTACGTGTAACCTGACTACTATCAAGGAGAATAGTGTCGTGAAAGCTGGTATCTATGTGTGTTGTGAAAAATGAATATATACAAACATGTAACTACATGTACATCTGTGCTTGGCTGTTTCCATGAGTTGCAGCTTTTGGCTTAGTGGTTAGCACGCTCGCTTATGAAGCGAAAGGTTCCCAGTTCGAGCCCCGCTTGCGGCTCACATATTTTCACAACATTGGTACCAGAAGTGTACGAGTACGTTCCTGTCGCGGTTGTATGGTAGATATTCGTGCAACGTTAAAGCGGGTGCGAATGGCAAGAAGGGCACGTGTGAAAATTGGAGTAAAGTAGCCACGTGCGGCTGTGGGAGGTCTACAGAGAAAAAGACGGGAGAAAATATGGAAATTCGTACGATGTTCAAACACTGTAGTGTTACACTGATACGAATGGAAAGAAGGGCATGTGAAAAGCCACGTGCGGCTATGGGTGGTGAAAAAAAAACACAACAGGGAAGAATGTCGTGAAGCTGGTATCTATAATGTGTTTTGTGAAAAATGAATATATACAAACATGTAACTACATGTACATTTGTGCTTGGCCGTTGCCATGATTTGCAGCTTTTGGTTTAGTGGTTAGCACGCTCGCCTTTGAAGCGAAAGGCTCCCAGTTCGAGCCTCGCTTGCGACTCACATATTTTCACAACAATAGTGTCCTGGTGGTGAAGCTGAGCCACCATTCCACATATATGTTATATGCGGTAGCGCATATAACGGTCTACTTCTGCTACATTGCCGTAGTTGGGGCATGGGTGTCCGCACAAACGACCGCATCCTGATACGGGCGAAAGCCGTAATCATTACGGCATCTCGTTACCGTCGTGGTAAACAAAGATGGCGGAAGAGAAGAAAAGATTCCTCACTTCACTTCGAATTTACCCCTCCCATTCAGCCTCTAGACCACACAGCCGAGACAAGGAGGTATGAATGGAAAGGAAAATTCTTGTAGACATTTCTGGTAAATATCCTCAAATAAAAGTCGCTTCGTGTGAGGAAATAATAGCAGAAGAAGACCAGCAGGTGCGTTGACCTTATTTTAGAAGTTAGAAAACTCCAGAAACGTAAATCTGCAATCCCTATCGTAGAAACGAGCCAGGCAAGAAAAGGCAATCAGATACGTCACACACAAACGAAGAAACTATCCACATAATACTTCAAAACGATCCTTGATATATATATATACTAACCAATGATCTATATATCTTGAAGTAGAAACTTTATAAAAACCACTTAAGTGGATAAAATTCGACAAAAGCGAAAAAAGTGTCAACACTTTTAAGCGCAAAATTGAATCTGCTTTCTGATTGGCTGTTTTCCACGTGCTTGTGTTTACAAACACATTGTCAGAGAATTTCTTGTACAACATCCCGAATTTTCGGGTGTTTTAGTGAACACTAAGAGAGAATAAAGTATGTTAATGATCCAAAGCGGAAATCTCTGACCTGAGAGTGAATACATACTGGATATATTTGACAGTTATAAAAACAAACATTTAAAGCCTTTCGGATAAAATTAAAACAGAAATATGCGTAAATAAATTGTTAATATTTATTTCCAATATTGTTTTTTTTTTCAGCCCTCCGATCCATCCAGTCCCAGAGCTAAAGACCCTGAAGGTGACCGTAAGTTTGGATGTTGTCGGTCCGTCCCTCAGTCCGTCTATCGCCGGCTGTTACTCCCACCCTGATATTTCGTATACCAAGTTTCATTAAATTCCTTGCAGCAGTTTTTAAGTTATCGTGTTGACAAGCTCACACAATAGTCAATCAAGAGTTGAAATTTTCAAAACCAGCTGGTCCATTTCCTTGGACGAACCTGGCCTATTTACAATGCCGATCCGTGTTTGTTGGCATAGAAACTACATACCAAGTTTCATTAAAATCCTTGCAGGAGTTTTTAACTTATCGTGTTAACAAGCTCTTGAGGACAGACTGACCAACAGACCGGTCCCCGGTCGATCGCATATATCCCGGTGTGAAATAAATAACCTGGTAGATAACCACCCCAGTAACATGCTGGAAAGATGTGGACTAACGGCTAGGAATGACATACCCACTAGGCGTGACGTAAATGATACGTCATCAATCCGTCCGATATGACGACCGATAGGACTATGACCTACATGCGATCGATGTAGACAAAAATTTATGACGACGGAAATTGATACAGCAGCGAACCTCACTGATCGACAAAGCGTCGAACCTCTTATAACTAATCGATCACTACAGCATTTACGTTTTTATCTATTGGCATTCAATCGACTGGAGTGTGAAACCTTCGGATCGGGGTTTAAGATTCGATTATTTATAAGATACAAAAACAGGCAAACAATATATTTTACCAGGTTTTATTCAGCGTTTGTCTTCATCAAGAGATGCATTCAAACAATATAAATACACGACTCTAGCTGCACCCTCAAACAATCTTCATTCAGATTGTGGTGTGTAAAAATGACTTTGATCTTACACACCACAATCTTAGTATGAGAAATTGAGGATACCGCAATGACTGTTAAAGCAAACAAACGCAACAAACTTCGCACCAAACCACATGATCATACTTCCGTTTACAGCAGCCTGTCTGAGAACAGATGCCAAGTAGATGCGCACCATGACACGGCAACTATCCATTCTATTCAATCATTCTATTTATATATTTTTTTCAATGGACATTTCGCCCAAAAAGGGAGGCTGTGATGCTCTGTGACTGGAGAACTTTGGCCTATTTCAGCTTAACCTTGAACAAAACAGCACTAGAAATGAGACATGAGCCATCAGTGATTTGCTTTTGCCTAGAGAAAATTACCAGATATTAATCTGTTAGACGTTGAAACTTCCATCTTGGGCCACTGAAGCACTCAGTGGATACATCGATTTGTCCGATATTCAGACCAAGTGTACTGTGCGGTATTTAAGCACTCTCAGACCAAGTGTGCTGTGCGGTATTTAGCATTTCCCAGACCAAGTTACTGTGCGGTATTTAAGCACTCTCAGAGTAACAACCAGCATTGCCGAGAACTTCACCAGTAAAAAACTATTTACAATTACTTTTTAAAGCAATTAATACTCACAATTGTTCAATAATTAAATTGCGTCTTGTAAAACCTATACACAAATTTGCTACACGTCATTTCATTAAAATGGAAATGTTTTGTACACACATTTGATGCGAAACTGACTACACAAAAGGGCTACAGGTCTCCACAAGATTTCAACATTATAAAATTTCTCTAAATTTCATTACGATTTTTCACCTATCTGCCGCCATAAATGGCACTTTGCAGTGACTATACCGCGGAACGATTGCGCTAGACACACAGATCACATGTCAACTTACCGACGATACCGCGGAACGTCAGCGCTAGACACACAGATCACGTGACCACTTACCGAAGGTACCGCGGAACGACTGAGCTAGACACACAGATCACGTGGTCACTTACCGACGGTACCGCGGAACGACTGAGCTAGACACACAGATCACGTGACCGCTTACCGACGGTTCAGCGGAACGACTGCGCTAGACACACAGATCACGTGACCACTTACCGACGGTACCGCTGAACGACTGCGCTAGACACACAGGTCACGTGACCACTTACCGACGGTACCGCGGAACGACTGCGCTAGACACACAGATCACGTGACCACTTACCGACGGTACCGCGGAACGACTGCGCTAGACACACAGATCACGTGACCACTTACCGACGGTACCGCGGAACGACTGCGCTAGACACACAGATCACGTGACCACTTACCGACGGTACCGCGGAACGCCTGCGCCAGACATACAGATCACGTGACCACTTACGGAAGGTACCGCGGAACGACTGCGCTAGACACACAGATCATGTGACCACTTATCGACGGTACCGCGGAACGACTTCGCTAGACACACAGATCACGTGACCACTTACCGACGGTACCGCGGAACGACTGCGCTAGACACACAGATCACGTGACCACTTACCGACAGTACCGCGGAACGCCTGCGCTAGACATACAGATCACGTGACCACTTACCGAAGGTACCGCGGAACGACTGCGCTAGACACACAGATCACGTGACCACTTACCGACGGTACCGCGGAACGACTGAGCTAGACACACAGATCACGTGACCACTTACCGACGGTACCGCGGAACGCCTGCGCCAGACATACAGATCACGTGACCACTTACCGAAGGTACCGCGGAACGACTGCGCTAGACACACAGATCATGTGACCACTTACCGACGGTACCGCGGAACGACTTCGCTAGACACACAGATCACGTGACCACTTACCGACGGTTCAGCGGAACGACTGCGCTAGACACACAGATCACGTGACCACTTACCGACGGTACCGCGGAACGACTGCGCTAGACACACAGATCATGTGACCACTTACCGACAGTACCGCGGAACGCCTGCGCTAGACATACAGATCACGTGACCACTTACCGAAGGTACCGCGGAACGACTGCGCTAGACACACAGATCACGTGACCACTTACCGACGGTACCGCGGAACGACTGAGCTAGACACACAGATCACGTGACCACTTACCGACCGTACCGCGGAACGACTGCGCTAGACACACAGATCACGTGTCCACTTACCGACGGTACCGCGGAACGGCTGCGCTAGACACACAGATCACGTGACCACTTACCGACGGTACCGCGGAACGGCTGCGCTAGCCACACAGATCACGTGACCACTTACCGACGGTACCGCGGAACGGCTGCGCTAGACACACAGATCACGTGACCACTTACCGACGGTACCGCGGAACGGCTGCGCTAGACACACAGATCACGTGACCAGTTACTGACGGTACCGCGGAACGGCTGCGCTAGACACACAGATCACGTGACCACTTACCGACGGTACCGCGGAACGACTGCGCTAGACACACAGATCACGTGACCACTTACCGACGGTACCGCGGAACGACTGCGCTAGACACACAGATCACGTGTCCACTTACCGATGGTACGACTGCGCTAGACACACAGATCATGTGACCACTTACCGACGGTACCGCGGAACGGCTGCGCTAGACACACAGATCATGTGACCACTTACCGAAGGTACCGCGGAACGGCTGCGCTAGACACACAGATCATGTGACCACTTACCGACGGTACCGCGGAACGACTGCGCTAGACACACAGATCAAGTGACCACTTACCGACGGTACCGCGGAACGGCTGCGACAGACACACAGATCACGTGACCACTTACCGTCGCTGTCACTGTTGGTAAACAGATCCCAATCGTAAACATGACGACGAAGAATGTAAACACAGCGTGCAGTGTACGAATAAGAAGACAAAAACTTTACATATAAATGAGTAATAAAGCTTTTGCCCCGCTGTAATCTGAGAAGAAGCACCAGCTATTTACACCCATGACTAGAATCAGGTTTACACTTCACGATTATGTTCAAATATGTCCGCAGATATATGTTCAAATCACTGCCATTCACTCTGTATTTGTACCGCATTCAAGTTTCAAAAAATCAGCAATCGATTTCACAACTAGATTGTATTGTGTCAACAAAAATCGGTCACTCAGATTCTATTGTGCCAACAATAATCGATCAGATTCTGTTGTGTCAACAATAATCGATCAGCCAGATTCCACTTTATAACATGAGCTGTATTTTGGAAATCGGAAGCTGTATGTGGGACTGACTGAAGATGCTGCACATGATCAGTAAAATCAAAGCTATCGATCAGAAACTGATGAGAAATATCGACCCATGAATTATGTGTTATAGACCTCCAAAAACTCATTGAAAGTAAGACGTGAATGCACATGTCAATACCTGATGTGTTTACCCGATTACAATTCAATCTCAACTCTTCATGTGGAATCTTTAACACAGTTTACACGTAACTGGACAAGTTTAACTCTAACTGGAAAATGTAGGTTCTTTGTTACCTGACTATCAAACCTGTTTTTTTTTTTTTAACATAGCAAAGCAGTTTATGCAAATAAATAAATGTTGCGTGATTACCCTGGTTAAATATTCTCGAATATTTGCTGTATTCCTGGATATTTACAACACAACAATCCTAATGTAAAACCTTGGCTACTAACTCCCCCATCCCTCACCCCCCCTGCCCCCCCCCCCCCTGTCCATCCCATCAGAGATGGCTAAACAACAAAAATATTTTATTTTGTTGCATATAATTACTTTACACTGGAAAATAATTTCACAGACCATAATCTCGTGGGATGCCATGATGAGGATATTGTGGATATGATGAGGATATTGAGGATATGATGGGGATATTGAGGATATGCAAGCGGAAGATGAGTTACGGGCACGCACGCTTAGCCTCCTCCACGAAAATCAAATAAGGAACGATATCATTATTGCTTCAACCCTATTGCCATGCATCAACAACTCAGAAACAAAGACTCGAATGGCTCTCGTCCCCTAAGTAGTCCTGTAATAACAGTGTACTGTGTAAAATCCGTTTTGATTCTTTTTTTTTTTTTAAACTATAACTACATTGAGTAGAACCACGGGAGATCGATCCCACCATAAATCTTGCTACGAGGCGGACTGAGGATGCTGCCAGAACAGCGCCCATCGATGCCGTACACTCTGTTATGTACGAGGCGGACTGAGGATGCTGCCAAAACAGCGCCCGTCGATTCCGTACACTCTCTTATGTACGAGGCATTAATTCCGTACACTCTAATGTGAAACATGCAGCAGAGTGGTTTCTATTAGTCACTGATTTTCCATTGGTCATTGTCAGTGATCGATTGTTTATTTTTACACGTCGTTTTATCAAATCAAGGCGACAGACTGATCGACACACCCGGCAAAGGGGACAACACATCTCCACGATCAGCGCCAACACATCTGCTCGATCAGCGCCAACACATCTGCCGATCAGCGCCAACACATCTGCCGATCAGCGACAATACATCTGCCGGATCAGCGACAACTACTCGATCAAATTCAGGTAGAGGCCTTCATTAAACTTTTGACCTATTTTTTACACTTTACCGGTTGCAAGATCATTACATTTCACCGATTTTATCCTCCAGTACATTTACCAAGTATTCCTTGCTATGGCGGAAAATAATCTAAATATGTAGCACTGCATCTCAACGTCTAAGTTCTCGCAAACTAGTCCCCACACACACTCCACATCTAGCCCCAGACTCTTGTAGAGACACAGTACGCATGTATCACCCTTCTGAGGTGTGTAATTCCTGCCACTTCTGAACGATTGTACACACCATAAAATCCTGGCGAGACGTGGAACCCGTATGTGAAGAAACCGGATGTAAGAATAAAAATAAAATCAAAACAATAACAATGAACTAATGACGTCAATGAGAATAGGGAAGCTCTGTGTACGTGTGACGGTAGTCAGACTTCGTTTTCTCCATAGAAGAAAAATCGGTACTGCTTGATGATGATTTTGATGATTTCCTCCAGGTACTTAGACACCATATTCATGGATTCAAAACTGTCAAAGTTGGGGCGTAGGATGGTGGGCCACCAGCACACTGCCAGGTTGTCGATGCTCATCTTGTTCTCGGCACTGTGCTCAGACACTCTGTCAGGCAAACAACCACGCTATCAACGACACAATCAACGACAATCCACCACACAAGCACATCATCAACGACACAATCAATAATCCACCATACAACCGTGCAATCAACGACCATGCACCACACAACCACGCAATCAACGACACAATCAATGACAATCCACCAAACAACCACACCATCAAAGACACAGTCAACACCAATTTACCACACAACCACACAATCAATCACAATCAACAATCGACCACACCATCAACGACACAATCAACAATCTACCACACAACCACACCATCAACCACGCAATCAACGACACAATCAAAGACACAGTCAACACCAATTTACCACACAACCTCACAATCAATCACACAATCAACAATCGACCACACCATCAACGACACAACAATCTACCACACAACCACACAATCTACCACACAACCACACAATCAACGACACAATCAAAGACACAAGAACCCACTACACCACCAAACATGAAGCTTCTCAAGCATATATGGATCTTAAATGACTTTTTGTTTTGTCATTTTAATTTGTTTTAATTTACTCTTTCTTTAAAAAAAACGTCATTACTTTTTTTATAGCTCCCACAGGCTGATTTGTCATACACATTTTTTTTTTTACTTTTGTGAATTTCTGAATTTACTTTTGAACGTTCTTCTGATTTAGCTTTTGTGATATTTCTTGGCTTAAAATCTTGTAATGATGCGTTTTTACTCTTTAAGGCAGGGGATGAGAGGTGGGGGTGAGGGGGAGCGGTGCTGATCCTGGGTTAGGGTGGGGGGAACGGTACTGATCCAGGGTGGGGGTGGAGGGAGCGGTGCTGATCCAGGGTGGGGGGTGGGGGGAGCGGTGATGATTCAGGGTGGGGGTGGGGGAGCGGTGCTGATCCAGGGTAAGGCTGGGGGGAACGGTGCTGATCCAGGGCGGGGGTGGGGGGGAGCGGTGCTGATCCGGGGTGGGGTAGGGGGGGGGGAGCGGTGCTGTTCCGGGGTGGGGGTGGTTGGAGCGGTGCTGATCCAGGGTAAGGGTGGGGGGAGCGGTGCTGATCCAGGGTGGGGGGAGCGGTGCTGATCCAGGGTGGGGGGAGCGGTGGTGATCCAGGGTAAAGGTGGGGGAGCGGTGGTGATCCAGGGTGAGGTGGGGGGATCGGTGGTGATCCAGGTTGGGGGGAGCGGTGGTGATCCAGGGTGGGGGTGGGGGTAGGACAGCGGTGCAGAATGAGGGGGCGGTGCAGATCTAGGATGGGCTGGCAGGGAGGATCCAGGGTGGGTGTGGGGGGCGAGCGGAGCGGGGCAGAGCAGTACTTACTTATGGATATGCGTAATAAGGTACTTTAACAGGTGAAGGTTGATCTGAGGTATTTTGTTGAGTACACCTCGCACAGCCAGCAGTCGGGTACTGTGTTCCGATATACCTGGAAGTACAGTAAGGTACACAGTGAGATTGGCTTACACCCGTTGTTGTCCAACAGCCAACCTCTACGGCGGTGCGTTGTTGTCCAACAGCCAACCTCTTCCGCTGCTTGGTCTGTTGTGTTTAACACCTTTTTACTCCGCAGACCAACTGTGAATTCCGCAGAAATAACACTCATAAAAGAGAGGAGCTACTTTTTAAAATATCCATACGCTCCGTGTTTATACATAACAGATGGAGCTCATCAGAGGTCAGCTGTTTCATAACAACGGACTTACACCTGTATGCGGTGTGCTTGATAACGGGAAGAAAGGGATGACCAGGGACAATGTAAGCGGCTGTAACCGCCGGCCATTTTCTACTGATACAGCGTTCTCGTGATATTTGCTGTGGGTCTCGCGTGATTTCTGCTAGCGAATCCCTAAAGTGCCATCAGCCAACTAATGACAACGTTTACATATCGATAAATGTCTCCAAAAATGGAGTTGTAAAAAGCAAAGCCTCGAGACTGAGAACCTGCAAAAATACACGCCATGATCTCGGACTGACGGGCGGACATGCACAAAACCAAAATAAAGTGAAGCCGGTTAGATAGCCCCCTCCCAGGCTACACAACACAACACCACAGCCTGCCTATGACATACATGCCCGCCTTACACACTCATAATCCTCGCCCCCTCCCCCCTCCCCCTCCACCCATTTCGAGTAATGCACCAGGAATATCATAAAATAATTTCCACAGGAAGGTAATAGAATACACCAAAGCTTATCAAGACCAAGATACAGCGCATATTACACAATAAAGCCGCCCGAGTGTGGTTCGCTCAGAGCATTCCACACGGCATTCATTAGCCAAAGTCCACGAAAGCAAAATACTAAAGATATGTGGTGTACTGCACCTCAATTATAAAGGCATATGAGAGCGAGAGAGAGAGAGAGAGAGAGAGCGAGAGCGAGAAAGAGAGAGAGAGAGAGGGAAGGAGGGACAGAGGGGGGCAGGAAGGAAGACAAAGGGGGGAAAAGGGAGAATGAGAGAGAGAAAGAAAGAAAGAAAGATATAGTGAGAGTGAAAGAGGGAGGGAGCGAGAGTGAGATAGATAGATAGACAGATAGAGATAGAGAGACTGACAGAGAGAGTGAGAGTGAAAGAAAGAGAAAGAAAGAGAGAGAGAGAGAGAGAGAGAGAGAGAGAGAGAGAGAGAGAGAGAGAGAGAGAGAGAGAGACAGAGAGAGAGAGAGAGAGAGAGAGAGAGAGAGAGAGAGAGAGAGAGAGGGAAGGAGGGACAGAGGGGGGCAGGAAGGAAGACAAAGGGGGGAAAAGGGAGAATGAGAGAGAGAAAGAAAGAAAGAAAGATATAGTGAGAGTGAAAGAGGGAGGGAGCGAGAGTGAGACAGATAGATAGACAGATAGAGATAGAGAGACTGACAGAGAGAGTGAGAGTGAAAGAAAGAGAAAGAAAGAGAGAGAGAGAGAGAGAGAGAGAGAGAGAGAGAGAGAGAGGAGAGAGAGAGAAAGTGAGAGAAAGCGAGAGAGAGGAGAGAGAAAGAAAGGGGGGAGATGGGAGAGAGAGAAAGAGAGAGAAAGTGAGAGAGAGAGAGAGAGAGAGAGAGAGAGAGAGAGAGAGAGAGAGAGAGAGAGAGAGAGGAGAGAGACAGGAGAGAGAAAGAAAGGGGGGAGATTGGAGAGAGAGGAGAGAGAGAGAAAGAGAGAGAGAGAGAGAGAGAGAGAGAGAGAGAGAGAGAGAGAGAGAGAAAGAGTGTCAGGGTGGGGAGATAATCGAAAGCTCAGTAAGAGTTCGCTGTGCTAACAGTTCCAGAAGGGTTACACAAGCCATCAGAGCATTTACGCCACAACACGCAGAAACACGCAATACCGATTGAGTAAGGCAAAGGCGAGTTAAATGCTTCAGAGACTGCGGTAAGCAACATCTCCGGAAAGGAAAAGTGCGAAAAAAAAAGAGATCACATCACGTCATAAAAGTAGAACGAATCAAATTTTCTTTCTCCTCTTAATAACAGCTTTGGGTTATATCCTCAATCAAACCCACAACAAGATCGAAGTGTGTTAAATTTAGCTTAATTCGTATCGAAAGATATAGCGCGGATGAAGACACCACTTCCGGTTATGGGCCGATTGAGCACAGTGCCTACCTTTGTAATACTGTTCCAGTCTGACACCTAGCGGGAAAAAAAAACAGTAAACAAAACAACCCGCATGCAAAACAAACTCGCTACTATCGCAACAAAAAGCATGCGTTCATGCAAAAAAAAAAAAACAAACAAAAAAACAAAAAAAAAAATTAATAAAAAAAAAAAAAAATAAAAAAAAAAACAGCCGGGAGCATCGTATTATTTAAAATAAAAATTCGGAAGCAAATAAGAAACCATATATATTTGGTTGTGCCGGCAAAAGCGTCGGGGTCTGCTCTGATTGCACAATCGGGGCTTATGGCTGACATGATGCTATCCTTTATCCGGAATAGACTGCGGATAATTCCGGAGTATACAACCGATAATTCCGGAGCAGACCACCGATAATTCCGAGTAGACTACGGATAATTCGAATGTCGCATAAATCAAAACATGTTTCATTTTTCTTTTACCAAAGAGTGAAAATAAGTTGAACAATGTAATTTGTTATCTTTTGGCGAAATCGTATCTGTTATTCGAAAATCGAATTCAAATTTGGCTGATTGTTAAAATGTCGGTAGTTCAGCACTGGATAACCCATAACCTTTTTTTATTTTTTAATTTTTTTTCATGTTTCAGATGGCAAAAAAAGATTTGTTCTTGTATTTTACAACCTAAATTTAACAGATAATGAAATAGTTTCGATTTCTATGACATTCTGTTTATCAGTAGTCTATTTCGGAATAGCCTTCCAAATAAATAAATAAATAAATAACATAAATAAATAAATAAATAAAAATGGTTTCTTATTTGCCTCAGAAATTTTACTTTAAGTACTACGGTGTTCTGAGAGGTGACAGTTTTTAGGCCTTGACCTGGTTTCCTCATAATTAGGTTTACGGAAACAAGTCCCAGGCCTGGGTGGAAATTCACCCAAAGAGATTTGCAGTAAAAACAAGACAGGAACGCACAAGGACAGGTCACTTGCGTTCGCGTATACGACACTATATTCGTGTTGAATTATAACTTGTATCGTCGTCATACACTATGTATCGTCGTCATACATTATGTATAGTCGTCTTACACTATGTACCGTCGTCATACAGTATGTATCGTCGTCATACATTACGTATAGTCGTCTTACACTATGTACCGTCGCTATGCATTACGTATCGTCGTCATACATTACGTATCGTCGTCATACATTGTGTATAGTCGTCATACACTATGTACCGTCGTCATACATTATGTATCGTCGCCATACACCATGTATCGTCGTCATACACTATGTACCTTCGCTATACATTACGTATCGTCGTCATACATTACGTATCGTCGTCATACATCACGTACCGTCGTCATACATTACGTATCGTCGGCATACATTACATATTGTCGTCATAAATTACGTATCTTCGTCATACATTGCGTACCGTCGTCATACATTACGTATCGTCGTCATACATTACGTATCGTCGTCATACAGCACAACGCATCTGTCAAATCAGCCACTTTGCACTGAAAATTTCCCAGGAAACATTTGTGAAAAATTTGAAGACAATTCGATCAAAACTGTGCGACAAGAAGCATTTTGAAAACGGACAACTAGAACATTTTAAATGGTGCCCATTTGCCGAATGCTTGGCGGATTGCCAAAAAAATATAATTTTTCAAGACAGGTCTTTCGGGAGAACAATCCGTACAAAATGTGAAACAAGCTGATCAAAACTGAGGGAGAAGAAGCATTTTAAGTAAAAGTTTACATATGCACATGTGTACACACTGATGTGACAAGACCAGCCCGACCAAGTTGGCTGGTCTAAAAAGTGATGTGGCAACACTGCTTTCACTGCTAAAGCAGTCATGACTTCCGAATTTAAGGTGACCGATGAAACAATCCAAGATTTCGAATTTCTTATTTTCTTATTTCTTTGCTATTATTATTAATGGGCGGTGGGATTTTTTGTGAATGAAAGTCGTCCCACCACCATTTATTATTTTTATTGGGTGGTGGGATTTTTTTGTGAATGAAAGTCCCACCACCATTTTAGTTACGATTTCAGTTACCTTGCCAGGGATGACAAATAATTTTATTATTTTTTTTCCTGGTCTAAATTCTTATTATCTCCTAAAATACGAATAAACAAATAATTCTATAACAGTGGCTGTTTAGGTGTCAGTTTGTTTGTTGTATAAATATAACGAAAACGCCCTCACATTATTATCCAGTAGCCCCTCGTTAATTCGTACCACGCCGGACCGGGCAATTTGGTACGGATTAACCGGGTGAACAAATTATCCGGGGGGAAACTGGTATGAAATAGAGTAACTGGGACCTAAATATGAGGACGAATAAAGCGGGGAAACGAATTAACCGGGGACGAATTAACGAGGGTCTCCTGTATTATTATAGGCCATGGTCGATCCACGGGGCGATAAAAGATGATTGTTAAATATCGGAAAATGTACATTTAATATCGTGGGCAATCGTGCTGAGATCACCGACCTAAGCAAACATGTTGCATCTTTACTCGATCTTAAGAAAATACTTATATTTTGGCAAACTACGACTATGATTTCTTCAGCAGTTGCAGAGGTTGTGTGGCCGCTGCCATATTGTCAGCCATCTTGTATTTGCCATTACGGTGTTATGAGTCAACTACGGCCATCTTTTCATCCACTTTACAAAGCGGCTGATTCGACAGATCCGCTGATATTACGTAAACACTTTGGAACCTCAGCATTTCATTGCAATATTTCAATGGCAGTTGTTTTAATCCCAAATGAATTACAGCACAACGAATCCGACCCGCTCCGTCGTAGCGATTTCAATTAATTATGCCTGCGATAAGCAAAACACTGCACATGTACAGAAATCTTAGTTTTCTTTGTATTGACTTCTTTTCTTGCACCCAAAACATGGCAATTGACTTAAAAACAAATATCCTGAGAACCTGTGTCGCTGTCCGCGTTCGTGGCGCGGACATAAGACATCTGTGCCGCTGTCCGCGATAACGATAATGGCGCGGATAGAGACACCTGTGCCGCTGTCCGCGTTCGCGGTGCGGATAGAGACACCTGTGCCGCTCTCCGCGTTCGTGGCGCGGATAGAGACACCTGTGCCGCTTTCTTCGTTCGTGGCGCGGATAGAGACACCTGGGTCTGACACTGCCTGATTCATTCAAACACCAGCCAAACACGGTACAAATCAAACTGACGTCACACGTCAGAATAAACCGCCAATTCTGGGTAAAAGTTTCTGCTAAAAGCATCCTATTATAACGGATACAGCGACACATTTTCTCGGTCCCGGCGACGTTGTTATGACGAATTTCTACCGTATCTGTAAATAATTTTTTTTCTTTTAAAGAATGGCTAAAAAAAATCAACCAGTATTAATTTTGAATTCCCTGATAAGCGGCCTAACCACTATAAACAACTAACTGAGGCAACTGGAGCGAACGTCAATCCCCCGCTTACCAGCCCGGGGCTGGATTCGAACCCGGGGCCTTGGGTTTATCAGACGAAGAGTCTAAGGAATAGAGCTAACCCTGGAATAAGTTCACTAACCTGCCACCTCGATCAGCTCGTCGTAGAAGCGGGTCGGGACGAGCGGTGCTGACAGGTTAAAGAAGAACTGCTTGAGGGCTGTCGCCACAGCATTGACGGGAATGTCGTGCGCCGAGATGACCACGCACTCGTCTGCAAATGTATCCTCAGTCTCAGAAAATACCGATGGTGGTATGTAAAAACAGATCGCGCTTTTGTGCGATGTACGAATGGAAGACCAGATAAATGCGACTGTCAAATCACTCATGCCTCGAAACTTACTTCCTACGACGCTAAAATAAAATTCCCCAGCTGTTAAAAGGACAAAAAAAAACAACTAGAGCAGCGTACATAGCCCACCTATTCCCCACAGGCCCCTCCCACCAGTTATACACGGCCACCAATAGTCAATCAAGAGCTGAAATTTTCTAAGTCCAGCTGGCCCATTCACAACACCGATCTGTGTTTGTTCCCATAGAAGCAACATACCAAGTTTCATTAAAATCCTTGCAGCAGTTTTTAAGTTATCGTGTTAACAAGCTGTTGATGACTGACCGACAGACCAACAGACCGACATGTGGTCGATCGAATATATTCCCCCTGTGGGAAATAAAAAAAAACATTTAACACCATTATTAAAACGAACTGGACAGAGAGCGGAGATACACCCACCTTCCTTGAACTTGTCAAAGAGCAGTTCAACCTGGGCTTTATTTCCATTCACTCGGTAAAGTCCTTCAGTGTCCAGCCCCTCGGATTCTATATAATTCACACACAGGGCCACAAAGGCGGGGATTGAATTCTCGTCTGCTACCAAGTCCTCCAAAACGAGGCCCGGCGGGTTGGGCGATAATTTGGGATCTTTCTTTTTGCTCTGCGCTGCGGCTTTCTTCTGGGCCTTCTGCTGTTCCTTCTGCTTCTTCTCCTGTGGCCCAAATAATCAATAAAATGATGTAAATAAACATAACAAATAAAGGAATGGCTCTATAATTCTACTTTCGAAATGGTGGTAATATCCTAACGAAACTAAGAACCCTGTGTTAATCATAACGACTGAACATAACCACAAAAAATTCTGTTTTAAACGTGAAATAATGTTTTTTTTTCACAATGTCGTAGGAAAAAAAAACTACCGTGGACGAATAATTTACAATATATGGCTTTTTCTCTTTTTCATCCTCACATTCTCCTTACCATTCTCACGCATTTTCCCGTGCATACTGCGCTCCCAAGTATATTGCACACCGCCTGTTTAGGCCTCCAAAGTGAAACATTTCTATATTCCTGTGTATATTGCGCACCCCCAACTTGAGACTCATAACCCTCAAAATTTTTTACCAGTGATAAAGTGTCCCTTTCTCTCGCTCACTCTAATTAGCCAATCAGTGCCACTGTTTCAGAGTGTAACATTATTATTGATAAATTATGTAAACTGCATAGACATCGGTGACCCAAGCTGTTCCCTCTTCCCCCTTTCTAATCGGCTTAACGAGCAGCTTAATACTCACTCCGACGCGCCTCAAGCACTCTTTTTACAAACAAACCGCCTTAAAAAACTTTAAATAGCGCATCTCTGAACACAATAGATCATATTTCTCAATTTGTTATTGACGAAAGGAAATTGTAATTAAAATTAATAGTAAAATCACACATTTGAAATAAACTGTTAATTTAAAATAAATGAGTAAATATTGTGACTGAGTTGGAAATGACAATTAACAGTAGTCTATTACGATGTCTTTTACGATGTCTATTACGACGACCAAGACCTGATGTCGGACCAGCAAATGCCACAGATGTTCCTGGACGAAAGCGATTTCGAATTGCATGGCTTCGAAATTTTAGTAAAGCGCTATTGGACTGTTAATTGCAGATCATGATTTTAGTTTATTTATTGCACGCACTTAGTGTTATATGAACCCAGAACTCAGTTTTAGTATATTGAAACTTTGACCATTTTGATGGATTTTATCCCAAATCCTTATTTTCTGATGGCTTCACTTGTCCTGGATTTTAATTCTGGACTGAAAGGTTTATAGTATTGATCAGTTTACCACACGTTACACGGTTACATGCCATGACATCAATAAAAAAATTGAGGTGAAAAAATTGTTTTAATTTAACTCCGTGTATATTGCGCACTCCTAACTTTGGCCAAAAATCTTGGGAAAAAAGGGCAATATACATGGAAAATACGAAACTCTTTTCCATTTTCACCTGCTTTTTTCCACGCTCAACCACTCTTTTTCATGCTTACCTACACTTTCCCATTCTCACCCCCTCACCATTCTCACCTCTTCTTTTCCATACTTACCTCGTTACCATTCTCACTTTCTCTTTTCCATTCTCACCTCCTGAACATTCTCACCTTTTCTTTCCATTCTCACCTTCTCTTTTCCATTCTCACCTTATCTTTTCCATTCTCACCTCCTCTTTTTCATTCTCACCTTCTCTTTTCCATTCTCACCCCCTTACCATTCTCACCTCCTCTTTTCCATTCTTACCTTTTTACCATTCTCACCACCTCCTCCTTACCATTCTCACCTCCTCTTTTCCATTCTCACCTTCTCTTTCCCATTCTCACCTTCTCTTTTCCATTCTTACCTTCTTACCATTCTCACCACCTCCTCCTTACCATTCCCACCTCCTCCTTACCATTCTCACCTCCTCCTTACCATTCTCACCTTCTCTTTTCCATTCTCACCTCCTCACCATTCTCACATCCTTACCTCCTCTTTCATCTTCTTCTTCTCGTCTTTGCGGCGCTGTTTCTCCGCCTCCTGCGCCTTGTCGGGCTTGAAGTTGGACAAGAGATTCTTCCACAGGCCGCTGTCGAGGAAGTCGTCCCCCTCCGCCTCGCTCTGTACACAGTGTCCACGCATTGCACCATTATTCAAACAGTCACAAACCTGCTCCTTTTCCCCACTCTTTATTTATTTATTATGCACTTTTATTTATTTATTCTACGCCATACTTTTATCAGTCTATTTATTCTCACTGTTATCAATCGATCGATTACTTTATATAACTTTTAAATAATTTTATTCTGTTCTTTCTCTTTCAAGTTTCTTTTTTTTTTTTTTTTTGCCTGCAAATTAAGGTATTTCTACAATTGCTCTCTTTTCTTTCTTTTCTATTTTTTGTTTGAGAGCGGGGGGGTGGGTGGGGGGGGGGGGGCTGGGTATGGCATGTGTCTGCAGGTAAGCGCAGAAAGATTCGGCATGGTTTTAAAAATGTTGTCTCCTGCCGGTGTCCGTTATTTACCTTTGGCGACGTGACGTCACAGCTGTCGTCATCGACGAAGCCCTTGTTGAACGAGGCGTTGGCGGAGTCCGGGTCGGACTCGATCGGCATGGGCGAGCTGATGAGCGGCGTGTCCTCCCTGTCACGTGACTTCTTCTTGAACGACCGTCTCTTCTTGGGTTTGCGCAAGCCGTGCACTTCGTCGCCGGTGCCCTCGGAGCCCTCCGACGGCGAATTACTTCTCACTGTTGTTGTCAAAAGTGCGGAGAGAGAGCATAAGTACGGTCCCCTGACACTGATGGAATAAACTCCCCCCCCCCCCCCCCACCCCCCACCCTCCGCCACCCACCCCTTCCGTGGTGTAAAGAGTCGAAGAAAAAAGGAGAACGTCATGTCTACTTATATGACACAAAATCTACCGCTACGTGGGTCCGGAGAAAATTGTGTATTGTATTGTATTGTATTGTTCTTTAGATCCCTTTCAACTGCTATGGTCATATCGGGATCCCCCTGCCACATTATACTGAAATGGGGCATTCCAGCCCTCCTTCTAACCCTTACATGTGGAGTGCCTCACAGGGTAGCAAGGAGGAGTCCCAATTTTAAAGTCTTAGGTATGACCCGACCGGGGTTTGAACCCACGATCTTCCAGTCTCGAGGCGGACACTCTAACCACTAGGCCACCGAGGCTGGTCAGAAAATTGTGACTAAGATTATTTCACGCCCACGATCGAGAGAAAAGAGCGGGGCGTATGTACGCATCTATGCACGCACGGACCTCAGTCAAAAATACAAGATTCCTGACACATGTCTGGTCAGAACAATCACTGGAGGGATAAATAATTTACCGTAAATACATCAATATCCTTCATCCGTTCCGAAACCAAATGATGGTGTGTTAAATCGCATTTTTTTTGTACGAATCGATCACATTACACACCATAAACTGTGCGGAAAGCTGATTGAAGAATATGGCCGATAGCGCTCTTTTATACAACAAGCTGCAAGCCATTCAAGCGCTGCATCTTTTATAATATATATATAGATGATCATTAAAGATGTGCATTTACAAAAGATGCTGTGGAATATGTTTGAGTGCATTTGTTTATTTTTAAGTAAAAGGTGTGCAAACTTGGAAACGCTTGTTTACAGGAAGTAGCTACCTAGTACAACATGCATCTGTCCAGCCACCAACCGTTAAAACATAGGGAATATGGGGTAGGAGGCGCCACTTTCAGGCTCTACACCCCTGCCACCCTCCCTCACCCCCTCCCTCCTCCGTCCTTCTTCAATTTTTTATAAATTCACATCGTTGGAATTGGAAAACTCAGAGTTATACCTAATACCATTATACTGTTGATGTTCTTAGGCCTCGGCGAATGAGCTTATCCCCCTCCCCTCCCCCTTCTCTCCCCCCCCCCCCCCCCACGGTGGTATCAGTGGGCTGCGCTTACATCTATCCACACTGCCATGCAGGGGCACTACCCATTTATCACAGACTCGGTGCACTTGCGGGGGAGGCGGGGGCGGCGGCAGGCTCGACTCCGGGTTGCGCGTCTTCGCTTTTTTCTTGTGCGGCGTCGGCTTCCGGTTCACCCGCGTATAGATCGTCTCCGCGCCGTTCTGCCTCTCCCTCTCGAGGGAGCTGAACTCGGAATCGGTCGAGTCGGGTCCTAGATCACGGGCGATTAGACGGGCTTTGGCGTGTTAGAAAACAATGGTCATACCCTCACAAATCTGTCACGTACACGGATTGTGGTGTCTTAAATAACTCGATTTAAAATCAAGTTTGTCATTTTTTACGTTTTTATTTTACACACGACAATCGGTTACTGAGATCGACATGAGGGTATAACCAAATACAAAAAGGTTATACAGTGTGTGACGTTGTTAAAACAACAAGGCTTCATATTGTTAACACCTGTAAGGCATGCCCAAAGTTACACCAAACTGAAGACTCGGCCCAGAGGTGGAAACCTAATCGTTTTAAGGACGCACATTCCTACACAATCAAGGCCATTGTTAGTACCTTCTTCTTTTTTCTTTTATACTTTGTTTTATTACGAAATGATTTTTTTTTTTTAAATACACCAGTTTGATAAGTTAACACCAATCAGACACAAGCTGTGGGCGCCAAAAAGACCAGTCGGACACAAGCTACGGGCGCCAAAAAGACCAGCTGAACACAAACTACGGGCGCCAAAAAGACCAGTCGGACACAAGCTACGGGCGCCAAAAAGACCAGTCGGACACACGCTACGCGCGCCAAAAAGACCAGTCGGACACAAGCTACGGGCGCCAAAAAGACCAGCTGAACACAAACTACGGGCGCCAAAAAGACCAGTCGGACACAAGCTACGGGCGCCAAAAAGACCAGTCGGACACAAGCTACGGGCGCCAAAAAGACCAGCTGAACACAAACTACGGGCGCCAAAAAGACCAGTCGGACATAAGCTACGGGCGCCAAAAAGACCAGTCGGACACAAGATACGGGCGCCAAAAAGACCAGTCGGACACAAGTTGCGGGCGCCAAAAAGACCAGTCGGACACAAGCTGCGGGCGCCAAAAAGACCAGTCGGACATAAGCTACGGGCGCCAAAAAGACCAGTCGGACACAAGATACGGGCGCCAAAAAGACCAGTCGGACACAAGTTGCGGGCGCCAAAAAGACCAGTCGGACACAAGCTCCGGGCGCCAAAAAGACCAGTCGGACACAAGCTGCGGGCGCCAAAAAGAACAGTCGGACACAAGCTGCAGGCGCCAAAAAGACCAGTCGGACACAAGCTGCGGGCGCCAAAAAGACCAGTCGGACGCAAGCTACGGGCGCCAAAAAGACCAGTCGGACACAAGCTGCGGGCGCCAAAAAGACCAGTCGGACACAAGTTGCGGGCGCCAAAAAGAACAGTCGGACACAAGATACGGGCACCAAAAAGACCAGTCGGACGCAAGCTATGGGCGCCAAAAAGAACAGTCGGACACAAGCTACGTGTGCAAAAAAGACCAGTCGGACACAAGCTGTGGGCGCCAAAAAGACCAGTCAGACACAAGCTGCGGGCGCCAGAAAGACCAGTCGGACACAAGCTACGGGCGCCAAAAAGAACAGTCGGACACAAGATATGGGCGCCAAAAAGACCAGTCGGACACAAGCTACGGGCGCCAAAAAGAACAGTCGGATACAAGATACGGGCACCAAAAAGACCAGTCGGACGCAAGCTACGGGCGCCAAAAAGAACAGTCGGACACAAGCTGTGGGTGCCAAAAAAACCAGTCGGACACAAGCTACGGGCGCCAAAAAGACCAGTCGGACACAAGATACGGGCACCAAAAAGACCAGTCGGACACAAGCTACGGGCGACAAAAAGACCAGTCGGACACAAGCTGTGGGCGCCAAAAAGACCAGTCGGACACAAGCTGCGGGCGACAGAAAGACGAGTCGGACACAAGCTACGGGCGCCAAAAAGAACAATCGGACACAAGCTGTGGGTGCCAAAAAGACCAGTCGGACACAAGCTACGGGCGCCAAAAAGACCAGTCGGACACAAGCTACGGGTGCGAAAAAGACCAGTCGGACACAAGCTGCGGGCGCCAAAAAGACCAGTCGGACACAAGCTACGGGTGCAAAAAAGACATGTCGGACACAAGCTCTGGGTGGCAAAAAAACCAGTCGGACACAAGCTACGGGCGCCAAAAAAGACCAGTCGGACACAAGCTCCGGGCGCCAAAAAGACCAGTCGGACACAAGCTACCGGCGCCAAAAAGACCAGTCGGACACAAGCTACGGGCGTCAAAAAGACCAGTCGGACACAAGCTGTGGGTGCCAAAAAGACCAGTCGGACATAAGCTGTGGGTGCCAAAAAGACCAGTCGGACACAAGCTACGGGCGCCAAAAAACCAGTCGGAGACAAGCTACGGGTGCAAAAAGCGCCTTCTTAAGCTGGTTCATTCACAGGAAGCTTCTCGAAATAACAAAAACTAAAATGGAAGGTGACAGTAAAACTAATTTCGCGCGAAGTCGACAATCCATCCTCAAAAACAAGGTTATGACGCTGTCATAAACCATCATATCTCATGATAGACTGCCTTCAACAGACGGAATTTTACACACCACAATCTTGACAGGAACGGAGCAACTGAACGAGATTCTGGTTCAACATGACAAAATGCAATGTCACTCCCCCCCCCCCCCTCCAAAAAAAAATGAAGTTGTATAAACAAGCATGTCCAAGGACATGACCCAGCAGAGTTACCAAACAAGGAAAGAGAGGAAAACTCTGAAAAGAATACTGTTAGGCCAAAAAATGAAGAACTTTGTTTTTGAATGTAACTTTTTCGTAACTTTAATACACAAAAAACGTGTTTTCCGGGGTGGAAGCTACCCGAAAAGGGATGTTGGAGAGGTTGGGTTTTGACAATTCACGTATTTACCGACATTTACACAATTTTACCAAATTTTTAAAATTCCACCATTACAGCATTTTTTTTTTTTTTTTGTCATTTGCGAAAAAAAGTCAGGTCCAGGTGGAGAAGCACCTAAGAAACTTTCGATTAAAATTTTATAACTATTTGAAAAAGACAGAGAAATGAATGGTTTGACAATTCAGTTATTTACTACCATTTATTCCAGTTTCTGCCAAACTTCAAAGTTTTTCGCGAATCGCGAAAAAAAAAATAAAAGCCTGGTAGGTGAAATCCTGGGGAACATCCCTGCGTAACATCCAAACCATTGGAGTAAAAGTGTAGGAGGAGTAGCATTTTAAAAATGGGTCAAAATGGGGACAAAAAGTGCCGCTATTTTGTCAATTTTTCGTCAATCGTCAAATAAAGTAATAGCCAGGTGGGGGAGCACCCAGGGAACATTCCTGCGTAATATCAAAACAATTGGAGCAAAACTGCAAGAGCAGTATCATTTTAAAGAAAAAGTTTAACATACGCACATACATTCAAGCCCCCTATAGTGATACGAGTAACCGAGTCCGACAAAGTCGGCTAGGTTAAAAAAGAGAAAAAAAAACGCATGGAAATTCACCTCAACGCAATCTGACATGGACGTAAATTAAAACCCTTTCAGAATATTTTTCATTTATCGAAAAAAAAAAAGCTTATCAGGTTTTGCAACTTTGAAACTGTTTCAAAAACCTAACACAAGAACGTTACAAAAACCATTCAAACATACCAAGGGCCGCTCAAAGCCTGTTCTTTAATGAGATACATTAATTAGTTGTCGGAATAAGCAACTGTCACTTCGGACGGAGAACAGGAGTGTGTATAAGAGTGCTGGAAATATGTCGTCAACTGGCAGCCAAATACTGGTGCGAGAAACGCCGCAGGTAAATAGTGGAGCGAGAAATGTAGGAAAACCAGGGTTCGCGCTGGGTTCTCAGGAAAGTGAGTCAAAAAAGGAAATTGTGACTCAGTTGGGTCTAGAAAAACTCGGTGAGTCATTTCGTAAAAAATGCCCAAAAAGTGGACAAAAACCCCGCCAACGCGAACCCTGAAAACGTACCGAAATGAAACAACTGGGTCCCTCGTGAAAACAGCGAGTGAGAGTTCTGGGAAATAAGCTAGAAATGCGTGCTACTGTCAGCGGAAGGGTGGGGAGGGGGGAAGGGGTAGGGGTGGATTCATAGCAACAGCCATGCTACATGCATGCCAAACATGATGCATAAATAATGGCGTGAACTGATCGATTTCCATGTCAACCAGTCTCAAACCTATTGGTATGGTAAAATGTGGAGGTTTGTTAACAAGCCTGACTGGTGTACAGACGGCATCAAAAACACGCTGAAATTCTCACCCTTCAAATGCTGGCATTTTACAAGCAAATTCAAAGCAATTTCATTGGGAAATTAGCAAGTGCAAGCCATAAATGTGTGTCACTTTGCCTGGAAATTTTTAACAAATTTTAAAAATGTTACGACCGTCCAACGAACCAGTGCCCAGCTACGATTCGCAATCACTGAGAGTTTTCATACAAAAACGTGATTTAGTTAAACAATTTTTTTCTTCTAAACTTCATGCCGCTCAGGCGAAATTACTGTCATTTCACTCATTCCAAAGGCCATAACACGATGGCAACTCTCTATCCCTCCCCCTCCCTCCCCTTCCTCCCTCGTTCCCCTCCCTATCCCTCCCCTCCCCTCCCTCCCCTCCCCTTCCTCCCTCCCTCCCTGCCCCTCTCTCTCTCCCTCTCTCTCTCTCTCTCTCTAGCCAAACAACTTTGTGTGCCAATACCGTTCATTACTACCTTTGGTGTGCGTAGACTTTTGCTTGGACGTGATGCGGTGCAGCTTGCCGCCGGGCAGGGCGTCCACCACCTCGGCGTACACGTTCTCCCCCTCCCCTCCCCTCCCCTCCCCTCCCCTCCCCTCCCCTCCCCTCCCCTCCCTCATACTACTGTGGGCCTGTGCGAGGACTACCTTTGGTGTGCGTAGACTTTTGCTTGGACGTGATGCGGTGCAGCTTGCCGCCGGGCAGGGCGTCCACCACCTCGGCGTACACGTTCTCCAGCGGAATGAGCGCGTCCTGCCAACAAGCAAATGACAAGCAAATCAGTCGTGACGTCACGGACCCAGCGATGATACGCCGACGGGCCTTCCCGTGGGGGGAAGGACACCCCATTCCGCCAGCGGACCTTCGTCGGGGGGGGGGGGGGGGGGCGCCAGGGGAGGGAGAATAGGGGGACGGCCCTTCTTGTGTCACCTACAATGGTGTGTTTTCAAAGCAAAATAATTACCGCTGAGTCTGGGGGTAGGGGCGGGGTGGGGGGGGGGGGGGAGTGCATGGCAAGTTTATACTTACCGGCTGCTACACAAAATTTTTCTTTTTTCTTTTTTTTTCTTTTCAATTATTCAAGTACAACTTTCCCAGGAGTACGGCGATGAGTCAGTCCTGGGTAAACATTTTATGAGACAAAACATATTCTTATACAGAATTGTTGGCGGGAAGAAGCAGAGAGTGAACAAAGGAAAGAAATCCGCCATTTCTCAACACATTTCGCCTGTTGTTGTCCAACAGCCAACCTCTACGGCGGTTCCATCTGTTGTGTATCACACCTTGGACAGGCAAAACACAGAATTGCTGCGGGAAGAAGCAGACACTAAACACAGAATAAGGAAATAAATCCGCTTTTTCTCAACACATTTTCCCAACATCAAGCAATCAACTTGCTGAATAGCCTTAACATATCAAAACTACAAAAATAAATTTCATCCAACAACTAAAACTAAAAAAAAAATCTGCGAACTCCTGAATATCTACGTGTGACTGCGAGCAAATCTAGGACATCTACGTGTGACTGCGAGGTAATCTACAACATCTACGCATGACTGCGAGCAAATCTACAACATCTACGTGTGACTGCGAGCTAATCTAGAACATCTACGTGTGACTGCGAGCTAATCTAGAACATCTACGTGTGACTGCGAGCTAATCATGAACATCTACGTGTGAATGCGAGCTAATCTAGAACATCTACGTGTGGCTGCGAGCAAATCTAGAACATCTGGGTGTCACTTCGAGCAAATCCTGACTATCCACGAGTGACGGCGAGCTAATCATGAATATCTACGAGTGACGGCGAGCTAATCATTAATATCTACGAGTGACGGCCAGCTAATCATGAATATCTACGAGTGACGGCGAGCTAATCATGAATATCTACGAGTGACGGCGTGCTTATCATGAATATCTACGAGTGACGGCGTGCTAATCATGAATATCTACGAGTGACGGCCAGCTAATCATGAATATCTACGAGTGACGGCGAGCTAATCATGAGTATCTACGAGTGACGGCGAGCTAATCATTAATATCTACGAGTGACGGCGAGCTAATCATGAATATCTAGAGTGACGGCGAGCTAATCATGAATATCTACGAGTGACGGCGAGCTAATCATGAATATCTACGAGTGACGGCCAGCTTATCATGAATATCTACGAGTGACGGCGAGCTAATCATGAATATCTACGAGTGACGGCGAGCTAATCATGAATATCTACGAGTGACGGCCAGCTAATCATGAATATCTGAGAGTGACGGCGAGCTAATCATGAATATCTACGAGTGACGGCCAGCTAATCATGAATATCTACGAGTGACGGCGAGCTAATCATGAATATCTACGAGTGACGGCGAGCTAATCATGAATATCTACGAGTGACGGCGAGCTAATCATGAATATCTACGAGTGACGGCGAGCTAATCATGAATATCTACGAGTGACGGCGAGCTAATCATGACATCTTTTCGTTTAAACACGAAAATTCAACCTCACACATTCCGCAAAAAATGCCGTTCAACCCATTTTATTATTCTTGTTGTTGTCCTTCTTCTTCTTCTTCTTCTTCTTCTTCTTCTTCTTCTTCTTCTCGATATAATTATGTCCACTACTGAACGTTGCAAATGCAGGTTATCTTAAATTCTGAAAGTTCACGACCTAACCAAGGAATGAAACAGTCTGAACAGATTGAAGTCGACCCGACTTTTCGTTCACGAGATATCTTGCACACAACATTTTGTTCACAAACAGACTCGCACACACGCACGTACACACACACACAGACCATACAGATACTACATGCCTCCCTAGGTCGGGGGAGACATAACGAGTTACTGAACAAAAGGTTTCTACATACAAAAAAGAAAATAAAAAAAACGTCCGTGAACATTGGCCTGGCTAACACATGAAAACATAAGAACATAAAACACGGGAGCAACACAGGGCGAACACAGACGATTACCTGCTCCTTTTCCTCCTTCGACTGGTCGCATGCAAATCAGGATTTTTTAAAATCCATATTTAAACTTGAAATATGAAACTGAATGTGTCATCGTTATATAAATCTGTGTGCGACAGCGACACAGCGGCTGTTCTTACTTACTTTTTTTTAATGGAGTTTTTTTTTAGTACAGTCTAGCATTCGAAAAGTCTGTAGAAATATGAAGGCCTACTGCGCCGCCGGCCTCAAAAAAGTTAATGACCCGACGGAGAATCTGGAGGGGGGGGGGGGGGGGTGGGCATGGGAGCCAATGCTTTTATATGAGTCTAATTTTGATAAGGAAACCTTTACATTATTGTACGTGGTGTTATTTCCAAAGTTAAATTTTCTTAAGTTAAAAAAAATTGCATCCGGAAATGTCCGCAGTTCAACGGGCCGCCAAGTAAAATCGTGGCCCGACGCAGATAATTGGGGGTGGGGGGGGGGAGGGGGAGGGGGAAGGGGGGGGGTTGTCCGACTTGTCTCACACAGACAAAATCCTTAACGCGCGCTTATATTGGGGGTGAAGGGGGTTGGCCGACAGAATCCGCACGCTTGTATTGACGGTGGGGGTGGGGATGGGGGGGGGGGTGCCCGACTTCGATGGGGGGGGGGGGGTGCCCGACTTCGATGGTGGGGGGGTGCCCGACTTGTCGCACGCTTGTATTGTCTCGCTTTATTTTCACCTTGACTTGGGCATAGTCACCGATGACGATGTCGTCGCCGGGGGAGGCCATGGGCAGCCTGGACGCGTGCGCGCTCTCGCCGCGCGCATCCTGCTGATTTCTATGCAACATCTCGCCTACGTCGCGGAACCGCGACCCATCCATTTGGCCCGCCTGCAAATAATTGCGGTTACAAATAAAATAGCTTCGCAACAAACCAAATAAACCATATGTCTGTCAAAATATCAGCATCAGTTGGGGGGGGGGGGGTGGAGGGAAGGTGAAGGGGGAGCTGGGGGGAGCACCCACAGTACAGGCTAATATCATATAACAGGGGGACGGGGAATGGGAATATTGTCAAACTAGAGCGGCCAGTGCACACACAGCCCAGGCTTATATCACACAGCATCGGGCAGTGGAATGAGCCTATTCTCAAATGAGCTCTGGTCATTAATTCGCTTGTGTTTACCTCTACTTTTTGGCTTGATGCTTTTGGATTGGGGAGCGTGGGTGGGGGTGAGAGCGTGGGTGGGGGGCTTTTTGGCTTGACGCTTTTGGCTTGGGGAGCGTGGGTGGGGGTAAGAGCGTGGGTGGGGGGTGATCGCTTGTGTTTACCTTTGGTTTTTGGCTGGAAGCTTTTGGCCTGGGGAGCGTGGGTGGGGGAATGAGAGCGTGGGTGGGGGGTGATCGCTTGTGTTTACCTTTGCTTTTTGGCTTGACGCTTTTGGCTTGGGGAGCGTGGGTGGGGGTGAGAGCGTGGGTGGGGGTGCGAGCGTGGGTGGGGGTGATCGCTTGTGTTTACTTTTGCTTTTTGGCTTGACGCTTTTGGCTTGGGGAACGCGGGTGGGGGTGAGAGCGTGGGTGGGGGGCTTTTTGGCTTGACGCTTTTGGCTTGGGGAGCGTGGGTGGGGGTGAGAGCGTGGGTGGAGGGCTTATTGGCTTGACGCTTTTGGCTTGGGGAGCGTGGGTGGGGGTGAGAGCGTGGGTGGGGGGTGATCGCTTGTGTTTACCTTTGCTTTTTGGCTTGACGCTTTTGGCTTGGGGAGCGTGGGTGGGGGTGAGAGCGTGGGTGGGGGGCTTTTTGGCTTGACGCTTTTGGCTTGGGGAGCGTGGGTGGGGGGTGATCGCTTGTGTTTACCTTTGCTTTTTGGCTTGACGCTTTTGGCTTGGGGAGCGTGGGTGGGGGTGAGAGCGTGGGTGGGGGTGAGAGCGTGGGTGGGGGTGAGAGCGTGGGTGGAGGGCTTATTGGCTTGACGCTTTTGGCTTGGGGAGCGTGGGTGGGGGTGAGAGCGTGGGTGGGGGGTGATCGCTTGTGTTTACCTTTGCTTTTTGGCTTGACGCTTTTGGCTTGGGGAGCGTGGGTGGGGGTGAGAGCGTGGGTGGGGGGCTTTTTGGCTTGACGCTTTTGGCTTGGGGAGCGTGGGTGGGGGGTGATCGCTTGTGTTTACCTTTGCTTTTTGGCTTGACGCTTTTGGCTTGGGGAGCGTGGGTGGGGGTGAGAGCGTGGGTGGGGGGCTTTTTGGCTTGACGCTTTTGGCTTGGGGAGCGTGGGTGGGGGTGAGAGCGTGGGTGGGGGGTGATCGCTTGTGTTTACCTTTGCTTTTTGGTTTGACGCTTTTGGCTTGGGGAGCGTGGGTGGGGGTGAGAGCGTGGGTGGGGGTGCGAGCGTGGGTGGGGGTGAGAGCGTGGGTGGGGGGTGATCGCTTGTGTTTACCTTTGCTTTTTGGCTGGAAGCTTTTGGCCTGGGGAGCGTGGGTGGGGGAATGAGAGCGTGGGTGGGGGTGAGAGCGTGGGTGGGGGGTGATCGCTTGTGTTTACCTTTGCTTTTTGGCTTGACGCTTTTGGCTTGGGGAGCGTGGGGTGGGGGTGAGAGCGTGGGTGGGGGTGATGGCTTGTGTTTACCTTTGCTTTTTGGCTTGACGCTTTTGGCTTGGGGAGCGTGGGTAGGGGTGAGAGCGTGGGTGGGGGTGAGAGCGTGGGTGGGGGTGAGAGCGTGGGTGGGGGGTGATGGCTTGTGTTTACCTTTGCTTTTTGGCTTGACGCTTTTGGCTTGGGGAGCGTGGGTGGGGGTGAGAGCGTGGGTGGGGGTGATGGCTTGTGTTTACCTTTGCTTTTTGGCTTGACGCTTTTGGCTAGGGGAGCGTGGGTAGGGGTGAGAGCGTGGGTGGGGGTGAGAGCGTGGGTGGGGGTGAGAGCGTGGGTGGGGGGTGATCGCTTGTGTTTACCTTTGCTTTTTGGCTTGACGCTTTTGGCTTGGGGAGCGTGGGTGGGGGTGAGAGCGTGGGTGGGGGTGAGAGCGTGGGTGGGGGTGAGAGCGTGGGTGGGGGTGAGAGCGTGGGTGGGGGGTGATGGCTTGTGTTTACCTTTGCTTTTTGGCTTGACGCTTTTGGCTTGGGGAGCGTGGGTGGGGGTGAGAGCGTGGGTGGGGGTGAGAGCGTGGGTGGGGGTGAGAGCGTGGGTGGGGGGTGATCGCTTGTGTTTACCTTTGCTTTTTGGCTTGATGCTTTTGGCTTGGGAGCGTGGGTGGGGGTGATGGCTTGTGTTTACCTTTGTATTTTGGCTTGGGGAGCGTGGGTAGGGGTGAGAGCGTGGGTGGGGGGGGGGGGGGGTGATCGCTTGTGTTTACCTTTGCTTTTTGGCTTGACGCTTTTGGCTTGGGCAGCGTGGGTGGGGGGTGACAGCGTGGGCGGGGGTGAGAGCGTGGGTGGGGTGAGAGCGTGGGTGGGGGGTGATCGCTTGTGTTTACCTTTGCTTTTTGGCTTGACGCTTTTGGCTTGGGGAGCGTGGGTAGGGGTGAGAGCGTGGGTGGGGGTGAGAGCGTGGGCGGGGGTGAGAGCGTGGGTTGGGGTGAGAGCGTGGGTGGGGGTGAGAGCGTGGGCGGGGGTGAGAGCGTGGGTTGGGGTGAGAGCGTGGGTGGGGGTGAGAGCGTGGGTAGGGGTGAGAGCGTGGGTAGGGGTGAGAGCGTGGGTGGGGGTGAGAGCGTGGGTGGGGGGTGATCGCTTGTGTTTACCTTTGCTTTTTGGCTTGACGCTTTTGGCTTGGGGAGCGTGGGTGGGGGTGAGAGCGTGGGTGGGGGTGAGAGCGTGGGTGGGGGTGAGAGCGTGGGTGGGGGTGAGAGCGTGGGTGGGGGGTGATGGCTTGTGTTTACCTTTGCTTTTTGGCTTGACGCTTTTGGCTTGGGGAGCGTGGGTGGGGGTGAGAGCGTGGGTGGGGGTGAGAGCGTGGGTGGGGGTGAGAGCGTGGGTGGGGGGTGATCGCTTGTGTTTACCTTTGCTTTTTGGCTTGATGCTTTTGGCTTGGGAGCGTGGGTGGGGGTGATGGCTTGTGTTTACCTTTGTATTTTGGCTTGGGGAGCGTGGGTAGGGGTGAGAGCGTGGGTGGGGGGGGGGTGATCGCTTGTGTTTACCTTTGCTTTTTGGCTTGACGCTTTTGGCTTGGGCAGCGTGGGTGGGGGGTGACAGCGTGGGCGGGGGTGAGAGCGTGGGTGGGGTGAGAGCGTGGGTGGGGGGTGATCGCTTGTGTTTACCTTTGCTTTTTGGCTTGACGCTTTTGGCTTGGGGAGCGTGGGTAGGGGTGAGAGCGTGGGTGGGGGTGAGAGCGTGGGCGGGGGTGAGAGCGTGGGTTGGGGTGAGAGCGTGGGTGGGGGTGAGAGCGTGGGCGGGGGTGAGAGCGTGGGTTGGGGTGAGAGCGTGGGTGGGGGTGAGAGCGTGGGTAGGGGTGAGAGCGTGGGTAGGGGTGAGAGCGTGGGTGGGGGTGAGAGCGTGGGTGGGGGGTGATCGCTTGTGTTTACCTTTGCTTTTTGGCTTGACGCTTTTGGCTTGGGGAGCGTGGGTGGGGGTGAGAGCGGGTGGAGGTGAGAGCGTGGGCGGGGGTGAGAGCGTGGGTGGGGGTGATCGCTTGTGTTTACCTTTGCTTTTTGGCTTGACGCTTTTGGCTTGGGGAGCGTGGGTGGGGATGAGAGCGGGTGGGGGTGAGAGCGTGGGTGGGGGTGAGAGCTTGGGTGGGGGTGATCGCTTGTGTTTACCTTTGCTTTTTGGCTTGACGCTTTTGGCTTGGGGAGCGTGGGTGGTGGTGAGAGCGTGGGTGGGGGTGAGAGCGTGGGTGGGGGTGATCGCTTGTGTTTACCTTTGCTTTTTGGCTTGACGCTTTTGGCTTGGGGAGCGTGGGTGGGGGTGAGAGCGTGGGTGGGGGTGAGAGCGTGGGTGGGGGGTGATCGCTTGTGTTTACCTTTGCTTTTTGGCTTGACGCTTTTGGCTTGGGGAGCGTGGGTGGGGGTGAGAGCGTGGGTGGGGGTGAGAGCGTGGGTGGGGGGTGATCGCTTGTGTTTACCTTTGCTTTTTGGCTTGACGCTTTTGGCTTGGGGAGCGTGGGTGGGGGTGAGCGCTTGTCATCTGCACTTGTATTAGAGCCGTCCAGAAGACCTGTAAAAGAGACAGTAACCATTTTAGAATTGTTTCATCATCTTTCAACGTGAGGAACCTGGAAGAACGCACCAGGTGAACATAACCTCCCGCACAGTGAAAATAATCTCCGGCACAGTGAAATAACCTCCCGCACAGCGGAATCTTGCCCCCTTCATCACTTGTCTCCATTTACAGTAAACAAATTTAGAAATAAATATTATTATGCTAATAAATACTATGCATGACGGAAAAACGTACGTCATACAGTCACACAGGTCACTGACAACGCCATGTCTTTCCTGGCATCAGGATGTCGTTATGTGTAATAAAAAATCGACCCCTTTGTCAGATTTGTTAATTGAAAGTCACACTAGGTTAGTCACAACGAAACATGTAGATAAAATTGGTGAACGAAAAAGAGGTGGCGTTGGTAGCATGCAAAATGCGACAGCTTCGGTTATATGAGGGCGGGTGAAGGTCAACCCCCCCCCCCCCCCCCCAGTGAAAAGCTCAATCCCATGACTGGAAAGAGAGAGAGAGAGAGAGAGAGAGAGAGAGAGAGAGAGAGAGAGAGAGAGAGAGAGAGAGAGGAGAGAGAGAGAGAGAGAGAGAGAGATAGAGAGAGATAGAGAGAGATAGAGAGAGAGAGAGAGAGAGAGAGAGAGAGGAGAGAGGAGAGGAGAGAGGGGAAGAGGAGAGAAAGTGAGAGAGAGACAGACAGTATACAGGAGAAGAGACAGACAGACAGAAGAAGGGGGAGGGGGAGAAATAAACATAGGCGCAGGGAACTAAGGCTAGAGAAGACCAGTCTGTAAGTCACCGCTGCGTCGACTGAGATGCGCATTCGCAGCAGTCTCGTTCTGATAATATACTCTTTTATGACTAAACCTTGAATCAAATGCCCAGTTCTGGCGTCCACCAAGCCACCATAAGAAGCCCTATCAAATAGCTGTCACCAGGCCACATAAGGTGGGGAGCCTTATCAAACAGCTGTCACCAGGCCTCATAAGGTGGGGAGCCCGATCAAACAGCTGTCACCAGGCCACCACAAGAAGGTGGGGAGCCCTATCAAACAGCTGTTACAGGCCGCCATAAGAAGGCGGGGAGTGCTATCAAACAGCTGTCACCAGGCCACCATATGAAGGCGAGGAGCCCTATCAAACAGCTGTCACCAGGCCACCATAAGAAGGAGGGGAGCCCTATAAAACAGCTGTCACAGGCCACCATAAGAAGGTGGGGAACCTATCAAGCAGCTGTCACCAGGCCACCATAAGAAGGTGGGGAGCCCTATCAAACAGCTGTCACCAGGCCACCATAAGAAGGCGGGCAGCCCTATCAAATAGCTGTCACCAGGCCACCATTAGAAGGCGGGACGCCTATCAAGCAGCTGTCAAGAGGCCACCATAAGAAGGCGAGGAGCCCTATCAAACAGCTGTCACCAGGCCACCATAAGGAGGGGAGCCCTATAAAACAGCTGTCACAGGCCACCATAAGAAGGTGGGGAACCTATCAAGCAGCTGTCACCAGGCCACCATAAGAAGGCGGGCAGCCCTATCAAGCAGCTGTCACCAGGCCACCATAAGAAGGTGGTGAGCCCTATCAAACTGCTTTGTTGACAAACATGCACGTAGCTACACACATTAAATGTAAATCGATTATGACAACACATTTGCAGCTTCAAAAAATGTTGGCGAAATAAAACCTCTGCTGGCCAAGAACGTTGGCTTCCGTAGTTTGAAAATCTAAGAGGGATTCGCTAAAACCTGTGGGAACAAAAAAATCTAGTGAAAAGTTGTACACATCAAAATAGCAACGCAAAATTCACGGACGAAAATAGCACTTAGGTCAAACGTGACGGCATTACCACAGGAAGGGCGGGTCTACTACAGTAAGTAGCTCTTATGCGTAACTTCTCGGATAGACGGTCGTTTACACAAAAGAAACGGAAAATACGTTTTCACTTTTTTAGTTGAAGACATTTGAATATACAACGGAGCCACTTTGCCACACCGGGCGAAGTGCTGACGTCACATAAGAAAAAAAATAAAAGTAAATAAACTGAAAACACGACAACATTTGTGAGTGGAGACACACAGAGAAAGACAAAACGTTCACCCGTGAAGAACTGGGGCCTCGGGGGATTCCGCGACTCTAAATCCGCCGACAACTGGCGGAAGGACGGGCCGAGGCTGGCCTTCTTAGCAATGTGCCTCGTCAGTCTCCGGAAATCGGCCCCGAGCGTCCCGAAGCCATCCCCGAGGAGCTGCCTCGTTTGCGCGCCCAGACTGAAACCCCGCGCCAGGCTTCCGGAGTACAGCGGCCGCTGCTCCCGCACCGAGAACATCTTGCTGTTAAAATACAGCGCGTCCGAGGCAGACGACCGGCCGTCTGTGACGTCACACACCGGTGGCTGGTCCTCGTAGATATGCACCGTGTCCGCTATGACGCTATGTCCCGGAAGCGTCACGCCAAACGACTTGTTTCGCGACCATTCGTCCTGACCAATCACAGAGCTGCCTTGAGGGCTGAAATTAGCCTTCTGATTGGACGCTTCATTTACCGGCTCATGAATTGAATTTACACCATAAACGAAGACGTTATCATTTTCACCAGACGTTAGAATTCTACTAAAATCCTTGATTTGCCCTGTATGTGACAGCACGGGTTCAATTTCCGCAAAATTGTGAACAAAAATGTCGTTTGGAACACATCTGATAAATGGAAGAGTTGCTTGCTTGATCAGCTTCTTTTTTGACCTGATTTCTGTGGCTGGCGGCGATTCGTCCATCCATGGTGAAGCTACGTAAGGCAGGCATGGAAAAAAATGCGAAGAAAAAAATAGCACAGAAATTAACAGATTGTGTTTTCGAAGCAAACAAGGTGCTGTTTGAGAAGTCACTGTTATCAATCCGCGCAGTATCCTCACTTTGCCCCACATTCCAATTATGGTGTGCAAAACACACTTTATGAAGCTCTACATACGAAATCCGTATCCAGGGTTCATAGCGAAAACCAGACGTCAAATTCCAGGATCTTCAAGGACATTTGGAGGTAAAATTCCAGGATTTTCAAGGATATTTTAAAATGAAATTCCTGGAACTTAAAAGATTTTTCCAAGGACTTTGAAAACATTTTAAATTCGAGACTGTCGTTTATTTGTACTTTTAAACCAAAAATTCGATTATATATGTGTACATTATATTTTTAAATCATACACACAGGAAAAATAGGTATACTTCATAAATTAGAAGAAAAAAATAATTACAAATTCCGAATTCCAGGATTTTCAAGGATTTCTTGTCAGATTCCAGGATTTTCCATGATCCTTGAATGATTTTGCCGGATTCCAGGATCTTCCAGGATTTCAAGGATCGCTATGAACCCTGGTATCAGATCAAAACTGAAGGCTTGATTTTTCTCTTAGCATGTGGAGGGAGGAGGGGGGGATAATATCACCATAAGCTTTGAGTTTCGACATAAAGAAAAACTTCTTTTTTTCATTAATATTTCAGAGGATAAAGCGGATTGCAGTAGCAGTGACCTCTCAGATGAGGGCGCGTGAGTTGATGACGTAAGCATAAGCAACGTGTCGCAGCAATTACTGCAATAACTACAACAGACCTCTCAACACCTTACTCGCACACAAATATCAACTTTACTGTTTCAAAGAATTTCTCAACATCTGATTTCACCTTTTACATCACAAATTGTTACCGGACAGTGAAGAAATTTTAACGATCAGTTTGAAAAAAACAAAAACAAAAAAAAAATAACTCGCGTTCCAAATACCAACTACTTCATTAGCGCAAAATATTCATAAGGAATCATTAATCAACCAGCTTTATACATTATTCACCATGCACTTCCATTTTCATTTTTTTTTCGTGAACACACTTCATTCGCTGTGCCTTTGTCGTTAATGGTTGTTTAACTGACAAAAAAATACATTAGCAAAAATCAAAAGTAAAACGCGCTACGTAAATATCACAAAGAATCAAATAAATAAAAACACAGCGCTGCAGACGGTCGATTACGTTCACTAAACGGCAATATCCTGAACAAGTCCTCTACCGAGATTATGGTGTGTAAAACGCGTGATTCTGTGAAGAGCAATATCTCAGACTACAATGTGAATTAGAGGGCCGGATGAGGATTCCGGATGGTGCCGGATGCGGATTTTGGGTGATGCCGGATGAGGATTCCGGATGATGCCGGATGCGGATTCCGGATGATGCCGGATGCGGATTCCGGATGATGCCGGATGAGGATTCCGGATGATGCCGGATGCGAATTCCGGATGATACCGGATGCGGATTCTGGATGAGGATTTAGCCGTCAGATTTTTATACTTTATATCCCATGACCATACGTGGTGCAAACATCGGACACCTCAGTATCCAATTAGATAATCTAGTACCAGGATATAATTGTTTTACTTCATTTTCCTACACATTTGAAAACTGTACGCAGGACTGCGCAGAGTTCACGCCCAGCAGGACGCGGATTTTAAAACATGGAGCGAATGCTGGCAATAGTTCACCAAAATGACGTCACAAATATAAACTTAAGGAAACAACAACAGTACGAACTAGCTCACCACTAGTTTATAATTTCGTGTACACAATGTAGTCAAAAGGAACATTGTTACGAACTAACAGACGCGCAAACATATTTGTCAGAACTCAAAAGAAATTAAACCGCTGGTTAACAGTACATAAAATGTACACTATTATACATTAATACACATTAATCCACAATATGAATAGAGAAAAAAAACACATGTGAACAAGTCCATGATTTTACATATCACAACATATTTTTACAGAAAAAAGTACAAAAATGAGAAAATAAGCGTGTGGGTTACAAAGCAAAGATTCTGCCAAAATTTTCTATCGCTAACTGATTGAACCTACAAATTGAACCAAAAACTTTCTACAACGTTTAGGTTCAAATACTGGTCACAGACCCATAAAATAACACACAAATACTATCCACGTTCACGTGTCTAAAACTGACCAATCACCTTCGTCCATCTCCTTCAGTGCGAGCTTCATACTATTCGACTTCCGGAATTGGTACCTGGGCGTCTGGTCGCCCCCACCGGCGACCTCTGCCGGCGGTGACTCCTCAAACATGGATTGCGTCATCGATTGGAAACCGGAAGTGGAGAAGTCGTCGGCTTCCGGTGCCGGGGGCGTCACAGCCACACATGACGGAGGAGATTTGGTTGCACTGGGGTACGAATTGCGATGGTTTTCTAATGTGGGGGCAAAATATTTTTGGCTTATATATCTGGATGGAAACTCTTTGATTTGGATGAATATAATACGAAAAAAAAAAAGAAACAAAACAAAAACAACATGACGGGTCAGGAATGCGCTGTTAAAAGCTGCACTCACATTCAGATTATTATAACGACCTCATACAGACTCCAAACAAGAACATTTGTGACATCAAAATCTTGCATTTCGAGACTTTAATATTTTCATTTATTATTTATCTATTATTTTTTAGGTCACAGAATACCTGATTTGACTGAATATCGTAAAACACGTGACGTCATGTCAACAATAACGACCGTGTGAACGCAGCTTATTTTGGCACTAGCAGCAAGCAGTTAGAAGAGTGACGTTATAGCAGCTAAATCATTTCACCCATGCACCCGAAGCAAAAGAGAAGTCGTTTACAGTGCGTGACCCTATCACCATGTTATCATCACGTGGCTGCATGTTTACATCACGTGATCCAATGTTTATATCACATGACCGGATGGTGCTTTGTTAACGACAACACAGAGAAACAGCTTCAACAGTCCTATGACCAAATTGTGGTGTGTTAAATGGTCTTTTTGATATAAAGCAAATCGAAAATTTTTTTTGGTAAAACCCTTTCCATATTTTGGCCTTTGTATAGTTTAAAGAAATCACGAACAAGTGAGCTCAAAGTAAACAAAAATCTTTACAGAAAAGGAAATATTTTACACACCACAATTGGTTATGGGACTTTATGAAAAATATTAGAAATTAGTCAAGAATATATCATAGAAAGACGAAGCCATGTTAACAGATTGCCACCTCTGCCCTCGCCACACCCCTGCCCTCGCAACACCCCCGCCCTCGCCACACCCCTGCCCTCGCCACACCCCTGCCCTCGTCACCCCCTGTGCCCTGACCTGCCCTCGCCACACCTCCTGCCATCGCCACACCCTCCCTGCCCTCGCCACACCCCTGCCTTAGTTACACCCCCTGCCCTTGCCACGCCCCCACCCTCGATACACCCCCGCCCCTCTCCACGCCCACCCCTGCCCTCTCGACATTCCAGCACTCGCTACCCCCCCCCCCCCCCGTGCCCTCGCCACGCCCCTCCCCCCCGCGCCCTCGCGACACACGAGCTTGCGCCACACATACCTGTGTTACTCGAGCGCAGACTCCGGTAGCCATATTTATTTTTACGATGTGCAGGTACTTCATGATACATGTCGTCACGCACATTGGTGACGGCATACGGTGACGTGTCTGGTCTGGGACCGCTGCCGTAGGGCCTAGACTGGTCCCCCTCACTGTCGCTATAGCATTGGCCTAGTTGCGGCCTGTCGTAAATGGGTTCCTCCCACTTTTCCTTGTTATGGCTAAGACAAAACAAACGAATAATACCCGGCATTTGCGACTAATACGTTTGCAAACTCTGCCAGAAAGGTCACGACCTAAATTGCTGTCAAGTTTCTTCCTATGAAACCTCGTTTTTTTTGGAGAAAGGCAAAACTCTTCGGTCCCTTTATTAAATAATGCGCAATAATTCGACTGTTTTACAGCTACTTGTCGATTATTTTTCAGTACTTCTATATTTCAGCCCACTCACAGATTTCAGTTCAGATAAACATGTCATTTTCTTGACCTTCAAACCTCAGAAATATTTTTGTAATAATTTTAATCTGATACGTTTTGCCTCAGTTCAAATATACATCAGACAGAATTAAACAGGCGAACAAATCGATAATATGGCGCCGCTCACTTTTCGCAGCGTATTCTGGCATTGTGCAATAAGTACATCAACTCCTTACCTTTGGTTTCCCGGCGTTTTTCCGAATGTCGTAAAGGTGCCCTGTGCTTGCCGCTGCGGCGCGAACCTGTCCAGGATGAAGTCATTGAGGGCAGTGCCGTCACTGAAGGAGTGGGCCTCCTCCGTGCTCGTCTTGTGCTCCCAGCAGTCGCGGAAAAACGGTGTGTACGAGGCCGCTGAAACAAAAAAGTGGTGTGTGTGACGCCGCGGAAAGAGAAAGGTGGTGTGTACGAGGCCGCTGAAACAAAAAAGTGGTGTGTGTGTGACGCCGCTGAAAGTGAAAGGTAGTGTGTACGAGGTCGCTGAAACAAAAAAGTGGTGTGTGTGACGCTGAAACAAAAAAGTGTGTGTGACGCCGCTGAAACATAAAAAGGTGTGTGTGACGCCGCTGAAACAAAAAGTGGTGTGTGTGACGTCGCTGAAACAAAAAGTGGTGTGTCCGACGCCGCTGAAACAGTTGAAAAGCGTTAAAACAGTATAGCGTTAAAAGAAGACAAATGTGGTTTGTACGATGTCCCTGAAATGTAGTGACCATTACGAACTCGGCTCATACTGTTTTGGACGACTCGGCCCACTTTTACCGACACGCGCCTTTTTTTTTTTTTTTGGCTATTTCGCTATGTACTATTTCAGTTTTTACTATTGAGTTTGATTCGAACTAGCTAGTCTTTAATGACACAGTTATGATTTTTAATACTCTTTAATGAAACCATGAAAGACGGGAGATATTTTGTTATATGAGATTATAAAAGGCGGGGGATGTTTCTTATGATATGCATTGCTTTTCACGATGACAGAGACGAGTGCAACTAATGAATACTCCTGTATTATAAAACGCTACTACAATTTCTCTTGTCCTTGACAGTACTTCTGATAACCTGAGCTTATATTCTCGTTTCACTGGTACATAAAATTAATTTTATTCAGCCCTGAGTACATTTTTCTTGGTGTAACTTACTTCGCCAGCTGTCATTATTTCTGGTTCGTAAAAATGAAAGTAAAATAGCAGGTCTTTTTTTTTCTCCAAAACTCCACAATCGCTTATTCGGTAACAAGTCGGTAACAAAGTTGCAGATTGTTGTGTGTAAGACCAACGCAATTGACAAACTGCTTTGTCTTTTAAAGAAAACGTATTATAAATACGCACCAATTTAGTAATGCACTCCCGTGAAAAGAAATGATAACGATAAGAAACCGTCAGTGTGCTCTAACCGCGTACAAACATCACAAAGTCAATTCACAGAAAAACAATGGGCATGACTCCGAGATACTATGACGATGGCTTTGTGACGTAAAACGTTTTCCTTTCATTGCGCAAGTTGCTATGCGACACTCGTGTCGCAGGACAATACCATGAAAAATTTTCGAGCAAAATCTCGAGTTTTTTTTGTTTTTTTCCCACTATCTATGAATTGATTTTGCTTGTTTGTGTTATAATGGGGATAAATCCTGCTGCAGTCGTGCTTTGTATGGGATTGGAGCACTTGTGGTAGGCCAATGAACTCACCGCTGCCCGACTGAGTTCACAGCCCTTCCACGTGTGCTCAAATCCCAAACAAAGCACTCAGCCCCATGATCTATCCCTATTATATGTAATGAACTTGGATGACGGTCATATGTAATTCAGTTACCGGTGGGCTGTGGCGGAGACTTTAAAATAAATGTATACAATGGCAGTTTTCTGTGTAATAACCTCACAATGTCACTCACAATTAGAAGTGGTTTGTTCTCCTAACACACGACAATCGACAATGGACAAAGTACTAACACTTCTTCCATAAAAGAGGCACTCCATAAATTCGTATATTTGGAAAAAAATTTCGATAAAAATGGTATTTGGGCGCAGTTGGTAATTTGGGCCGAGTCGTCTTTCACGAATGGGCCCCGAGTTGTACAAAAGTTGGGCCGAGTTGGTGTGGGCCGAGTTGTCCAAAGACCGCCAGCTATAATATCATTTCTAAGTACAGTAACAGTAACACCCAAACTTAAGCTCCACGATTAATTTCCATTCTACTATACCGTATTCCGAGCTACACAGGATGGGATGAGAGACGTACTTTGTGTGTGGAAACTCTCACAGGTGGTCATGAAGCTCCACAGCCCGTCGCCACCGCCGCTCTCCATGTTCAGCTCGTCCGCCCACGCGTTGCCCTCCATGACGAGGCTGTGCGCATGCGTGCTTTGGAAGACGGCGCTGGCGCCTCGCTCCGACACGGCCACGATCTTGGCCGGCGCTTCCGGCATCACGAGGCGCGAGAACGCCCTGCCGGGAGAAGAACAACAATAGCCACGGACAGTGTGACCACTGTGACCCGTGTGACCACTGTGACCACAGTGACCCGTGTGACCACTATGGCCCGAAGCGTCGATCACATCATCCCAATAACAGAACAAAGAAGTTACGCGTGGATCTGGGTTAGAGATCACTCCCTCCCCCTACCTCCTCCCCCCCCCCCCAAAAAAAAGTAATAATAAATAAATAAATACTTGAAACAAACTCAATAGTAAATCAGTACAGGTATCAAAATACTTAGCCATTTTTTTAAACGTCTGAGGTGTAAAAAATCGCTTACAATAAACATGTCTTAAATGGTGCACATAACGGCCTTGGACTTGGCTGTGGTCTCACCTGAGGTTGGCTAAGGACGCCTTGCGCTCTGCTGAGTAGACGAGGATGTAGCCGTGAAAGAGCTCGTCCCTGACTAGACTGGTGTCGTGGTACGCCGCCACCGTCACCTACAGCCATGGCGGCGTCCTCATTACCACAGTGTCACAGTGTCACGGTGGAATTAAGAAGCTATTTGGTTTAAGAGTGCTCAAACATAAATAACAAACCATCTCAGAAAGTGCAGTCCCCAACCGGAATCCAAGATGGCGGCCACTGTGACCTTGCCACTGAGTCCAGGTCAAAAAAAAAATGACGTGACCTACTTACCATGGTGGGCCATCTATATACCAACTATCACAGGAAACGATTATAAGGGTGGTAGTTGTCGATGGAGAGAAGCGCGGGCGGTTAGACAAATAGACGGACAACACTCACAACGGATTACCAGGGTGGAAGAACAACCGGCAAAGGTACGGAAGGACAACCAAACCTGTAGTTCCCCTCCGCCGCTAAAGCTCCGGTCTGGAGCTAAACATGGATCATCCGGCTGGCTGCCAAAAAATTAATTTCAAAAGTCTTTTCTTTTTTCTAGTCGTGACAAAATGGAAGTAACCCACCTCTACACGACGCTTGTTGTCGTCAAGATACGTTTCCAAGGTGACGGTTGGGAAGCGATCAATATGGTTGACATAGCAACATTGGTGGTTGAGGAGAGGGGCTAGAGGCACCTCCAGGTTAAATGCATCACCGCACATAAAGCACATTAGTAATCTGAAAAAAAAAATCAGGAAAGAACTAGAGCGATCAATGTACACCAACAACAGTGTGCCTGGGAATGAAGAAGGTAGCGACATCGAATGAAAAATAAAGATTTTTCTCAATTGAAGAATATACGCAAATGAGCTGTGGACATCTGGACTATTTCAGGACATGATCTGGTCACGGGATTAATTCAGGGCATGATTTGGCTACGGGACTATTTCAGTGTATAATCTGATCTGGATGCCTTATCTAGGAGTGCTATATAGTGATTCCGTTTACCGGATGTCGGGTTCCAAGCTCTCCACAATCTGTCCGGGCTTGACGAAGAGCGACGAGCGATCCTTGATACACTGCAGCAGCGAGTGCATGGCCAGGCTGATCTGGTCGCCATGGAAACGCATCGCGTCAGTCATCATGCTCGACGGCACGTCTACGAACGGGCACTGCACCCTGCAGAGAAGATGAGAAGTGGGCGGGTGCACGTAGTACGGACCCTACCCCCTCCCCCCACCCTACCCAGAGAAGACGACAAGTGGGCGGGTGCACGGACCCTACCCTATCCCGTCCACCCCACCCTAGAGAAGACGACAAATGGGCGGGTGCACGTAGTACGGACTCTACCCTCTCCCCCACCCTACCCAGAGAGGACAAGTGGGCGGGTCCACGTAGTACAGACCCTCCTCCGTCCACCTCAACCAGAGAAGACGACAAGTGGGCGGGTCCACGTACTACGGACCCTGCCCTCTCCCCAAATAAAAACAAAATCCTACCTTTTTTATTGTTTATACTACAAGTTTAAGGCTATTATTCTAAGCTGCATTGATCTTTTATAAGACCCTCAGCTTCACTGACGAGACAGAAATGTGGTCTCGCTGAGGTCAGAGTGGGGGGGGGGGGGGTCAGGAGGGTGAGGAGGATGGACTGACCTCTCAGCGAGGGCCTGGCCGTCGTCCCGTAGCAGCTGAAGACCCGTCTCGCCGAGGTCAGGGTTGTGGGCGAGAGTGGGGGGGGGGGGAGGAGGAGGATGGACTGACCTCTCAGCGAGGGCCTGGCCGTCGTCCCGTAGCAGCTGAAGACCCGTCTCGCTGAGGTCAGGGTTGTGGGCGAGAGTGGGGGGGGGGGGGAGGAGGGGGAGGAGGATGGACTGACCTCTCAGCGAGGGAATGGCCGTCGTCGCGTAGCAGCTGTAGACCCGTCTCGCTGAGGTCAGGGTTGTGGGCGAGGGTTGGGTGGGGGGAGGAGGGTGAGGAGGATGGACTGATCTCTCAGCGAGGGCCTGGCCGTCGTCCCGTAGCAGCTGCCGACCCGTCTCGCTGAGGTCAGGGTTGTGGGCGAGGGTTGGGTGGGGGGGAGGGGGAGGAGGATGGACTGACCTCTCAGCGAGGGCCTGGCCGTCGTCCCGTAGCAGCTGTAGACCCGTCTTGCTGAGGTCAGGGTTGTGGGCGAGGGTTGGGTGGGGGGAGGAGGGTGAGGAGGATGGACTGACCTCTCAGCGAGGGCCTGGCCGTCGTCGCGTAGCAGCTGTAGACCCGGCTCGCTGAGGTCAAGGTTGTGGGCGAGGGTTGGGTGGGGGGAGGAGGGTGAGGAGGATGGACTGACCTCTCAGCGAGTGCCTGGCCGTCGTCCCGTAGCAGCTGTAGACCCGGCTCGCTGAGGTCAGGGTTGTGGGCGAGGGTTGGGGGGGGGGGGGGGGGAGGAGGCGGAGGAGGATGATCTAACCTCTCAGCGAGGGCCTGGCCGTCGTCCCGTAGCAGCTGCCGACCCGTCTCGCTGAGGTCAGGGTTGTGGGCGAGGGTTGGGTGGGGGGAGGAGGGTGAGGAGGATGGACTGACCTCTCAGCGAGGGCCTGGCCGTCGTCCCGTAGCAGCTGTAACCCCGTCTCGCTGAGGTCAGGGTTATGGGCCAGCACGATGACGACCGGAAGTCCCTGGAATGGCGTGCGCGCATCGTCGGCGGGTGAAGACAACAGTGTTTTCTCCAGGCTCTGGTCGATGAAATGCAGCGACTCGCTGCTGTGAAACACGCAGAAACAGCCTGCAAAACACGCAGAAACAGCCTGCAAAACACGCAGAAACAGCCTTTAAAACACGCAGAAAGAGCCTGCAAAACACGCAAAAACAGCCTGAAAAACCCGCAGAAACAGCCTGTAAAACACGCAGAAACAGCCTGCAAAACACGCAGAAACAGCCTGTAAAACACGCAGAAACAGCCTGCAAAACACGCAGAAACAGCCTTTAAAACACGCAGAAACAGCCTGTAAAACACGCAGAAACAGCCTGCAAAACACGCAGAAACAGCCTGCAAAATACGCAGAAACAGCCTGCAAAACACGCAGAAACAGCCTGCAAAACACGCAGAAACAGCCTGTAAAACACGCAGAAACAGCCTGCAAAATACGCACAAACAGCCTGCAAAACACGCACAAACAGCCTGCAAAATACGCAGAAACAGCCTGCAAAACACGCAGAAACAGCCTGCAAAACACGCTGAAACAGCCTGCGAGACCAACAACAACATGCCCTATAATTCACTGTTTATCTCAGTGCTGTGACATTTCTTCACTCTATCATATTTGTTTTTTTTTAAATTGTTAATTTTATTTATTTATGTTTATTATTGTGTTCTCTTCATTAAGTGATTCATTTTTTAAAATGACAAAATGGCGTCGAAAAATAAAATAAGATACTTAAGACGATTACCGTGCGGCACGAACGGCTGGGTCCCCCCCCCTCCATCCCGCGAGTGACGCGGAGAACGCGTGCGTAAGGCGGTTACCATGCGGCGCGAACTGCTGCCCCCCCCCCATCCCGCGAGTGTGACGCGGAGAACGCGTGCATATGGTGATTACCGTGCGGCGCGAACTGCTGCGTTCTCAGCGAGTTCTGCGGCAGCTGCACGTCGCCGTCGATGAGGCGGTAGTCCAGGCTGAATATATCACCGTCCAAGGCGTACTCGTCCTCGTGACACTGGCTCTGTCAATCACCACATTGTCGTGTGTAACATCATAGAGTGTAACATGGTGTGTAACATTAAGGTTTGTACCATTCCCGACATCGAAATATGACCAGTCTTCACTATTTAACTCATGAACTATTTTTATTTATTTCTTTTTTTACAAACTTTTTTTTGAGGGACAAAACCCCCTGTCTCAAACGACTTGTAACCGCTCATCTCTTCATTTCTCACATTTCGTGGCACGTGACTCGACCTACTCTGATTTCGTCGGCCAGGGCGTTGGTGAGGTCATGAGATCCAAGGATGACCAGATTCAAGCGGTTGTCCTCCGACTCGAGCAGGAACTCGGCGCTCCGACTCCACGACTGCGGCCTGTAATGTATGAAGGTAAGCACAGGCGGATAGACGGAGCGGCACACAAACGTGGATGGACAGAAAGTCACAGGCGGATAGACGGAGCGGCACACAAACGTGGATGGACAGAAAGTCGTACACACGGGCAGGCATAGCCTCACGCAAACGTGGATAGACAGAAGGTCGTACACACGGACAGACAGAGCGTCACGTAAACGTGGATAGACAGAAAGTCGCACACACGGACAGACAGAGCCTCACGCAAACGTGGATAGACAGAAGGTCGTACACACGGATAGACAGAGCGTCACGCAAACGTGGATGGACATAAGGTAAGCACAGGCGGATAGACAGAGCGTCACGCAAACGTGGATGGACAGAAGGTAAGCACAGGCGGATAGACAGAGCGTCACGCAAACGTGGATGGACAGAAGGTCGCACACACGGACAGACAGAGCGTCACACAAACGCGGATAGACAGAAGGTAAGCACAGGCGGATAGACAGAGCGTCACGCAAACACGGATAGACAGAAGGTAAGCACAGGCGGATAGACAGAGCGTCACGCAAACGTGGATGGACAGAAGGTCGCACACACGGACAGACAGAGCGTCACACAAACGTGGATAGACAGAAGGTAAGCACAGGCGGACGGACAGAGCGTCACGCAAACGGGGACAGACAGAAGGTCGCACACACGGACAGACAGAGCCTCACGCAAACGTGGATAGACAGAAAGTCGTACACACGGGCAGGCACAGCGTCACGCAAACGTGGATATACAGAAAGTCGCACACACGGGCAGGCACAGCGTCACGCAAACGTGGATAGACAGAAAGTCGCACACACGGGCAGGCATAGCGTCACGCAAACGTGGATAGACAGTAAGTCGCACACACGGACAGACAGAGCGTCACGCAAACGTGGATACAGAAGATCGCACACACGGACGGACAGAGCGTCACGCAAATGTGGATAGACAGAGGGTCGTACACACAGACAGACAGCGTCACGCAAACGGGGATAGACAGAAGGTCACACACACGGACAGACAGAGCGTCACGCAAACGTGGATAGACAGAAAGTCGTACACACGGGCAGGCATAGCGTCACGCAAACGTGGATAGACAGAAAGTCGCACACACGGGCAGGCATAGCGTCACGCAAACGTGAATAGACAGAAAGTCGCACACACGGGCAGGCATAGCGTCACACGAACGTGGATAGACAGAAGGTCGCACACACGGACGGACAGAGCGTCACGCAAACGTGGATAGACAGAAGGTCGCACACACGGATAGACAGAAAGTCGCACACACCGGCAGGCATAGCGTCACGCAAACGTGGATAGACAGAAAGTCGCACACACGGACAGACAAAGCCTCACGCAAACGTGGATAGACAGAAGGTCGCACACACGGACAGACAGAGCGTCACGCAAACGTGGATAGACAGAAAGTCGCACACACGGGCAGGCATAGCGTCACGCAAACGTGGATAGACAGAGTAAATACAGATAGACAGAAAGTCGGACGGACGGATAGACAGTAAATACAGATGGACAGAAAGACGCAAAGACAGCGTCATACAAACGTAGTCAGACTGAGGATCACACGCAAGGAGACATACAGAGGGTGTATAAAGGATTGACAGAGGGTGTATATAAGGGATAGACAGAAGGTTATACACGCACAAACATGAAAGAGAAACACACTAAGACAAGCCATGGAACAAGGGTTTGGGAAAATGTGCCTATAAAAATTGAGTGAGAAATCCGCCATTTACTCAGTTTCACCTGTGACAGCAGTACACCCAGACACAAAGCTACCGCATTGACGACTATGGGCCATTTCACCGCCACCACAACACGCCATTGATATAAAATAAAGACCCCTTCTTTGCACTACTAAATAATGCATGAACCAGGCCCATTTAATTGTTTTTATATTTACGACTTTTCTCCTTCACTAACAATCAACAGTACTTTTTTGTGTACAGAAATACCCCATGCGAGAAAATCCCCCAGTATAACTGCTCTTTTTCTTTTCAAAAGTTAGTACCGAAAAGGTGCATGGACACTTCAAAAGTTACTGCCGAAAAGGTTCATAGACACTTCAAAAGTTAGCACCGAAACGGTCCATGGACACTTTAAAAGTTCGTACCGAAAAGGTTCACGGACACTCTTTTCCCACTGTATCCCAAGGTGCACTTTCTATCACACTGTTTACAAAAAAATATCTGGTTTATATTTAAAAAAAGGAAAATCTCATATTGTAAATGGTCAAACGACAACTAAACAACTGCCCCAGACAATACTCGCTCTGTTGTTGTGTGCCAATCATTAAAATCTTTAAAAACATTTTTTTGGGGGATGGGGGGGCGGAGGTGGGTGGGAGGTCGTGGAGGCGTAGGGAGTAAGGGAGGAATGACGGAGCTTCCAGCACCAAACACAAACCTGCGCGCCTTCTTGAAGAGAATGGCCTCGACCCTGTTGTCGACGCACCCCTCGCGGTACGCACACTTCTCCTTGGACGGCTCCTGCACGAAGCCCAGGTGGTGGTACAGCATCGCCTCCCTCTCCTTGGCAACGCAGCGCAGAGCCTGGTAACGCGACTCCGTCTTCAGCAGCTGTATCAGTTCGTACACATCCTCCGGACGGATGTTCGCGTTCTCAAACCGACTCAGATATTCCGCATGCTCGAAGAGCAACTCACGGAAGTCGAATTTCGCTTTGGCGTGCAGTTTTTGTTGGTGCTGCTCATAGATGTGACTTTTGTCTTCCTCAGACAGCGCCGTGAAACACTCGCGACCGAGGAAAAAGATGGCGACGTCGGCGAGCGACTTGCCCGGGCAAATGTTCTCATTCTCCTGCAGGCACTTCTCAAACTGCTTTTTCAGCCTAAAAAAAAAAAAACACGAGATACACTTGAATCTATTTTTAGTGCCCTGCGCACAGGCTGACATGCTTACGGTAGACGTTCTCCGCTACGCTGTGATGGAGTAAAGGATGGGGCCATGGGTGTGCGGGTGGGGTGAGGGGGGGGGGAGTGCGGAGGTGGGTAGGACGCCCTTACTTACTCGCTCCGCCGGTACTCTGCACGCAGCAGGCTGACACGGTTACGGTTAGGGATGGCGGATGTGGGCAGGGGTGTGCGGGTGGGGCGGAGGGGGAGGGGGGGGTAGGACGAGGTTACTGACTCGCTCCGCCGGCACTCTGCACGCAGCAGGTTGACATGGTTACGGTTAGGGATGGCGGATGTGGGCAGGGGTGTGCGGGTGGGGCGAGGGGGGGGGGCGAGGGGGGTAGGACGCGGTTACTTACTCGCTCCGCCGGTACTCCGCACGCAGCAGGTTGACATGGTTGCGGTAGACATTCTCGGCGTCGCTGCTGTCCAGCAAGTCGAATGGGATTCGATGCTCGCTGGTCTCGATGACGTCACTCTGATGCCATGGCTGCCCTCCAGGTGCCCGCATGAAATAGTCGTCGAACCAGTCCTGGGTCTGCAGCCACCGCTGCATGCTCGGCCAGCTCCTGAAACCAAGCAAAACACCAACATCATTGCGCAAAACCCACGCAAAACACCCACATCACTGTACCAAACCCACGCAAAACACCCACATCATTGTACCAAACTCAAGCAAAACACCCACATCACTGTACCAAACCCAAGCAAAACACCCACATCATTGCACAAAACCCACGCAAAACACCCACATCACTGTACCAAATCCAAGCAAAACACCCACATCACTGTACCAAACTCAAGCAAAACACCCACATCACTGTACCAAACCCAAGCAAAACACCCACATAATTGTTCCAAACACAAGCAAAACACCCACATCACTGTACCGAACCCAAGCAAAACACCCATATCATTGTACCAAACCCAAGCAAAACACCCACATCACTGTACTAAACCCAAGCAAAACACCCACATCACTGTACCAAACCCAAGCAAAACACCCACATCATTGTTCCAAACACAAGCAAAACACCCACATCACTGTGCCAAATCCAAGCAAAACACACCTATCATTGTTCCAAACCCAAGCAAAACACCCACATCACTGTACCAAACCCAAGCAAAACACCCACATCACTGTACCAAACCCAAGCAAAACACCCACATCACTGTACCAAACCCAAGTAAAACACCCACATCACTGTACCAAATCCAACTAAAACAACCCGATCACTGTACCAAACCCAAGCAAAACACCAACATCACTGTACCAAACCCAAGCAAAACACCCACATCACTGTAACAAGTAACATGTCATGTGACTTTTCTGAAGATGTCATCTTGTTACATGTCATGTGACTTTTTGTGAAGGTGTTATCTTGTTATATGTCATGTGACTTTTTTTGTAGGTGCCATCTTGTTACATGTCATGTGACTTTTTGTGAAGGTGTCGTTCTTGTTACATGTCATGTGACTTTTTGTCGAAGATGCTATCTTGTTATATGTCATGTGACTTTTTTGAAGGTGTAAACTTGTCACATTTGTGTGACTTTTTGTGAAGGTGTTATCTTGTCACATGTCACGTGACTCTCCTGTATTGGGACGGCCGGAAGAGGTCGATTTGAAATACAATGTCGGCTTAGGTCGGTTCAAGTTGAGTGAATTCTATCTGAAAATTAACATCATGCCAAAATAACTGGCCCACACAGTAAAGCCAACATTTACATGCTGTAAATATTTTCTCCTGAACAAAGCAATTGGATTGAACAACAACTTTTTTTTTCTATTTCTTTTTTTCCCAAAACATGACGCATTAAGGAGTGCGGGTGAAAGAATACTCCAAGGGTAACGATTTCAGCCGGTGTCCCGGTGACAATTCCGACTTTGCGCTGAGCTCAGATTTCTCAAGGAGCGAGCAGAAAACACGCTGGATTTTTCTCGTCAGTATTTGGCCTTCGTCGTGGCTTCTAAGATACGTCACAGACCTTTTCCTTTTCAAAGACTCCCATCACAAACCTTGCTTGTCTCATATAGATTTCTGTAGGATAAATTCCTGATGAAAAGCGGAGTTCACTGACACTACGGTGGACATTGGTGGACCCGAGAGGGGAGGGGGGCGGCAGATTGCACCCCTCTCCCCCCGCGACAATCCAAACATGCATCGAATCCATGTCACATAAAAGCAAAGTAGTGTGTAACATTTATCATGAGTGTACACACGGTTGATCTGTGCTTTGAGGGGCGAGAGGGGGGGCGGAGGGGGGCTGTGTCAGAATCGTTTGACCTTAATTCCAAGCACTCCCGATCCCCCTGTACGCACAGACCAATCTAGAAACTAATCATTTAAATAGACTCACTGCCAGGTATTAGACGCGATCTCAAATTACACTAATCAAATTTAGGTTTACACCAAACTGATTCTACGCCAGACTTAAAAGCAGCTCTAAAATATTCCCCCCAAAGCCTCCATCCAACAAACGTATGACGACTGCATGTGCAGACAAACCATATAGTACCGTGCACAGAAAACAGGCCCCCTCCCTCCACACTGTACCGTAGACAGAAAACAGCCCCCCCATACAGTACGGTGGACAGAAAACAGGCCCCACACAGTACCACGGACAGAAAACAGACCCCCAGACAGTGCCGCGGACAGAAAACAGGCCCCATACAGTACCACGGACAGAAAACAGGCCCCATACAGTACCGCGGACAGAAAACAAAACCCCATACAGTGCCGCGGACAGAAAACAGGCCCCATACAGTACCGCGGACAGAAAACAGGCCCCATACAGTACCGCGGACAGAAAACAGCCCCCATACAGTGCCGCGGATAGAAAACAGGCCCCATACAGTACCGCGGACAGAAAACAGACCCCCATACAGTGCCGCGAACAGAAAACAGACCCCCATACAGTGCCGCGGACAGAAAACAGGCCCCATACAGTACCACGGACAGAAAACAGGCCCCATACAGTACCGCGGACAGAAAACAAAACCCCATACAGTGCCGCGGACAGAAAACAGTGCCCCATACAGTACCGCGGACAGAAAACAGGCCCCATACAGTACCGCGGACAGAAAACAGCCCCCATACAGTGCCGCGGATAGAAAACAGGCCCCATACAGTACCGCGGACAGAAAACAGACCCCCATACAGTGCCGCGGACAGAAAACAGACCCCCATACAGTGCCGCGGACAGAAAACAGGCCCCATACAGTACCACGGACAGAAAACAGGCCCCATACAGTACCGCGGACAGAAAACAAAACCCCATACAGTGCCGCGGACAGAAAACAGGCCCCATACAGTACCGCGGACAGAAAACAGGCCCCATACAGTACCGCGGACAGAAAACAGGCCCCATACAGTACCGCGGACAGAAAACAGACCCCCATACAGTGCCGCGGACAGAAAACAGGCCCCATACAGTACCGCGGACAGAAAACAGGCCCCATACAGTACCGGGGACAGAAAACAGCCCCCATACAGTGCCGCGGACAGAAAACAGGCCCCATACAGTACCGCGGACAGAAAACAGGCCCCATACAGTACCGCGGACAGAAAACAGGCCCCATACAATACCGTGGACAGAAAACAGAACCCCTACACAGTACCGTGGGCAGATAACAGGGCCCCCATACAGTACCATAAACAGAAAACAGGGCCCTCATACAGTACTCGACGGAGCAAAGCGAAGCTGTGTCGAGTCCGCACTCCTTTTGTTTGTCGCAAACAGGCCTGTTTCTGCCTCATCAACTGCACGGGATAAATCAATACTCTTCTCGTACAGCCAGTGACAGTGCTCAAAAAAAGAAGAAAAAAAAAGCAAAACAGAAAGAGATAGTTTAGGCGTAATTGCTTCAGAGAATAGTTGGGATAGCTTTTGTCACGTTTAATTAACGGGGAAGGGGGGAAAGAGTGTGACAATGCGGTTGGCTATTTTAGCTTCTGAGGGGCGTTGAGGTCGGGCGGGTCTATATCAACGAATCTGTATCATGCAAGGAGGTGTTACGATACAAATAAAGGACAAATAAACATCATTTTGTGTGAGTACAGTGTAAGCTGTTATTGGGAACGGCCGCTACAGCAGTACTGCATTTT
>OX457032.1:3758714-3796463 GCA_949752745.1 Protula sp. h YS-2021 | reverse complement strand
ACGCTGTGTTGGGGTGACGGATGGGTCCATGGGTAGGCGGGTGGGGCGGGGATGCGGGGGGGGTAGGATGCTGGCTACTTACTCTCCTCGCCTGTATTCTGCACGCAACAAGCTGATACGGTGACGTGACGAGGCTTGAAGGGATGTGAGAGAAGGGGGGGGAGGGGGGAGCGACCGGTTACTTTCTCACTCCGCCTATACTCTGCACGCAGCAGGCTGACATGGTTACGGTTAGGGATGGCGGATGTGGGCAGGGGTGTGCGGGTGGGACGGGGGGGGGGGGGGGTAGGACGCGGCTATTTACTCGCCCCGCCGGTACTCTGCACGCAGCAGGCTGACACGGTTCCGTGACCAGGCTTGAAGGGGTGGGAAAGAAGGGGGGGCGGGCAGGATGCGGTTACTTACTCGCTCCGCCGGTACTCCGCACGCAGCAGGTTGACATGGTTGCGGTAGACATTCTCGGCGTCGCTGCTGTCCAGCAAATCGAACGGGATTCGATGCTCGCTGGTCTCGATGACGTCACTCTGATGCCATGGCTGCCCTCCAGGTGCCCGCATGAAATAGTCGTCGAACCAGTCCTGGGTCTGCAGCCACCGCTGCATGCTCGGCCAGCTCCTGAAACCAAGCAAAACACTCATATCATTGTACCAAACCCAAGCAAAACACCCACATCACTGTACCAAACCCAAGCAAAACACCCATATCATTGTACCAAACCCAAGCAAAACACCCACATCACTGTACCAAACCCAAGCAAAACACCCATATCATTGTACCAAACCCAAGCAAAACACCCACATCACTGTACCAAACCCAAGCAAAACACCCACATCACTGTACCAAACCCAAGCAAAACACCCACATCATTGTACCAAACCCAGGTAAAACACCCACATCACTGTACCAAACCCACGCAAAACACCCATATCATTGTACCAAACCCAAGCAAAACACCCACATCACTGTACCAAACCCACGCAAAACACCCATATCATTGTACCAAACCCAAGCAAAACACCCACATCACTGTACCAAACCCAAGCAAAACACCCACATCACTGTACCAAACCCAAGAAAAACACCCACATCATTGTTCCAAACACAAGCAAAACACCCACATCACTGTGCCAAATCCAAGCAAAACACACCTATGATTGTTCCAAACATAAGCAAAACACCCACATCACTGTACCAAACCCAAGCAAAACACCCACATCACTGTACCAAACCCAAGTAAAACACCCACATCACTGTACCAAACCCAAGCAAAACACCCACATCACTGTACCAAACCCAAGCAAAACACCCACATCACTGTAACAAGTAACATGTCATGTGACTTTTTTGAAGTTGTCGATCTTTTTACATGTCATGTGACTTTTTGTGAAGGTGTTATCTTGTTATATGTCATGTGACTTTTTTGTAGGTGCCATCTTGTTACATGTCATGTGACTTTTTGTGAAGGTGTCGTTCTTGTTACATGTCATGTGACTTTTTGTGAAGATGTTATCTTGTTATATGTCATGTGACTTTTTTGAAGGTGTAAACTTGTCACATGTTGTGTGACTTTTTGTGAAGGTGTTATCTTGTCACATGTCACGTGACTTTTGTGAAGGTGTAAACTTGTTACATGTCATGTGACTTTTTGTGAAGGTGTTATCTTGTTACATGTCATGTGACTTTTTGTGAAGGCGTAAACTTGCTACATGTCATGTGACTTTTTTGTAGGTGTAAACTTGTCACATGTTGTGTGACTTTTTGTGAAGGTGTTATCTTGTCACATGTCACGTGACTTTTTGTGAAGGTGTTATCTTGTCACATGTCACGTGACTCTCCTGTATTGGGACGGCCGGAAGAGGTCGATTTGAAATACAATGTCGGCTTAGGTCGGTTCAAGTTGAGTGAATTCTATCTGAAAATTAACATCATGCCAAAATAACTGGCCCACACAGTAAAGCCAATATTTACATGCTGTAAATATTTTCTCCTGAACAAAGCAATTGGCTTGAACAACAACTTTTTTTCTATTTCTTTTTTTCCGAAAACATGACGCATTAAGGAGTGCGGGTGAAAGAATACTCCAAGGGTAACGATTTCAGCCGGTTTTCCGATGACAATTCCGACTTAGCGCTGAGCTCAGATTTCTCAAGGAGCGAGTAAAAAACACGCTGGATTTTTCTCGTCAGTATTTGGCCTTCGTCGTAACTTCTAAGATTGGCCACAGACCTTTTCCTTTTCAAAGACTCCCATCACAAAATTGCTTGTCTTATATAGATTTCTGTAGGATAAATTCCTGATGAAAAGCGCGGAGTTCACTGACACTACGGTCGACATTGGTGGTTCTGAGAGGGGAGGGGGCGGCAGATTGCACCCCTCTCCACCCGCGACAATCCAAAAATGCATCGAATCCATGTCACATAAAAGCAAAATAGTGTGTAACATTTATCATGAGTGTACACACGATTGATCTGTGCTTTGAGGGGCGAGGGGGGGGGGGCGGAGGGGGGCTGTGTCAGAATCGTTTGACCTTAATTCCAAGCACTCCCCTGTACGCACAGACCAACTAGAAACTAATCATTTAAATAGACTCACTGCCAGGTATTAGACGCGATCTCAAATTACACTAATCAAATTTAGGTTTACACCAAACTGATTCTATGCCAGACTTAAAAGCAGCTCTAAAATATTCCCCCAAAGGCCTCCATCCAACAAACGTGTGACGACTGCATGTGCAGACAAACCATATAGTACCGTGCACAGAAAACAGGCCCCCTCCCTCCACACTGTACCGTAGACAGAAAACAGCCCCCCCCCCATACAGTACGGTGGACAGAAAACAGGCCCCATACAGTACCACGGACAGAAAACAGACCCCCATATAGTGCCGCGGACAGAAAACAGGCCCCATACAGTACCACGGACAGAAAACAGGCCCCATACAGTACCGTGGACAGAAAACAGGCCCATACAGTACCACGGACAGAAAACAGACCCCCATACAGTACCGCGGACAGAAAACAGACCCCCATACAGTGCCGCGGACAGAAAACAGGCCCCATACAGTACCGCGGACAGAAAACAGGCCCCATACAGTACCGCGGACAGAAAACAGGCCCGATACAGTACCGCGGACAGAAAACAGGCCCCATACAGTACCGCGGACAGAAAACAGGCCCCATACAGTACCGCGGACAGAAAACAGGCCCCATACAATACCGTGGACAGAAAACAGAACCCCTACACAGTACCATAAACAGATAACAGGGCCCCCATAGTAGCATAAACAGAAAAAAGGGCCCTCATACAGTAGTCGACGGAGCAAAGCGAAGCTGTGTCGACTCCGCACTCCTTTTGTTTGTCGCAAACAGGCCTGTTTCAGCCTCATCAACTGCACGGGATAAATCAATACTCTTCTCGTACAGCCAGTGACAGTGCTCAAAAAAAAAAAAAAAAGAAAAAAAAAAAGAAAAACAGAAAGAGATAGTTTAGGCGTAATTGCTTCAGAGAATAGTTGGGATAGCTTTTGTCACGTTTAATTAACGGGGAAGGGGGGAAAAGAGTGTGACAATGCGGTTGGCTATTTCAGCTTCTGAGGGGCGTTGGGGTCGGGCTGGTCTATAGCAACGAATCTGTATCATGCAAGGAGGTGTTATGATATAAATAAAGGGCAAATAAACATCATTTTATGTGAGTACAGTGTACGCCTAAAGTGCTGCTATTGGTAACGGCCGCTACAGCAGTACTGCATTTTCAGAACTCCAGCCCGAAAACATGTCACGTTTTCAGGCTTTCAATTCTGGTAAAACGTTTAACACGTCTAGTCTGTGGGAGTCTGTGGGCAATCTGTATGGAGTCTGTGGGGAGTCTGTATGGAGTCTGTGGGAAGTCTGTGTGGAGTCTGGGGGATTCTGTGGGGGGGGGGGGGGGTCTGTGGGGAGCTTGTGGATAGTCTGTGGGGAGTCTGTATGGAGTCTATGGGGAGTCTGTGGTGAGTCTGTGGGGGGGGGGGGGGGATCTGTGGGGAGCTTGTGGGAAGTCTGTGAGCAGTCTGTGGGGAGTCTGTGGGGGGGGGGGGGTCTGTGGGGGGGGGGGGGGTCTGTGGGGAGCCTGTGGATAGTCTGTGTGGAGTCTGTGGTGTCTGTGGTGAGTCTGTGGGGGGGGGGGGGGGGTCTGTGGGGAGCCTGTGGATAGTCTGTGGGGAGTCTGTATGGAGTCTATGGGGAGTCTGTGTACACTTGCCTGCAGAAAGGACTCTCAGAGCTAACAATTACCAAGTCCTATGTATTACACGGGCGTAGCTCCTCCCTCCCCCCAAGAAATGTCAGTTGTATCAAAACTTTCTCTGAACCCCACCCCCCCCCCTCCATGCCAGTGTCAATAAACAGTGTAAAAACAAAATGAGTAATATTGTAACGTATAAAATAGAATAATTGGCAACTGCTAAATTCTATACAACAGGAATGCATAACTTGCAGTGGGGAGTGCACCACAGGAACAAGGAATGGAGGAGTGGAGCAAAGGAACAAGGAAATGACTACTGGAGCACAGGAACAAGGAAGTGACGAGTGGAGCACAGGAACAAGGAAGTGAGGAATGCAGCACAGGAACAAGGAAGTGAGGAGTGGAACACAGGAACAAGGAAGTGACGAGTGCAGCACAGGAACAATGAAGCGAGGAGTGCAGCACAGGAACAAGGAAGTGACGAGTGGAGCACAGGAACAAGGAAGTGACGAGTGGAGCACAGGAACAAGGAAGTGACGAGTGCAGCGCAGGAACAAGGAAGTGAGGAGAGGAGCACAGGAACAAGGAAGCGACGAGTGGCGCACAGGAACAAGGAAGCGAGGAGTGGAGCACAGGAACAAGGAAGCGAGGAGTGCAGCACAGGAACAAGGAAGTGACGAGTGGCGCGCAGGAACAAGGCAGCGAGGAGTGCAGCACAGGAACAAGGAAGTGACGAGTGGAGCACAGGAACAAGGAAGTGGCGAGTGGAGCACAGGAACAAGGAACGAGGAGTGCAGCACAGGAACAATGAAGCGAGGAGTGCAGCACAGGAACAAGGAAGTGACGAGTGCAGCACAGGAACAAGGAAGTGACGAGTGCAGCACAGGAACAAGGAAGTGACGAGTGCAGCACAGGAACAAGGAAGCGAGGAGTGCAGCACAGGAACAAGGAAGCGAGGAGTGGAGCACAGGAACTAGGAAGTGACGAGTGGAGCACAGGAACAAGGAAGTGAGGAGTGCAGCACAGGAACAAGGAAGTGACGAGTGGCGCGCGGGAACAAGGAAGTGAGGAGAGGAGCACAGGAACAAGGAAGCGAGGAGTGCAGCACAGGAACAAGGAAGTGACGAGTGGAGCACAGGAACAAGGAAGTGACGAGTGGAGCACAGGAACAAGGAAGCGAGGAGTGCAGCACAGGAACAAGGAAGTGAGGAGTGCAGCACAGGAACAAGGAAGTGACGAGTGGCGCGCAGGAACAAGGAAGCGAGGAGTGCAGCGCAGGAACAAGGAAGTGACGAGTGGAGCACAGGAACAAGGAACGAGGAGTGCAGCACAGGAACAATGAAGCGAGGAGTGCAGCACAGGAACAAGGAAGTGACGAGTGGAGCACAGGAACAAGGAAGTGACCAGTGGAGCACAGGAACCAGACAGTGACTAGTGGAGCACAGGAACAGGGGAGTGAAGCATAGGAACAAGGAGGTGAGGAGTGCAGCACAGGAAGAAGGAAGTTACGAGTGGAGCAGAGGAACAAGGAAGTGACGAGTGGAGCACAGGAACAATGAAGTGAGGAGTGCAGCACAGGAACAATGAAGTGAGGAGCGCAGCACAGGAACACGATTTCTTGAAGTACATGTAAGGTACTTTGAGATGCTTCCGAATTGTGTACGGTTGTGATTGTAAACAAAAGAATATATTGTTTGACAGTCAAATTATTGTGTGAATAACATATTTCTAGTCTATGCTTTTGAATGTTTACAAAATGTGGCTTTACAAAAACAGCCTTTGGCCGATTTTTTGGTTAAATTTTGTGAGTGAGCGCATATTCCGCCTAAGTCTGGACCTAAGTGCAGTGTGATGGTATCTGCAACTCGGCTATATAATTGGCTATACGCAGGGTTGAAAATTACGGTGGCCCGGTGGCCCGTGGCCACCAGATTTTGACTCGGGCCACCAGAATTTGGGAGCTCGTGGCCACGAAACATTTGAAAGAGAAGGATAATTTTTTTTCAATAATTTTTTAATCATTGTGCGCTCGAGACTTTGAAATCACGAAAACGGTTGACACAGAATCCACCGAATGTGAAGAGAAGGCAGTATGACTTACGCTTGGATTGGCGGAAAACATTGAATGAAAAATTTAAATTGTCACATGAGTGAATATTAATGTCAGAAATGTATTTTGAGGGTTTTTATTCTATTTTATTTTGTTTTATTGTTTTATTTGCAAAAAAAATCCGGGCCACCAGATTTTGGCTCAGGCCACCATGTTTTTTTAGGTTCGTGGCCCGGCGGGCCACGGCAAAAAAATCCTAAGTTTCACCCCTGTATACGAACTAATAGCATTCCGGAATTACATTTTAAAAGAATCAACAATGCCGAGGTTGCCGGTGCCCCTGAGGGGAGTGGGGGGGGGGATGGGGGGAGGAATGACAGCTGAAGATTGATGGGAGCATTAAATCCCGGTGCGCCGTCATCCCCAGTGTTCCTCTCGTCACACCAGCGAGGTCACCCGCTTACACCTTCCCACCCTGTGTGTTTTCTATGATGTGTTCTTTTTTTTTTACACTGTATGTTATACGCGAGTCATGCTCAACTGATGAATGTTGGAAATGCAGTCTGTGTGCTTCCACCCGTATCACAAAATACTCCCGCCCTTGTCACACAATATTTCCACCTTGTTACAAAATACTTCCACCCCTGTGACTAAATACTTCCACCTTGTTACAAAATATTTCCAACCTTGTCACACAAACTTCCACTCTTGTCACAAATACTTAAACCCTTGTCACACAATACTTCCACCTTGCTACAAAATACTTCCACCCGTGTCACACAATACTTCCACCTTGTTAAAAAATACTTCCACCCTTGTCACAAAATACTTCCACCTTGTTACAAAATACTTCCACCCTTGTCACACAATACTTCCACCTTGTTACAAAATACTTCCACCCTTGTCACACAAACTTCCACCCTTGTCACACAAACTTCCACCCCTGTCACAAAATACTTCCACCTTGTTACAAAATACTTCAACCCTTGTCAGAAAATACTTCCACCCCTGTCACAAAATACTTCCACCCTTGTCAGAAAATACTTCCACCCCTGTCACAAAATACTTCCGCCTTGTTACAAAATACTTCCACCACTGTCACAAAATACTTCCACCACTGTCACAAAATACTTCCACCACTGTCACAAAATACTTCCACCACTGTCACAAAATACTTCCACCACTGCCACAAAATACTTCCACCTTTGTCACAAAATACTTCCACCACTGTCACAAAATACTTCCAGCACTATCACAAAATACTTCCACCACTGTCACAAAATACTTCCACCACTGTCACAAAATGCTTCCACTATTGTCACAAAATACTTCAACCCTTGTCACATAATACTTCCACCCTGTCATATAAAAAAAGCGTTATGACGTCTGCAATGAATTGTTAAAAGTTTGGCATGTTTCCCTTTTTCTTCTTTCATTTTTCCAGTTTGATGTGAATAAAAAAACATATTCCCCTCAGGCCCCCCATCAGTTAAACACGGCCATCAACAGTCAATCAAGAGCTGAAATTTTCTGAGTCCAGCTGGTGCACTTTCCTTGGACGAACCTGGCCCATTTACAATACCGGGCTGTTGATGACAGACCGACACACGGTAGATCGCATATATTCCCCACAGGTTCTCCCTGAAGGAAATAAATAATAACAGCAGTTAAAATGTTGTTTATCAAACGAACCTGTCTTGTGTGGAAGTCAAATCTGGAAGAATGTGAGTGAAGAGGCCTTGCAGTTTCTCCAAATAGAAGGCCTGTTTTTGGCGCACGCACTCGTTCCGCAGCTCCTTGACATGTCTCTTGAAGACCTCCCTGGCCTCGGCCGAGCCGAACATATCAATAAAGTACTGCGTGTCGGGGTACTGGCGGAGGTTGCAGCTCACCGCCTTCCACGCACACTTGTAGTCCGTGACGAGCGCGCCGATGCGCGCGCGGTACGCGTCGCGGGCAGCCTCCTTGCGCTCGCTTAGCGCGCGGCACGCGTCCACGTACGACACAACCTTAGGCAGCTTCTTCACTGTCCTATCCATAAGTTGAGCGAGAATAAAGAAAGCCTGATCGACGTTGACATTGAGCTGCGCTGAACTCTCCACCACCAAGATATTCGCTGCTCTCAGGTCCTTGCGCGACAGGATCTTCTCGATCTCCTTCAGATACGGCTCGTGGACTTCGTCCTGTTTGGTGGTGACAAGAACAATCGGCTTCTTGGTCTTCACCAGCTGCTGTAGGACGTGCGTGACGTACTCCGTCTGGCGCTCGACAGGCCGCTGCGACACCTTGCTGACGTCATACAAACACAGGAAGCCGTCGATGGATAATCGACCATCCGGTAGCATCTTCTGCTCGTGTTCTAATTCCAGACCTGCGAAAAAAAAAAAAAACATCAATTTCCACAACCTCAGCCGAACACAAACACATCCCGTAATTAGCAGCTCCAAAACTTTGTTATTATTATATTACTTTTCTCTTTCATGAGCTTTATTTTATCTCCATATACAAACGAGGCTAATACACATTCCCGCCTCCTTTTGGGTCAGAGATTGGTCAGTGTTTGTGGGAATATGTGTGTGTATCAAGTGGGGGGGGGGGGGGGGGAAGGGGGGGGAGGAGGGAAGATAGAATGAGGGCCGCTACCACACTTAATGATAAGTTACCAAGCTGATCCTTGCAGATGTACATGAGCTTCTCGGCCGACTGCAGCTTGACCGCCGCGCACCGCTTCGCGTACTGGTCCGTCTTACCGCACTTGAACGGCTGAAAGGACGAATCATCAATAAACTCGGTCTGCTCAATGACGTGGAAGACATACTCGGTGCCGTCCTCGGCTGTGCGCGTCACGCCGCCCCAGTACAGGAAGTGGTCGTTGTTGACGATGCGTCCGCCGAAGTCAGTTTGGCTGAGGAGGGAGATGTGATTGGTGTGGTAGTCGTCCTGGGCAGGCCGCAGGAAGCGGTTACAGAAGCACGACTTGCCGATGCCCGTGCCGCCCGTGCCCGACAGGCCCACCACTGACACCCCGTACACGCGCGTGTCGCGCCTAGCCATCGCCGGGAGCGCGGCTGGCTGGCTCGCTAAGCGCCCCACTGGCGGCGGACGATACTCCCATCTTGTCTTAAGCGAGGCAATTGTTTCCCGTGTTCTTTCGCCTTCTATTAAACACGTCTGGAAATCATTGACTTAATGACTGCATTCGAAGCGTGCAATGCTCCTTGCAAACTTTCTGTTTTGCAATGTCATTTATTTATGAAAGGTAGCAAGATATGAGTCAATCAAACAACTCCCTGATCACAACTCCGGCAGATCTCAAATTCGCAGTGTGTTTGTTGTCACTTGGCTATGAATCGACTGAAAAAAATGAATCAAATACACAATAATGTTCATACTCTCGGAGCCATATTTATCTGAAGCCCGTTATAACACCCCAGTGGAACAGAGGAGTCTCTGCTTCGGCTGCTTAAATGTGGAGTTGTATAAGAATAGCCGTGGGAAATAAATGAAGAAAAAAGAAAATTGTACAATACACTGTGCTGCAAAATGGAAATCCAAATTACAGAAAATTGGAAATTATAACAAATTGAAATATATCTTTTTGGTTTATAATAAAGATGCAGTCAACGGTCTTTTTTTTTTTTTTGTGCTTAACAAAAGTTTATCCCTACATTGCTGAAATACAACCACCGATATAAACTGTGTTCAGTATAAGAAAAAAATATCTGTGGTAACATATACTATATACCCAATGGTATATGGTTATTGAACGCATCCTTACGAAATAAAATTCCTGGTGAAGGTCTGAATCTCTGCATTATCAATAGAGATACAAGTCTATATTTTAAGCAAATATGGGGACAAGGTAAGAAACGAGGCACCCAGGAAGCTCGTCTAGGTATCGAAAACTATTTTTAGAAAATGAACACTGGGAGACAGCCCTGTAGGTTTGTTGCAACGGAACTTCAACTTAAAGCCGTAAAGGCAACCTTACGGCGAGGAAAATTTAATATGTGCTCCCAATCTTCCGAGTCTCACATACGAGGAGTATTATGATTTGGGGACATTTTTACCTGGAGCTTTCTTGGAGTTTAAGAGTGAAGACGCTGTGTCACCGGTTCAGCTTAAGGGCAGGGATACACAGAGCTGCTTAACTATTATAATTTCTTTGATCTAAAGTAGGTTTCGACTCATCTAGGTCGAACGTCGATACAGATACGGTACTCAGCAGGGCTGGTAAAAATTTCGAAATTTTTAAAAATTTCATGAAATTTGAAATTTTTGAAATATTTCAGAAATATTGAAATTTTTGAAATCTTTCAAAGAACATTAGAAAAAAACACACATTTCATGCTATGCGTAATATCTGTTTGTTTAATTTAATAAATACCACCGTCAAAAATGCACAGACAGATAAAATGACAGAATCACATACCCGTTGAACGCATAAATCGATTGATTGAATAAAATTATGTATTTTTAACCGGATAATTGCACACCGCTTTATCGTAAAACCGGATAAAGGCAAAGCTTTTTCTCGTTGAAATGGGAAACACCACTTAATTGTAGAATCAAGGATGGCTATTCAAACAGCGCTAAACTTGAAGCAAACTCGGGAGTGAGTTGCTCCCTGTTTGTTTAGCTAAGATATTGTCTGCTATATTTTTGACCTATTGTGTACAAATCCGACCTCTTTCCCCTGTGCCGTTTACAGTGAGCCCCCTTTCAGCAATTACTATAAACCCTCGTGCCTCTCTCCCCACCCCTTAGAAATACCCGCTCAGATACCCGGAGTAGATGTGTCAATGGTGCTACAGGCCAGCAACTGGTAGCTTTGTTACTCAACAGTCATAGACTGCACTGTTTACTGGTACAGTTATGCCAACGCAGTGTGTTAATTGACAACTGAAAATGAATGTCCGTGGATAGGTATCCGTCAGTATTTGGTATTCTTGATGTCCAACTTATTTCTTATTTAAAAATTTCAAAAATGTGAAATTTTTGAAATTTTTACAGTGAAATATTTCATGAAATATTTCATTCGAAATATTTCATACCAGCCCTGGTACCAAGCAATATAAAAATGGTACGCTTTTTTAAACAATTGTTTTGCATGTTACACCTTCTCGCATTAAAGATGAAACTTTTATATGCATTTTAATAGACACTTAGTACATTTTCTTCAACAAAATTTGTAAAAAAAATACCTGGATTTGTAAACATTATTATGGCTTAAATTCGTTCCATCTTTATACCGCTTTCCCAATGTTTTCGGAGCAAAAGTAAAGAGCTGTGTGGTTTGATAATATATTCGACACTCTTTGTGTATTCTTGCAGTCACATGTGGTCTTTAAAGACCAGGTGTGAGAAGAACTTCTATGAAGCACATAAATGGAAAAGTAATACAGATCAATACATTTCTTAAATCTATCAATATCATCACACTTAGTAACTCAATTCCTACTTTCGGAACTTCTCGACGGTATTGTTTCGACTTCAACTTTTCACGAGATAAATTATAAAGAAACGATTAGGGAAAAGCATCACATCTATTTCTTCTTTCAACATGCACACTTTCATATTTAAAAGCCATCATATGAGTTTTTAAAAATTACTTAACATTTGTTCTGCCTGTTTATGGACCACTTGTGAATATGATTAGAAAAATGGAATTTGGCTGATTTTTTTAAATGTTTTTTTTTTTTTTTTTTTTAGTTTCAATCATTTTTTTACCTTTATCCCAATCTCATTCGGTCGAAAATAGATAGCTCTTGAAACATTACATTAGCCCGAAAGCCAAATATGTCTTCTAGAATTTGACGTGCTACAACTTCTCATCAAAGGGTTTCAACGAATACACCAACACATCGGTAACAAAAAGCTCAACTAACGGCCCTATCGTCAAGATATTTCAGTCTTGAACATTCGTCCATTGTCCGTAATAATTTTGAGTGGTTTTGTTTCTGCATAAGCGGATTCGAAATTCGAACGAAAAGTTTTTGCCTTTCGACCGAATTCAGTTGGGACAATGATATAAAGAAACGATTCAAAAAAAAAAAAACACGGCAAAATCAACAAAATTCCATTTTGCTGGGAACATTTTCACAGGTTGGTCACTGAAGGGGCTGAATATAGCTCCAAGAAGCGGTACGCTACAACGTTCCCACGCACCGCTTCAAAGCCTCGCTATATAACGATAAGCAAGTTAACTACGCTCGCTTTGAGGCACCCCTGCGGCTACTTTGTGCGAGATCCGACGACCCATAAGTCTTTACTGGCATTTGCTAAAGGCCCTATGAGTACAACGGTAACGATATACAACTTCTGTGTTGCGCTTTCTTTAAAAGAAAAGAATACCGAAATAACCACAAATCTCCCGCAATAATTGACATTTGTTTGTATACTGGGAGCATACGTTATTACCTGAAAAAGTAACAATAATTTTGCCGTGATCCACCAAAAAAATTTTTAAACTGATATTTCAAAAAGAACGTAAAATATAGAAAGTCAAATATTGTGGGTGTGCAAAATAAATTTATCGTAGTTCTGCATCTATCAACTATTTTAGTATATATTTTACAAATTAACTATAACCCCTTTACTTAAATTTATGGTTTCACAAACATTTAACAGGTGGGTGCGGAAGCTAACTTTACCGCAGTTTTATGAACAAATAAAAGATATACAGCTCATTAAAAATTATGCCTGTTTACAAAAAGGGTATATTGGGCATGAACTTCCTGTAGGTATGTTACAAAAAAATAAAGTGTCTCAAAATGATTCAAAACTCATGCCACTGGATGGCGCCCAAAGAAACAAAGAAAATGACATGAAGATTGTGAAAATTTGTCAAGAAATAAGGGAGATATGGCAATTTTACTGCTGTGGAACACGCCCCCCTTTTTCTATTGTTTTATAGTACAAATTAAACAAAAACTGTGACCTCTAATGATACAAAATTACCAAAAAATCGCTATATCTTCCATAGTTTTTAAGATAATCAAATGAAACTTGGAATATAATGGGAATATGGTATGAGGGATTCAATAATGTATCCTTCATCTAAATCTGATGATTGAAAACTTAATTAATTAAATTAATTAGTCAGAACCTTAATTGGTAAACAATCGGCCGTATCTCCCTTATTTCACAAGAGAGATAGACCAAGTCTTGTTGATCAAGTCAATTGCCAGTGAATACATTGAAATTGAATGGTCTGATGCATCATCCATTTCTTCATCCTCGGCCCAATATGACACTTTGTCAAAGGGCCATTCAGGTCACGTGATACGCGTCACGGATCTCATTACCAATGCACCCGCAGGCAGCGAAATGCACACATCCACGCTCGCCACGGTAAAACCATCGCTCTCATCGATGAATTTCTATGGAATTTAGCTCAAACAAAAGCTGGAAAAAGGTTGTATCTATATTATATGTTTTCAAAGAACCATCTACTCATCTCTTGTCTTGCGACCGATGATTTTAAAGCAGTTTTTGATCGCCTATTTCTATTCGAAAAGTTGGGAAATTTCGACTCGGCCTATTATAAAAATTCGAAGACGTGGCTGCTCGGGATTATATGCACTACGTCATCAGGAACTGTCCATACCACGAAATTGCTTCGCAACGCCTCCCAGAACATATTTCTGGGTGGTCTTATTTTGTTTACGACGCGCACAGTGGCGCGCTGCCAGCAAGGTGATCGGAGAATCCGTGATCGCGGAAAGTGGGTCATTGTAACGTACCTACTTCCTGTAAATGTATGAATAATAGGGACTGGTATGCAGGATTCGTGGGTCAGAACATACGAAGTTGACCCTTTATAGTGGAACAATGGAAAGCTTCGTAGCTCTGACGGAGAGATATGCGATGTTATGCAAGTCAGAGCTGACTCGGAGCTAGGCTAAATAATACGTAACATAGTTACTAAAAGATGGTGTTTTTTAAATAGAAAGTGTGTACGTTCAAAGATAATTGAGATTTTGACCTTCTTCCCTTGTCACTGCTTCACGATTTAACCCCCAAAAATACAGTCGAAACAACACCGCCATCGGAAAGATCAGAAAGGACGAATTGCCTTACCGCATTCTGGTGACCCTCGATGACCCCTCTCCAATCATGAATCTCTCCTAATCAAGATTTCTACAACCGGGGTCAATTGCGCGAATGACGGTCTCTAGTGTAACTAACTGTCAATTACGGAATCGCTTAATGTTTGTGAATCTATTAAAGGGGTCTCGAATCATCTCACTTTACCGAGTACAAATTAGAACGGGACTCCCATGAATTCTTAGGTGTGACAGTTAGGTTTGACTCCTTTATTTGTAGCACAAAATATTTATATATCACCCAGCATTTTAAAACAATTTTCTATGCATTAAATACCGCATATAACTTTGAAAACTTCCAACTTTTTCTGTTTCCATCCGCCATGTTGAATCGCATTTCCTGTTTACGTGCTTCCACCCCCAACGGTCTTCTTCAATCATTTAATTACGAACACTTAAATCGTTCAAACCAGAAGGAACCGATTTGGCTGATGGAATTCAATCCAAATAAATGTTCGCTCTTGACATCGAAAATATAAGATTACCTATTCTAGGAAGATATTCACCATAAGCACAGCATTACAATCCCCTAAAACAACAAATTTTTTGGACATTGAAATTTCAAACGATATCTTTTAGACGCCTGAAAAAAAAAACAATGCAGAAAACCATAAGAACTTAAGCCTTCCTAAGGTGCAATATAAAGACAAGTCAAGACCCATGCATGTAAACCCTTGGTGAGGCCCAACCTTGAATCCCAGAAGAAAATCATCCAACTGCGGCACAAAGCTCCCCCTCCCCGATATGGCAATGCAAGATGAAAATCCCTTACAGCACTGGAAAATTAGCGAAACAAATAAAATCGTGCTAGGTTTTACTCAGGTTGTAACCCATTATGAGTACTTTTGGCACATGCTGAGGACCATCTTTTTTCGATGTACTCCAGTTTTAATCATAGAGCTACTCAACTCATTAACATTAACAGACGGCTGCTAAACGTGCAGCAGTTGTCTCAGGGAAACCCTTGTTAGTTTTCACATCCAACCCCTTCAGTGATCTCCAAGGTACCGAAAGCACTCATAATGGGTAAAATACTGCGTTCCGTAAATATTCGCTAAAATGAACTTAGTTCAATGAGGAGAAGATCCTACTTTGAGTACACTTAGGACTCTTAAACGAAAAAAATATACAGAAATTGTACATAGGACAACAACTCGATTGTTTACCAACAGGCACAAAATCCTAGCGCCTGTACAGATATGTTGAAAACATATGAGGGGAAAGCCTGAAACAACCAACAGCCAAGTTATGTGTTATTACATGGTGCATAATAATAAATAGCATAATTAACTTGAACCCTGTTTTTTTTTGTTTTTTTTTTTTTTTGAAGTCGCATTCACCAATTCTCAATACCAACGACCAAGCACTTTAACTCACTATCAGTATTTCTTCTGACCCAATAGTCCAGTTTTAAAAATCTATCAAGAACAACTTAACAGAGAGCGATACTAGAAATACCCAAGGCGACGTTTCATCTACGTATCAGCTCTCTTTGCTTAAAGCACAAAGGTAGCTTAAGCCTTCGCTGTAAACATTTTACATTTTTTATCTCAATTGGAGTGTATCTATTTTAAATATTTGCACAAAATGGCAACATGCATGCGTGGTATATTCAGCACATCTGATAGCAAGCCAAAGGCAGCAGAACAAAAGCCGTTGCACAGAATTAGCCTGAGTAATGTGCCATTATCGGCCGATGGCCATTTCATATTTCCCAATCTCTTCGGATAACAGCTGGAAGCATGTCTTTTACATATTGCTAAACCTTGACTAAAATGTGTTGATGACCGGTCAAGTTGTTTTATGTTGATGTGCTAAAGAGAACTTGTGGATGAATATCCAAGATAGCGGCTGACGATCATTCTGAATTTTCCTCATCCCAAAAGTTGCATCCAACATGTTTATTTTTAATATTGTAATGAGTAATGATTTTACATATAAATTGTCATGTTTTCTGTAAATTGTAAAAAAGTCAAGGTGACAGCTGGCCAATGTTTGATAATATTACATCCACTTTTTCATTTGTTTCGTTTTGCAAAGAATAAACAAAGAAGGCAAAGCTGATCCAAAATCTATTCATAGGAAATTTTAAAGCAAACCATCAAAACTACGAGGAGAGAAATATTTTGAAATATGGTTTCCAAAAGCAAAATCACCGCTAAGTCAACAAAAACTTATTAAAAAAGACTAATATAGGAATTTGGAAGAATTAAAACTAGAAGCGTTTTGAAAAGTGACTCTCAATTAACAAAGCTGTTGTCATTTAGTTATTGTTTGCCAGAAAATCAAACTGTAATTTTTCAAGAGAAAACTGCCAGTGGAACATTCATTTTAAATTAGAAGCAATTTGATATAAATTGCAGGTTAGCCACGTTCTGAGAAAATTTTGCACAGTACGTTATACAGGTTAAGTATCTCCACTGAAATAGATTAGGATAGCACGTTTTGAATTTCAATTATGAATTCAATTTATGAAGGAAAATGAACTGATATATTATTATCTAGTTAGTTTTTTTTTTATTAAAGTATCTTTTTATGCGATGGATTTTTTCAATAGTTTCCAATCTTTACTGCTCTTTCCTTTTATTAATATTGTTCTGATAAAATACAATTTGTATTTAAACACTCAATGTTACTGAATATTTTTATAATAGCACTTGCTTGGAATGCTGAAAAATATAGATTATTGTAATGTGTTTAAACATTTACTATATTCTTGTGACACGCAATATATTTTTATGTTTGTCAAACCAGAAAAAGCATATTATTCACAGATTTGTGTGAATTTCTTTTTAAAAATCGATCACAAACTCTGTTAAAACTGAACTTGTGACTTGAAAATGATTATTGCATTTTCGAAGTTTTTAAAATAGGATATTAATACAAGTGGGCCAAAGTAGTTTTGAAAAATGTTCATAAAATTAACCTATAGAAACAAGCCAATAAAACTTTGTATGTTTAGGTTGTTTAGCATATATTTTTGCTCAGAACTTGAACTTTTGGAGATTTGCTCTATTTTAACAAAACATGGTATTGTTATTCTGTAGTTTTAATAGAAGATTAAGACTTGATTCAGTCTTCAATACTTTTTAACCGATTTCGCGCTATACAATTCAAGCAGTTTAAACCACTCTTTCAAGATTAAATCATTAAATAACTGTACTTACATATTGATGCAGTATGATATGACCAATAATTCATTTCAGAATGGAAACCGCAATCGAATGCACAATAATGACAAACCCTTCAAATTAGCTGGCTTAATTGATTTTCACAGGCGACCCGATTTTATGAACCGTGTATAAAAGCAAGCTTTTATATAAAAATCCTATAGGTGAAAATCAAATCTGCGCCGTTTTCACAACATTCACTCCAGTTAAGAAAACAGCTTACAAAAGGGGTTATTTAAAGCAACTGTAAGTACTTTTATTTTGATTTTTACCATGACTATAGTCTTTTTTAATTTTAAAGTTGCATGTGCAAATCTGGTTTAAAATCAGTTTTGCTATTCTATTTGTACTATATCTATGATTACTTTTATGGATTTAAAAAATTACAGTTGAATATAATATAAAAACTAAAACAGTGTTTTTGACAGGCAGAGTGCAACTACATATCTTTATGAAAGAACAAGTAATTTGCCTGCAGAAAATCTTTGTATGTTTTTAAATGCCAGTATGTGCTCATTGCAATCAAATTTACAAAACAGAAAGTCGCAATACGCTCTTGGTTGCAACCAGCAATAATTTAGTCAGCAGTTAGAAAATTAAATGGAGGATCACTTTCCTGTTAGTCATTTTCAAGATTGTGGCATAATTGAAATATCGTTGGAAAAAATTAATACAACATTTTTTGGTTGTGATACTAAATGATATCATCAAATGCTTATAATAATATCTCTTAATTTCAAAGCGGTCAAAAGTTTCGGTTTTTTTAAACCTGAAAGAAAGAAAGAACAGCTGTTGTTAAATTAAAGATTAATGTTTGAACTTCAAGCTTATTTGATTTTTTCAGGTCTTCTGCGTATCCATGTGCTGTTGCAACCAAATCGAAAATGCGAAAGTCTCGACATATTCTTATCTTACTGGCTGTCACACTAGTGTTTACAGTTGAAGCTCAAGGAATCGAAGGTTTGAATTTTCACTCATAGAATTCCACAGAATACATTATAATTACTCTGTGAAGTTCATGAGATAAATAATCTAGGTGTGGTTGAAGGATATGTGATGCGAAGTTTATGTGAGTCTTCCGAGAATGAAAGTGGCGTGGAAGAAGTGCGCATAAGCAACTGCAAGGATGCTGTCTCCACTGTCATCTTCATTATGGTGAATAATAAACAAGCTCATATTGTAATTTTTATGCAACTTTATATGAAATAATATAACTCATATTCAAGCTGTTCATAGAAAGATTGAGAAGCAAGTTTCAGATGTAATGAGAAGGCCAGAATTACTCTGTGAGGATGATGTGTATTACTGCTATGATCTTGAAGGAAAATATTATCTGGGCAGGTGAAGTATCCACTCACATTGTAGTAGATTAAATATATAGCACAAATTTACCATTAAAACAATGTTAATGCTAAAATAGAAAAGAACTGCAGCTACTAAAACAGATTTATTTTATCACTCCTTTTTGTTTTAATAAATATATAATTTGGTATATAACAGCATTCATCGACACTTTTTTGTTAGAGCTGTAAAATTTCGGGGTTGTTTGCGAATGTTAAACATCTATGTATCTAATGCCATTCAAAATCGAGACAGAACTTAATTAAAAACGAACATCATTGAAGTTTGTGCAGTTATCTAAGAGTTCATATAGCGTTAACACAGGGCAATGAAAGGCAAAGCGGCTTGAGCAGTTAATTTAAAAGTTCGAAATTTGAAAACAAATTAAAAAGCACCAATCTATTTAAACGATGGATAGATGTTTTGTTATATACACGTATCTTCTATGACGTCAAATTGTAACAACCAACTAAACTTTTAACTTTCATGTTGGTAATTCCATAAGGAATTTGAAGTATTAATGCTAAAATATTATCAAAGAAAATTTAGTGCAAATTAAGCTTCTTGTTTCCCTATGATGCATTGAAAATTGTTATAAACTCTGTTATATTAAATGTGTTATGAATAATAAAAACCAAAAGCAATAGAAATGTTTTGGAGATCGGTTATAAATATAGAATAGAGAACACAAAAGAAAACTGCTTAATTTTAAAAGATTTCTCTTACATTTGCGCTTCATTTAAAACTAGACCGATTTCGCCATCGAGTGACGAAATTAACGCTTGGAAGCAATCAATTAGAATGTTAGGGCTTTAATTTATCGTTAAAATACTTTTTTATGGAGAGTTTTCAATATATCCCATTGTTAGGCATAACTTGTTTACTAATTACTGCGTCCCTTTTATTTGATGTCCGCACTCGCTCAGCTGTGACATGCAAGTAACGTCCCGTCAAGGTAAACATTAATATTAAGAGATAAAAATTATGTGTTCATTCATAAGCCGTTCATTTCTATTGAAAACTGTCTTTTGGAACCATAGAAAGTGTTCACAGTTGATCACTAACTAGAATTTCTTTTAAAAAGCCAATGGTTAAGTAAATGGGGAAATTTGGGGCCGAGACAAATTGTTCATTGTAGGAGATTTTCACTATTAAAAGGTTTTACTGTATCTGGATGCCTTATAATTTATGTACTTTTTGATGTGTACACAACATTGTGAGATTTATCGGCCAACACGACTTTCTTTAACTCATAATATATTTTGTTCTTAAACTCTCTGAAATTCAACAATTTTATTTCACTCTTATAAGCTTAGCCGTATCATAGGAGATATGCTGATACGATTAAGGAGCGAGCCCTCTAAAGACGGAGTGGCTGTAGTTGCGTAGATGTTCACAAGCAGTTTAACCTCTGAAGGTTCACTCGCTGCAACAAGTGCAGTGGAGGGAGCCTTTCTGTATCAACCAATTACAGCAAGCATTGCTTATTTGTGCTTATCCTTATTTGGCACACACACAGCAAATGGCTCGTGCGAGAAAACCAGTATCTGTTTACTTGATGGCCTAGTGATTTCGGCATTTTGCTTACGTTTTTTGGGGTTGGGGTTGGGCGTTATCAGGGCATTGAGTAGTTTAAAGTTACTTTTAACTGTGAATTCGTGTACAACTAAGCTTTCTGTATACCGTGCGCAAAAATTCCGTTAAAACCGACCAGGAATAGAAAACGTAGAAATGACGTAAGACTTACGCAATACGTAAAAATAGTGCAACCACGGTGTTCTTTGTCAAAAAGTAGTCTCATGACCTATTAAGCTCCAAACCTCTAGATCCAGCGATTTTGGAGATATTAAGCTTTTAAATCGGCATGACGTCACAAGACGCAGGTGATGACATCACAGGTCAATAAAAAATTTGCTTAGCACCACTTCGCAAAGTCGACTTCAGGTGTGGCAAACTTCATTCTTCTCTCTTCAGCTGTTTCGGAGGAGATCTCTGGAAACCGACTTTGCGTGAAAAAAAATGAAAAAGAAAAAAAAACAATAAAAAACCTAACAAAGAAAGGAGAAAAGAGGTACTTTAACCTCCACAATTCGAGGAAAAACAATAACTTCTTGGAACAAAATTCCAAGCGTTAATAATATCACGGAAAAATTTATTTGAAAAGTTATTTGAAAGATCACTTAAGTTTCGCAATTTGAAAGTTTGCCTATTTCTTTTATCTGAAAAATCTGCGGTTGACTATGTTCAAACGTTCTGAATCGGATTTTCTTACGTTGTGCAATACGACACGGAAAACAAACACTGGCTACTTATGCAAGCTCGCTATGTTCACTATTCCGCGTGCTGAGGCTACTCATGCCTTATTGTCTTTCATGTGCGGTGTGAAATTATTATTTGTATAACAAAACAGCTAAGGCATCTTTCGCTATAAATTTTACACCACACCGATGGATATCCTTCAACACTCATGTAAAATTTCGAATTGCTTGTTATTCGTGGTGTTGACGAGTAAGGAAATAAGTTGCTGAGAAAAAAGGAGTGCAAAATCACCTTGGGCAACAAAAACTTTCTAAGTTTAATAAGACACAAGACTTTTACTGATTTCGAGATTCCCAATTCATCTTTTATTCATACACCTTTAATTTACCACTGTCACATTTTAAACATCTACGCTTTGCTTTAAAAGGTTGTAAAGCCCAAGACGCAGATAAGCACGATATTTAAATGTGGCCTTTGCAAAAAGAGATATAACCGCTGGATGTCAATGCTACACAACCGTCTGTTACTAGTAACCGTGGCCATATTGAAAGCGCTAGTGTACTTTCATGATCAGTATTTGCCATGTAGTTTTCTACAGCACAACAATAAAAAAGCAAACTCCAATAATACACACGTAGAGCTTTGATGATTAATTGACAATTGAGTTTAAAATAACCATATTATTTATTCAATTTAAAGCACAAGACAAATTTTGAGTAATAACAAATTAATGACAAGGAGGTGCATTTCTGTTGCACAAATGTTTGTTAGTTCCCGTAGCTGACCAATGTTTTCAGCTCTTACATTAAAGAGAATATCAACCAATTTTAAGTTTATCTGGTAAAGCAAATCCAAATTGTGATACAGAAAGAGGCATTAAGAAACACACGTATAATTTTAGCAATAAATGAGAAAATGATTTAATATAATATATAATAAGTGAATTTCGTAGTGAAAAAAGTTTTACATTTTGTGAAAACAACAGTTTTGTTAAATGCTGTAAACTGTTGCTTACTTTTCACAAAAATCGTGTACGTTTCAATTTTAAACATAATTTTTACCAAAGAAATAATCATGTTAAAATGTGGTGAAATTATCGGGAAGCATTCATATTCTAAAATACTAAAGTGTGGCAAATCTGATGATTCTGAGAAAAAATTTTGATTAAAAACTTAACCCTTGGCTTTGTTATTGTCAAATTTTCGAGCCATGTTTGCCTAAAACCTACAACTTTACAATAAAATTACACAGAATAAAACAATATCTTCCAGCCAGATCCTGTCTTGCACAGGAAATATAAAAGCTAAGGAAATTTAAGAGAATATACTATATTTTTTAGTTTCTTCAAATTCTCGAAACTTATGTGTCAATCCATTTGTAGACACTATAGGCAATCAATGTCTTTAACATTAACATCGCAACCATTACAATTAATATTTTTGGGATCAAATGCAAAAAGTAAGACCCTGTCCAGTTGTCAACAACCAACAACTCTTCAGCATCTCCGCTGGCAGCACTATCAGCACTGTTATCGTCACTATAACCCAGAACCAGAAGACGGTGAGAGGTTAGGCTCCAAGTAATAGCTTCTACATGCATAAGCTATTTAGGATTTTGTTATGGTTTTAAAAAATTAAAAACTTCATGTTTAATTTCAAAAATATCTGTTTTTTAAGACTAAGCCATCACCTTGCTAAACTACGACCGGTTGGTGAAAATTGAACACATAAAGCATGTTAGTTGGCCAAAGCTTCTACAAGATCTTTTTTTAAAATTGCTACTGAGGTACTGAGATTAGCGGGATTCCGCAGGGTTCATTAAAAACAGTAATAACAAGAAATAAGTGGGCTTTCACTACGAATATGCCCACTAATAACTGCAATAGTAAGTACATCACTATTATAATTGATATTATCGAGCTGATGGTCCAAGGTTGTTCCCTTTTCTTTCTAAAGAAAAAAAGAAGAGGTAGGTGGATAAACACTTGTAGAGAGCACCATAGCAGGATATGTGCAACACCACACGGTCAGCTGATCACCACACGCTACACTCAAATAAGCATGACGGCCTAGGTGATGGGTAAAAGACACCAGCCAACGTGAAGCAAAGAAGTTATCCCATCAGGTCGCATGAACTGGATTACAGCAAAGCTTCAGGGGACATAACTCGGCTGAATGAGTGGAAAGTATCCAAGACGAGCACACTTCATTTGCAAAGCTTCTCGTAAGCATTAACAGGTCGCTGTTGTAGTGTGTCCCTGAATAAGGACCTTGGTTAGTCACTAATTTAGCAGCAACAAATAGGCCAACATTACGGTGATTAGTTACTGTATCGGTCGTATACTCTTTTAAAAGATGCTTTTTAAAAAGTCCACCAACCAACACGCAAAAACTGTCTTAGACATTCCCTTAGCTAAACGTAAAGCGTGTGTGACATCTCTGATCTTATAAGCCTTACCAGTGAGCTTTTTTTAATTATATCGTTAATATCTTTACAAATATCTTCATATGCTAACAGTTATGAGCTTCTTTATATACTTTCAGATAGATACCTTAGATAAGCGGAAATACACTTTTGCAAAAAGAAATAAAGAGTCAACCTCACTGGAATGAGAAGAACCAAAGTAGATCTGTATTCTTAACACTAAGCTGCTTATAGGTAGCATATTACTGCTAACTGTCACCCACCGAACTCAACGTAGCAACTGCTACCCACACTACTTTCTGATGACTTGGAAGAGAGTACCAAATGAAAACCCCTAACACAAGCCCTTGAGGTCCATGTTTAAGAGTCAGCAGTATTAAGCAAACATTTGCATCGAAAGCAGAGTAAGATGAATAATCCGATGATACAGATACTAATAGAAATTAAAACTAAATCTATCAGAAGTATGTTATTCACCTTGAGTTTGATCGGACATATATTTTCGTAAGAGAATTCAAAATCCTGTTAACAGGATCGTGATAAATTTGGGGATGTTGATCACGTGCTGTTAGTGAAGTGATGCTGATTGGTTTTGGCAATGGATTAAAAACAAACGATATTTCTTGGCTTTTGTTACTTTATCCCAAAACGTTTATTTTATGACTCTTTATACCAATGACAAAGACCATGACAGCCCACATTGATGACTTCGTAGTTTACAAACAGATATTTTCGAAATTAAAGTCACTAACTAACCAGAATATTCTAGCAGCGATGAATCCAACACAAAATCTCATTCTCTGTTCCTTTGTTCTAAGGCCTAGTGCTAGATGCAGTTGGTATAAAGCAGTAGTAAATAAATTTTAACCGTGTGTACAGCTTTATAAATTTGCCATTTGGGATAAGCCAATATTAAACTGAAATTATTTCACGTAATGGAAGATATAACGCAACGCAAAGCAATGACATATTTGCCATGCAATGTTATTTGTTTCTCTCTTTTGCAATTGTCCCTATCTAACCTTTGTAATATTTCTGCGTATTCTTGAATGAGATTTTAATATATACCTTGAGCCTTAAATGAACTGTACACGAAATAACGAAATAAAAATAAAAAACAAAAGAGGGTTAGCTCAGTTATCGTTGGTTAACTAATTTGGTTGGAGCGTTGATCAAATATGCCGAATGTAATAGTAAAGTTATTAGTTTTAAGTCGCAGTAAGACCGATAATTGCCAAACGGACAGATGGACCGACGGACAAGACTCAAACCGAGATCCATTTGAGGGCTAAAATATAATTGGTGGCAGGTGAAGGCATGTGTCTTCTTCCATTGGTCTTTTTTTAGATTCCTACAAGTGCCATTAATCGGTTTTAGAACCTATAGCATATACATTAACTACAGAAGATGCAATGAGACCCTGCCGTGATCTTGTGTGATTCAATTGATGATTTTTGTTAAAAGGTACGGCACAACTAGTCAATGGAATATCCCGTGGATTTCCCTTTTTCTACGTTTTGATCGTTTTTTACTCTTCTTGTAAATGGATAAAAAAGATAAATCAATAAGTGATCTGCAAAAGGATGGATTCTTCATCACTGAAAGTATCGATTCCAGCATCGACGAACTCGCAAACGAAGCTCAAGGTGATTCATGTTGGGAATAAGCGGGCGATAATATGAGTACGATGCAAGCAGGACGTTTCGGCCCAAAACAATTTCGGCCCACTCCCATACAAGGCCCAGACCGTAGAATGGGACGGAGGATAGAATGAGACATTTGACGCAGATAGGCTGAAACCTGCTTTACTCATTTTACTATTGGATATCCTAAGATCAACATACTTGGGAAAGTGTATCTTGTAACATAAAATTGAAAGTATCATTTGTTTTTCAAGAGAAAAATTAATGTTTGGTTAGACCTCTTCTGTCGGTGGTATATATTGGTTCAAGTGTAAGTTGAGGGATATTTCCATAAAATCATTAAAAACCTATAATTTTGTCCCAATTACTGTTTCGTCCTTGTAGACGATTCGGCCCAAGACTTTTCGGCCCACGTCTTTTCAGCCCAATTAACTTGAAACGCCACAGGCAGCCTCGTGAAGATTTGATCAATTGCAAAATACTTCGAAATCGTTGGTACGCGTCTCATAGCTTGCAGGGAATGCGGTTATGGCTCTCCTAATTATTTAGTGGAGGGGGAGGGGGGCCCATGTCGCACACAAGAATTCCGTTTCAACAGACAAACCCATATTTAACGTGCTCATCAAGTCGAGAACCAATGTAATTGATTGTGTGGATTTTAATTTACGAAGTGCAACCAACAAAACAATTCATCACACGCCGTGTTAAGTCGGTAAATCAGCTCATAATCCTCTACAGCAGATTATTAGGCCCCAACCCTTCGGATTGGGCCTATAGGTTTGGGGTGTCCGTCCGTCTGTCCGTCCGTCTGTCCGTCATCGCTTTATACCCCTATGAATTTGGGGGGGCGGTTGGGCCCTGCGTGTGTTTCACAAATACTTACTTGTATTTCCGGAATTAGAAATTGCAATCAAAGAAAAGCACATCACAGACGACAGTCGGTCAGTTAATTAACTACTAATCCATCACATACCAGGGTAGGTGTATGAAATGCACTTGGAATTGCAATAGAAAAATAATCCAACTCACACCAGAGATGATCAGCAAATAATTGTTGAAAGCCATCAGATTCTACAGTTGGTAAGAAGAATAAAATTTCACAGCTGTCTTGAAATAACTTATGAATACACGAGCCTCAATCTTCAACCCTTTTTAAGTAACTTTTTTAGTGGGCCGAAAAGTCTTGGGGAGAAAAAAAGTGGGCCGAAATGTCTTGGCAGTTCAATTGTGGGCCGAAACGTCTTGGGCCGAAAAGGTCTGCCATTTCGGACCGGGCCGAAACGTCTATGGGCCGAAATGGTTTTGGGCCGAAACGTCTAGAAGCCAGTACGATTACAGACAACAGTTACCGGGGAACAGATATGAAAATGAATACGCAATATAGAAATAAGACAAATGTAAACCTTACTAATTTTGTCATAATCTAAATATTTCGAAGCTTTCTTTATGAGGTCCTGCATTTTGCGAAGATGTAGATGAAACTGTGAATTCGCTTATGTGCGGATTCGTTCTTAGATTTATGTCATAAAGTTTTTGCGTTTGGACTGATTTCGGTTGGGATAAAGGTGTAAAGAATTGGTAAAAAATGGCAAAAGTCAACAAAGTTCAATTTCGCCAGAAACATTTACAAGATCATATGATGGCCTTTTAAAAGGAAATGAAAATTTTGATGTTTTTGCCTTATTATTTCTGTATAATTCAACCCAAAACATTTACAGTCGAAACGACACATCCATCGGGAACATCTGAAAGTACGAATTGGCTTATTATTAAAACAAATCACAAAGTTTTGTAAAGTGAACCTTTTTACAATTAATATTGAACCGAGTGACTTAATTAAACATCGCTTTAACATACAGTCAATGGAAAAAATTGTTCGTCACCTTGTACGAGTTCGCGTTGGGTACCGCGTGTGTTCTATATTAGGGCGTTGTGTTTTAATTCTTGACAACGTAATTGTTACGTCATGAGTGACTGTATCCAAAGTAAAATAAATGCATATTACGTTCTTATAAGTGTTATGACAAGTTGTTTTGATTTTACATGTAAAATTGTAGCATATAAAGATGGCTTCCGGTAGGAAGGAATATGGAAGTGAACTGAAACAAAACATTGTAGAAAGTTATAAACGCAACAGAAATACTTCAGAACTGGCAAGAATTTTTAATATACCTCGGACTACAATTTGTAGTATTTTGAAAAAAAAATTGAAAAACAAAAAGGTGTTGAAAATCGTACTGGGAGTGGAAGGAAAAAATTATTTGCTGAAAGAGACAAAAACAAACTTTCCCGGATCATGAAAGCAAATAGAAGACAAAGTTTGTTGGACATAACTGGTGTATTTAATGAACAAAAATCACATAAATTTTGTACTAGAACCATCAGAAGAAATATTAATAGTTTAGGTTATCAACGGAGGTCCAGCAAAAAACAATCCAGTTACAGATGTCAACAAGAAAAAAAAAATTAAATGGTGCAAAGAAAGAAAACATTGGTCAGTTGCTGGACAGTGGAAAAATTGGATTTTTAGTGATGAAAGTCAAATAGTTTTGGGAAGTGATAACCGTATTTATGTTTGGAAAAAAGGCGAAGAAAAGTACAACCCCCAACTGGTGTGCCCTACACCTTGTCACAGAATTAGTTTAATGGTCTGGGGATGTGTTACCTATCAAGGGGTAGGAACAATTACCAAAGTTGAAGGTAAAATAAATGGTCAAAAATACATAGATATACTGGACGAAAACCTTTGGCCTGTAATTGCACAGCATTTCCCTCGAAAACAATTATGTATTTATGGATGACAATGCACCGGTTCACAGGGCTCGAATTGTACAAAATTTTGTAATGGAAAACAATAATAATAGAAAATATATGGTTATATATCAAAAGAAAGCTACAAGAAGCCGTAAATCGAATACACAACCAGACAGAGCTAATGGCAGAAATCAGATACATCTGGGAAAACACACCACAAACCCGAATTCAAAGTTTATACGACACTATTCCCGATCGTATTTCGGAGGTAATAAAAATGAAGGGATATTTGACCAAATATTAATGTAAGACAGTTTTCTATTGCATTACCAGAGGATAGTGAATTCAGAATGTAAAACAATACCAATGCGCCGCCGTTTTGTAAAATGACGAACAATTACGTCCATTGACTATACAATTACGCGTGATTGCTCTGTGAACTTTCAAACAACAATATCGTCTTTTGTTTAATGTATCATTCAAAGTGTTACCTAGCAATCGAAGTAAGTGGATTGCCATGATGTTTGAATAATATTGTCGTGTACAAGGCTCTTTTCGTGATTAGCGAAAGACACTACTTAGAATTTTGCCGAAAAGTTTTTGCTTTTCGACGGAATACGGTTGGGATAAAGGTATAAAGAAATGATTGAAGAGAAAAATGGCCAAAAATAAATTAAAATACATTTTTCCAGAAACAGATTCATAGGTTGGCTATTTAAGGGCCTGGCTATTTAAGGGTGTATAAAATAGTTATAAAAGATCTATGATGGCATTTTAAATTCGGAAGTGTGCATGTTGACAGAAAATCAGGGTTCTGGTATTTTTTCCTTATCAGTTCTTTTTATTTCTAACCCAGAAGGGTCAGAACGACACCTGATTGTTTTATGAAGTTTCACACAGCAGGATCAACGTTTATTTGATATATCATTCAAAGTCATGATGTTTGAGTAAAACTGATGTTTGAATAAAAGTACGAATCTTTTGTGATTCAGGTTTTGTCTGGCATGCTTTATATGAAAAATACTGTATTAAAGAAATCATTTAGTTGATTTAGATGGAGGTTTAGTATTCGAAAACGGATATGCGATTTTTTGACCACCTCTGAAGTTCAGATATCTCGCAAGATATCTGTGTTCAGAGTCTGAACACAGATATCTTGCGAGATGTGACTTCTGAGCATCCTACGCTCTGACCAAAATCTGTTTTCAGACGCACCCAGAAGAAAATGGCCCATTTTCTTATGCTTAGGAACAAATTAAAAGCAATTTTATATTCGTAAGTCTGAAAAAGAAAGTACAGGCATCATTACTCGTAACAAGATCTTGGTTTAATTACCAGGTAGGGGTTAACTTGTTCAAAGAAAGAGTGATTGAAAAACGGGTGTAGGAAAAAATGGCAACGGAAAAAATGGCAACGGAAATAATAGCAACGGAAAATATGGCAAATGGAAATAATGGCAACGGAAAAAATGGCAAAGTGAAAAAACGGAAAAATGGCATAATAACAAAATAAAAATTTTATCACATTTGTCAAATTTATTCTTAAGCATAATATCACGAGCATGTTGCTCATTCTGGACAGCGCCCCTAATAAATGTATTGTTGTGATGGCACCCGAACATCCATAGCATTAGCAACACTGTATACACAGGGTTAAAGTTTTGCCTGATGCAGCCCAAATAAATGTTTTGTTACGTTGACACCCGAGCATCCGAAAGATTAACTGCAGTGTACACACAGCGAATAAGTTTTGCCTGATGCACCTGAAATGGATGTATTGTTACGTTTGCACACGAGCATCCAAAGGATTAACGGTGCCGCACACAGGGATTACGTTTTGCCATTTTTGCTTGCACCCCAAATACCTGATATCAAGTGGCATTAAGTGGTTTTGATTGGACTTTCTTTGATCCTGAGTAGTCAAGGTAGGCGATTTCTTTGTTCCGACTGAACTTCAGTGAAACCTGCAAAATTTGCCATTTTTGCCCTTTTTCATTTTGTCATTTTTTCCGTTGCCATTATTTCCACTTGCCATATTTTCCGTTGCCATTATTTCCGTTGCAATTTTTTCCACTGCCATTTTTTCCGTACCCCGCCACAAACAATATCGTTGCCAGGAAGAACCCATTCCCTGGTATTTGACAATTATGAGGACATGTGATCTGTAAATATCTCAAACTCATGACGGTATTTATTCGATTTTTGGAAGAAAAAGAGAGCCGTTCCACCAAAAACAGTTTTGGTCAAAAAGTTGAAGGTTGAGAAATCGGAGTCTATGCTCTTCCTTGTACAACGCTGTATAATCCGGGTGAGAAACCAGTGGCATGCATGAAACTCTGCAAGTTTTCATTGCTGTTTTGCAGAGCTCTACTTAGATAAAACGGTTCCATACCTGGAGACCCCTCCTTCGGCTCTTGAGTTCCAGAGAGACTGGGTATCCAAGAACAAGCCGGTGATCATAAAAGGTGTGATAGATCACTGGCCTGCTGTCAAATTGTGGACAAATGATTATCTCAGGTATGAAAAACTTACGTCCCGGGGTGGGCGAGTTCGCGAGACAGGAGCATTAGGCTGTCAAAATATTGGACACAGGGCGAGGTAGATCACTGTCCAGCTGTGAAATTGTGGACAAATGGTTATCTGAGGTATGAAAAACTCGGGTGAATGCCATGGCCCACTGTTCCGGGGGGTAGGGAGTTCCCGAGACAGGGGCACTAGAATGGCCAAATATTGGACACGGGGCGAGGTAAGTTTGTTATATAGGCATGCACAAGTATCCAGTGTATTAACAGCGATTTATTTCCACTACGGGGCACAGAACACGCAGAGATTAACCATTGTAGTAGAAAAATAAGAACTACAGTAAGCCTGCATTAAATATCCCGTCCAATCTATTTTTTGCTCCCACCGCGTAGGGAGACGATGGGCGAGGCTGAGATCACAGTGGCCGTGACGCCGGACGGGTATGCGGACGCCATCCGCGGCGGAAAGTTCATGATGCCCGAGGAGCGGTGTATGCCCATGGGCACCTTCCTGGACGTGCTGGAGAAGCCCGAGGACTACAGTGGTGTGTTCTATATACAGAAACAAAACTCCAATCTGACCGATGAATTTGACAGCATCGGGGATGACGTGGAGCCCCATATACCGTGGGCTACGGAGGCTTTCGGTACGCGGAACTTTTAGTTCGATCATTTTACGTGTTGTCCATCTGGAAATTGTCCTATCAGTGGTGGTTTGTTTATGTATATTGGCTGATAAACAGTAAAATCCAAATACTGTAGAAGTGGGTGGATTGATTAGCCTAAAATTGTCAGTTGCTGCAGTGATTCACAGTCGTAAGTGCACTGAGCGAAAGATGCAATAAAATGTTGCATATTTGCGAATTTAAGGTGGATGGTAGCAAAATATTTGGCGTCTTGCTTTGATTTATTTGGAGCTTTTTATAACCCGCGATTCAAACGATTCCTCAGGCAGGAAGATTATTTCGGTGTTGTTGGTTGTAGGAAGCACGCCGGATGCGGTGAATTTTTGGATGGGGGACGGCAGAGCTGTGACGTCACGTGAGCCTCCTTTCTTCACAGTTAAATGTGAACGAAGGTCACACAAAACCGTAATATAAATGTTAATGTTTGAATGAAAAATAAATAAAAGTGACAAAAAATAATAATAAAATGTGCCAAAATTTCTTATCAGTTACACTCCCCCCCCCCTAAAAAAAATAAAAAAAGCAAAAAAAAAATTTCTGCTTGTTTTTATTGGCTTTATTTTTGGTGGGGGTTTTTTGTTTTGACCGCTCTGGCTTTATTTGACTTTCAGTGCATAAGGACCACTATGAGAATTTATATTGTGTGATCAGAGGAGAGAAGATCTTCACGTTGTTGCCGCCAACTGACCAGGCGTTTATTCCGTATGGTTAGTAACGCTGTGAATTGAACGTCCGGCTTCCAGTATAGAGAAAGGGACTGAGTTTTGCTATGAAAGCTGTTGACATGAATCGTTGTCATTCGTGTTTTGGGAAGGGGGTCGAGAAGAGAATTGTCTTCATGAAATCGGCCTGGGATTGGTGGATTTTGCTATATGTCATAATAATAATAATAATAATAATAATAATAATAATAATAATAATAATAATAATAATAATAATAATAACAATAAATAATAAAAAAGCAAATGAACAAAAATACATATGAAATAGTTAAATGAGAAGAGGTATATGTAGGAAACTGCAATAATTAAAAAAAAAAGGTAAACAAAAAAGGTTTTGTGCCTGGCTGTTTGGTGATACAGAGAAGCATGATGGTGCTTATTACGAAGAGGACGAGGATGAGCCGGGCCAATGGCGGGTCAGACCCGCGGAGGAGGAGCATCAGACCAAGGTGGGTCACCTCGTACGCGCCTCCTTCCCCTCCCCCCGGTCACCGCCCGTCCCAGCGGAGGTGGAGCATCAGGCCAAGGTGGGTCACATCGTACGCGCCCCCCCCCCCTTCGCCCTCCCCAAGCCCCGGTCACCGCCTGTCCCAGCGGAGGAGGAGCATCAGGCCAATGTGGGTCACATCGTACGCGCCCCCCCCCCTCCGCCCTCTCCCCGCCCCGGTCACCGCCCGTCCCAGCGGAGGAGGAGCATCAGGCCAAGGTTGGTCACATCGTACGCGCCCCCCCCCCCCCTCCGCCCTCCCCCCGCCCCGGTCACCGCCCGTCCCAGCGGAGGAGGAGCACCAGGCCAAGGTGGGTCACATCGTACGCGCCCCCCCTCCGCCCTCCCCCCGCCCCGGTCACCGCCCGTCCCAGCGGAGGAGGAGCATCAGGCCAAGGTGAATCACATCGTACGCGCCCCCCTCCGCCCTCCCCCCGCCCCGGTCACCGCCCGTCCCAGCGGAGGAGGAGCATCAGGCCAATGTGGGTCACATCGTACGCGCCCCCCCCTCCGCCCTCCCCCCGCCCCGGTCACCGCCCGTCCCAGCGGAGGAGGAGCATCAGGCCAATGTGGGTCACATCGTACGCGCCCCCCCCTCCGCCCTTCCCCCGCCCCTGTCCCCGCCAGTCTCAGCAGAGGACTCCACTGCCCTACTTTCCATCAACAGTCTTACCATACCGTTATTTATCGTTCCATTATTGTTTTGAATTTTAGGTACCATGGATTGCGATTGATCCGTTGAATCCAGATTTGGAGAAGTACGCGGATTTTGCCAAAGCCTCGCCTGTGACAGTGCGCGTGCGTGAAGGAGAGACGCTCTACCTGCCCTCCCTGTGGTACCACCACGTGCAGCAGTCCCACGCGTGTATAGCGGGTAAGGAGGGGCGGGGGGGGGGGACCTGCCCCTCCTTGTGGTACCACCACGTGCAGCAGTCCCACTCCTGTATAACGGGTAAGGAGGGGCGGGGGATGGGCTACCTGCCTTTTCTGTGGTACCACCACGTGCAGCAGTCCCACGCGTGTATAGCGGGTAAGGAGGGGCGGGGGGGACCTGCCCCTCCTTATGGTACCACCACGTGCAGCAGTCCCACGCGTGTATAGCGGGTAAGGAGGGACGGGGGGGTGGGCTACCTGCCCTCCCTGTGGTACCACCACGTGCAGCAGTCCCACGCGTGTATAGCGGGTTAGGAGGGGCGGGGGGGGGGGGGAGGGGGACCTGCCCTCCCTGTGGTACCACCACGTGCAGCAGTCCCATGCGTGTATAGCGGGTAAGGAGGGGCGGGGGGGGGGGGACCTGCCCCTCCTTGTGGTACCACCACGTGCTGCAGTCCCACGAGTGTATATCGGGTAAGGAGGGGCGGGGGGGGACCTGCCCCTCCTTGTGGTACCACCACGTGCAGCAGTCCCACTCCTGTATAGCGGGTAAGGAGGGGTGGGAGGGGAGGGGGACCTGTCCCTCCTGTGGTACCACCACGTGCAGCAGTCCCACTCCTGTATAGCCGGTAAGGAGGGGCTGGGGGGTGGGCTACCTGCCCTCCCTGTGGTACCACCACGTGCTGCAGGCCCACGCCTGTGTAGCGGACAAAGAGGGGAGGGGTAGGATAGCGCGGAGGGGGGGGGGGGGCAAGGGCGAATTTGCCTTTCTTTTGGAGCCACCACATAGAACAGTCCCACGGCTGTGTAGCCAGTATGGGGGGCGGGGGATGGGGGCTGGTGATATATAAGGATTTTCTCCGATAGTGAATTTTAAATTATAATGAAAAAACAAAAAACAAAAAAAAAAAAAACAAACTGCCTGGTAACTTGATGCCAAGTCACCGCGTGACGTGAGTCAGTTTTAGTATTCGGCGGTTGATGCAGGGTTAAATAATTGAAACATTCGGAACGAGAGCAGTTCCCTTTTGCGGCCGTCTGCAAGCTTTTCAGTGGTTGCTCGAGGCTAATTGTAGGCGTTATTTTTCATTGCAGTTAATTTTTGGTACGACATGCAGTTTGACATAAAATATGTGTACTACAAGTTCGTGGAAGGACTCTGCCGGGCGATAAACAGTCATAAACAGAAACACGTAAAACAGAATAAAACATGAGAGGGAGAAAAAAAATCTATATTCTGCCCCTACGACCGAATTGTGGTGTGTAAAATGTCGTTCATTTTTGTGCGGAAACGCAGCACTGCATTGGCGCGGTATTCCCGCGCTTTTTGAACAAAAATACCGCACAGCGCCGAGGACAGTGCGGGCCAGATCGAAAATGCTTTTCGAAAGAATCCCGCGCAATTATGAGAGTAGTGCCTGATTTTGAAATTATGAAAATGAATAACGTATATATGCATCTTGTTTTTTTGCGAATACTACAAATATATGCATGCGTTTGTTTGATAACACTTTGTAGTCAAGAGGCTGGTTGTTTGGACTTTAATAAAATAACGGCATACATATAAATTGAGTCTAATTTAAAAATATATAGTGGAATAAATGCCTATAGACATGATCCCGCACGGATCTCATACGGATCCCGCGCGCATCCCGCACGGATTTCACACTCAGATTCCAAGTGTCAGATGTCTGGGCCACCTTTAAGGAGCTAATCGGAGAAAACGCATGTGTAACTCAACCAGAACCGCGACGCTCCCCGACGTTTCCCGACGCTTCCCGATGTATTCCGACTTAACCCGACGTATCCCGTCGCTTCCCGACGCACCACGAACACACAGTATCAGGGTAAATAGTGATCGTGGAGCATATTCGAAACCCCGTTTTGCTTTGTATGATGTCTGTGTAGAAGGTGCAAGTAGTTTATAAACGATATCAGAGCCCAGGGATGAGACCCCCGGAAATGAGACCTTCCTTAAACAAAACAGTCCCCCCCCCCCCGGGAATAAGGCTCCCTCAAACAAGAGCACCCGAAAATAAGAAGACTTTGGAAATAAGACCATCTCTAAAATAAGCCCCCCAAACAGGACTACCCTGAAATCACACCACCGGAAATAAGCCCCCCCCCCTTCGAAATTAGGCCACACCTTCCTGGAAATAAGATCACACCGGAAATAAGGTACCTTGGAAATAAGGCCCGGAAAATAGCCCCCCTCCCGGAAAAGACCACCCCAAAATTAAGATTATCCGGAAAGAAGATCCCAGAAACAAGACCCCCCCCCCCTCTAGAAATAGGACCACGTTATGTTCTGTTTCTTTTCACTTACATTACAGAGTACCCCATAAATAAGACCGGGATCGAGACCATCCTTGACCAGTGGCATGGGTGGGTCTGATTTTCAGGTGTTCTGGTGCAAGTGAAAGATTCCCATAGTCAGGAAAGCTGGTTGCTAACTTTTCATCACGAATGTTTGTGGGACACGACGAAAATAGAAACTTGGCACTGCAACGCTATCAGTTCAAAGGGGTGTCATTGTGTGAACACATCTTTGTTTATATTGTTGAAACACGAATAAAATTGAAGAAGAAATGTGTTTGATTTTTGTCTGTTACAGTGAACCTTTGGTATAACGAACAATATGATGATTGACAGTTGGCCCCGCCCATGCCAATGCAACCAGTATTATTAGTTATTGTGTGTGGTTACCATAGAAACTCCCAATAAACCAGTCAAATCCGTCCTGACAACTCATGAAGGCTGTTTACGAACAGAATAGGAACAGTACGGAACTGTGATACATTGTGATACAGAATTGTGGTACAAGTTTGTTAATGCGCGTAATATTTTAGGCGCTATTGTTAGAAAGTAGAATTGGTAATGGGACTGATGCCTGGCAGCTATTTGGTTTTCAATAATTTTAAGCTATGCGCGAATACCACGTAAGAATTTGATGCTCAAGAGGGATTCTGTGTGCGAATTTCACTCAAGAGCTTCATTTTGTGCGCGAATATCACTCAAGAGTGATTCTGTGTGTGAATGTCACTCAAGAGATTTACGTTGTGCGCGAATATCACCCAGTGAAGAGAATCTACAAGCCTGGCGCTGGTGTACACGCGGTTTCTGTTAGGTGATGTTCGATGTGTGTTTATGTTGACATCGGCTGCGATTGAACATTTGTTTCGTTGAGCGTTTTGGATATTGATTGTTACTAAACCCGAGTCACGAGTGTGTTGGGAATAAAAATTACTAGTTATGTTGTCAAATAAAAAACTTGTTAATTTCATGCTATAGATAAATGTAAAACTATATATATATATATATATATATATTGGGTGTTTATGTTGTATAGTTTAGGTCTGCACAATAAACCAATTATCGCCCAATTTGTTTAAGCTTGAAGATGTTAAAAGAAAGAAAAAAAATACATATTGATTGTTTATATTTCAAAATGTGATTGTTTTTTGTTTTTTTTTTTTTTGTATTATTTTCAGTAAATGATTGGTGGAATGCAGTGATTTCAGTCTTATTGAAAATATTTTTCCTAGAGATACTTGCCATTTTCTGAAAATAGGAGCCAATTTAGGAGACCCGTAGGTTTGATGGGCACCGTATTTTGTTCAGAATTTTGTTCGCATTGCCAGCTCCGAAGCTTTACCGTGTCTGCTGTGACACGACGGACACAATACACGTACGGACAGGCGGACGGACACGATACACACACGGACAGACGGACATGATACACGCACATGGACAGACGGGCGGACACGAGACACGCACACGGACAGACACAGTGCACGCACTGACATACGAACGGACGCGATACACACACGGACAGACAGACATGATAGCAGCACATGGACAGACGGACGGACACTATACCCACACGGACAGACGGACATAATACACGCACATGGACAGACGGACGCACATGATACACGTACATGGACAGACGGACGGACGCGATACACACACGGACGGACGGACATGATACACGCACATGGACAGACGGCGGACACGAGACACGCACACGGACAGACACAGTGCACGCACTAACATACGGACGGACGCGATACACACACGGACAGACGGACATGATACACGCACATGGACAGACGGGCGGACACGAGACACGCACACGGACAGACAGAGTGCACGCACTGACATACGGACGGACGCGATACACACACGGACAGACGGACATGATAGCAGCACATGGACAGACGGACGGACACTATACCCACACGGACAGACAGACATAATACACGCACATGGACAGACGGACGCACATGATACACGCACATGGACAGACGGACGGACACGATACCACACGGACAGACGGGCATAATACACGCACATGGACAGACGGACGAACGCGATACACACACGGACGGACGAACATGATACAGGCACATGGACAGACGGAGGGACACGATACACACACGGATAGACGGACATGATACACGCACATGGACAGACGGACGGACACGGAC
>OX457032.1:3538922-3758514 GCA_949752745.1 Protula sp. h YS-2021 | reverse complement strand
CAAGTTTGATGAACATGAGCGACAAGGTTCTGGCTGGGTGTTGGATAACATCCTGTATATTGAAGTGCATACAGCTACATCAACACCTCTGGAAGCAAGCTGTTATATGGACCTGCCGAAGAAAGTGAAGAATACAAAGGCTGTATTAAACATTAAGAATAAAGATAACAAGTGCTTCTTATGGTCGGTACTGGCTCACCTTCACCCTTCAACAGATGCAAACCCAGAGCGTGTGCATCGATACAAGCCATTTGAGAACGAATTAAAGGTGGAAGGCATGACATTTCCCACACCGATTACGGCCATTCCAAAGTTTGAAAAGGAGAATAATGTATCCATCAACGTGTTTGGATATGAACAGGATGTCGTTGTTCCGATACAACTGAGTCGAAACACCAGCGCTAACAGCGCCAACAGCGCCAACAGCGTCAACAGCGCCAACAGCGCCAACAGCGCCAACAGCGCCAACAGCGCGAGAGAAATCAACTTACTTTTGATTAGTAATGACAGGACAAGACATTACTGTCTCATCAAGAATTTCAGCAAACTGATGGCTTATCGATCAAAGCATAATGGAAGTGCATTTTATTGTTTCAACTGCCTTCACGGGTTTATACGACAAGATCTGTTAGAGAAGCATCGCGAAGTGTGTGGCAAGCATGGAGCGCAACGTTTATCATTCCCCAAGGAACCGTTTATCAAGTTTAAGAATGTAGCCAAACAACAGCGAGCACCTTTTGTGATTTATGCAGACTTTGAATGTTTCACGCAAAAGCATGAAGAAGGAGACAAGTACCAACATCATCGTCCAAACAGCTTCGCCTATGTGGTTGTGAGCCAGTATGACACACGTGCCCCAGTCGTGTATCGAGGAGACAATGCTGTGAAAGTCTTTTTAGACCATATGGTGAATGAGCGTGATCGTATTGTGCAGGGTTTACAGCAGCCAAAGAAGTTGGTCATGACTCGTGAAGACAAAGAGGATTTCAGGACTGCTGTGGATTGCTACATTTGTCATGAGCCTCTAGGAGCAGATTGTGTGAGAGATCATGACCATATCAATGGCAAATACCGTGGAGCTGCACATAGTGAATGCAATTTGCAATTCCGATTTCGAAAGGATCAGCAGGGTGTTAAAGATTCGTTTATCATCCCTGTCTTTTTCCACAATTTGCGAGGCTATGACAGCCATTTGATTATGGAGGAAATTGGCAAATTCAAAGATGAAACGCTTACGGTTATTCCCAACACCGTTGAGAAATATATTGCATTCACCATGAGCAATCTGAAATTTACAGACAGTTATCAGTTCATGGGTACTTCTCTACAGAAGTTGGTATCCAACCTGGCGGCAGAAGGGAAAGATACCTTTTATAACATGACCTCTCACATTCACGATAGCGACCAGCAAGAGTTACTGTTGAGAAAGGGAGTGTACCCCTACGATTACGTGGATGAGCCATCCAAGTTTGCTGAAACACAACTGCCGTCCAAGGACAAGTTTTACAGTCTGCTCAGTGAAGAAGGCATTAGCGATGAGGATTATGTGCATGCACAGAAGGTGTGGGAGACATTCCACTGCACTACATTTGGTGAATACCACGACTTATACCTGAAATCGGATGTATTGCTGTTGGCTGACGTGTTTGAAAATTTTCGTCAAGTGTGTCTTAACACGTATGAATTGGATCCTGCCCACTACTATACAGCGCCAGGACTGTCGTGGGATGCGATGTTAAAAGCGACAAAGGTGAAGTTGGAATTGATCAATGACATTGACATGTACCAAATGGTTGAACAAGGTCTACGTGGAGGAATATCTGTCATCACACACAAGTATGCGAAAGCAAATAACCCCTACGTAGCAGAGTATGACCCTATGCAACCAACCCATTATCTGATGTACCTCGACGCAAACAACTTGTACGGCTGGGCCATGTCACAAAGTATGCCAGAAAGTGGATTTATGTGGGTGAACGAGCCAGAATCCATTAACTTCATGGAAGTGGATGAAGAGGATGAGATTGGATACATTTTAGAGGTGGATTTGGAATATCCATATTCAATCCATGATGGTCATAATCACTACCCAGTAGCTCCAGAACGGAAAGGTGTGAAGGTGGGAGAATTATCAGGGTATAGTCAGAAGCTACGGAAAGAGTTGAACATGAAAGATAAACCCAGTGAAAAGCTCATTCCCAACTTGTGTGACAAGAAGAACTATGTACTTCATTATAGAAATTTACAGCAATATGTGTCACTGGGATTGAAAGTCACGAAGGTGCATCGGGCTATCATGTTTACACAGAGCAAATGGTTGGCGAAATACATCTCGTTGAACACGGAAAAGAGAAAGTTGGCTAAGAACCCGTTTGAGAAAGACTTTTTCAAATTGATGAACAACTCTGTATTTGGCAAAACCATGGAAAATGTGAGAAAGCGCATCAAAGTGGAACTCGTTCACCAGGAAAAGCGGTTCAAGAAACTTGTAGCCAAACCTTCATTCCACCAATTTAGAATTTTCAATGACGATTTGACTGCGGTACATTTACGCAAAGTGGATTTGCTTCTGGATAAGCCCATTCAAGTCGGCTTCACCATTCTTGACCTCAGCAAAGTGCTCATGTTTGACTTTCATTACAACTACATCATGACCAAGTATCCTGACGCCAAGCTGTTGTTCAGTGACACCGACAGTCTATGTTATGACATAGAAACGGATGATATCTACAAGGATATGCAGGAAGATGCTGACTTGTTCGACACAAGTGACTATCCCCCCGATCATTTCTTGCATTCCACCGTGAACAAGAAAGTGCTTGGGAAAATGAAAGATGAGACGGCAGGTATCCCCATTGAAGAGTTTGTTGGACTTCGGCCGAAAATGTACAGTATGATGTATGGTGGGAAAGAAAAACGTACAGCCAAAGGGATTACTCATGCGTGTCAAAGACGTATGAAACATCAGCAATATAAAGACAGTTTGTTCAACCAAACGCAAATGATGGTGACAGGACACATCATTCGAAGTCATAACCACCAGATTTTCTCGGAGAAGTTGAGGAAAGTAGCTCTCTCCCCCTTTGATGATAAGCGATACGTGTTAAATGATGGCTATTCCACTTTGGCGCATGGGCATTACAAGACAGCGGCGGCAGTAACAGTATAAAAGGGGGGGGGATGACTCTCACCAAACTTCAGTTTCAGAGTGAGTTGAGGGTGAACATGAAGCGATCTGTGCCAACGGATATAACGGATATGGATACTCTAGCAGATACAGTGAAAGACTTGAACGTGAACAATTCCACCACCACCACTATCAAGAAATTAAAAGTGGAGACGGCGACGACACCACCACCACCACCACCACAGTCGTGGGATGGAATGCTTTCTCTAGGCAATGGAAAGTATATCAAGATTATGAAACAAAGTGATGAAGGTGTGGTGAACATTCGCAAGTACCTCAGAGATGAGGGGACTGGAAGGAACCGTCCGACGAAAAAGGGTATCTTGCTGACCATACCTGAATGGAAAATGCTGAAGAAGCAGGTGAAAGAAGTGGATAAAAGGCTTCGTAGACAAGACGACAAGTCATAACAAGGTAACAATCATGAATGCACTCATGCTGAACGGTGGTGTTTACCTTACTGTCAATGAGAGGAATGAAGTGATACTAGATTCTAAGACAAGTTATCATCGGTTTAAACCTGAAGTGTGGAAAGACTTTAAAAACATACCACTTGAACCTGGGTTTAAACGTAGACTTGAAAATAAAGTGGAAGTGACGGTAGCTGAATATGATTCTAACATACGTGTGACATTCTGTAGAAATCTTTTACAGGATTATCCAAAGGATTATAAGGGAGTTGTGCCAGATACACCATATACAGATTTGATCCTCTTTGATATCAAGAACTGGCGCGCAGTCTTACGATTCCTAGAAGCGATACAACATCCGCTGTTCGACATCATCCGAGTATAAGAAAGATGGAAGACGACTATGTGTTGGATTATGAACCCATAACATATGGATTCTCATACATGAGAAACTTATGTGATGATATTGTGCTACGACATTTTGGACAGTATCTCGTCCTATCGCTTGATGACCAATCCGTGTTGAAGGATCATCTAGACAAGTTGAGAATACCCGGCTTTTTCCTAGCAGTCTCAAATGAATTAGATGTGCGTGTGACTGAGAACGGTCTAGACGTGTTTGTACAATTTCGCCAATATGACGAGCTTACAGAAGACTGCGACATCATCACCCTCAGCACAGCGGAATGGAACGCGCTGTTACACGCATTGGATTGGGAAGAATCTTCTGCTTGAATTCAAAGAGGATGGAATACAACTCAAGCGGGGTACCAAATCCATTGAGGTGACACAGCCTATGCGGCTGATGCGGCTGATGCGGCTGATGGACATAGAAGAAGAAGGATATGAACTCAAACTGTCTGAACATGAAACTGTTAAAGTGATAAAGTTTGGTGATGTGTGTTATGTAAGCTTTCATAGCATTTACAAACGTGGGTGTAATGTCTATGATACCTATATTAATTTAAATTGTAATGAATGGCATACATTGATCAATGTATTGAGAGAGAACTTGTAAAAAAGTAGTTGGTAGATAAGAGGGGGAGAAAACACCAATAAACAAGACCAGTTTGAAACTTAGAGTTTTCTTTTTCCCAACATTTGAACAATTCTTTAACAACTTAACTACAGCTTAACTACACCATTAATAAAACAATGGTTTATAATGTCTATAGACAAAATCCTTAACAATAAAATCCCCATCCTTTCTTTTTAATATATTCACAATCTCAAACATACTCTGACCTCGAGCTCTATGCCATATATAATATACACAATAAAAACCACACGCCGATGATATCGGCGTTTGTAATGAGATGGAATTATACATATAGTCATTTCTTAAAAATGTTTCTAAACGCTCATCGAGAGGTAACAGTCCATAAGAGTCAAAGTATTCCGCAGGGTCTTTGTCATAATACACTGCCACCCAATGCTCTCCTGGTTCATCATGATCGTCGGTGTTGATGACATAGGCACCGCGTTGTAAAGACGGTGGTAACTGGTCCATGGGAAACACACCTTGAAACAAGTCTTTGGTCGCGGCATCATGGCTCAGGATAGCTTCGATCTGCTTCGTGTTCATGACTGGTAGTCGAATTGGATGCTACGATTGGCACTGATCTCAATAATGTTGTCGAATTCAGCATAGACGATGACATTGATGGTAGGTTGCAAAGCCCTAGCAAAGTTCATTTCTAGCCGCAAATTCCCATGCTTGATCAGGGGAAAATGATCAGCTCCATCATAATCCGGTGTTAAGTCAAACGAAAATAAAGAATACCCTCTAGGCCAATCTTCCCTTTTTATAATGGAACTTTTCTCACCATTCAATCGATCAAACGATTTGTAAAGCGTTTCAAAAGCGTCCAGGTACTTGTTCTGTGGAATGTCAAGCTTGAGCGGTTTGGATAGGACTGGTTCACCATCCGTGTACAGTTGCATATAGTTCAGATCAAAATGTTTGAAATCATATGGATTCCTCAATACTGACCCACCAAAGGCTTCATTATGAACCAGCCCAATGACAATGCGATTTGGCAATTGACCCAAAAAGATGTTGTCTTTCACAAAAGACCGAAATCCTGCCGGAATGGCCAAGACTTTACATTCTTTTCTAGTGATGATGAGCTTGGCAGGACTTTTCAGCAATGCGTCTGTATGCCCTAGCTGAATCCCTGGACTCACCCTCACTTTGCGAATGGTTAAAAATGCCTCTTTCACTTCTACCTTATAGGTATTATCTACAGCCATCAATACATAATCATCTTTCTGTCTATGGAAACGCAACTTCAAACTGATACCATTCGGAAGATAGCGATCCTGCTCAAACAAATCTATCCTCAAACCACCTGCAAGCATAAACTCACGGCTGAGACGCGTATGCAAATAACGATGATGCAACCCATTGTTTCCTTGCTCAGCTAGATCACCACCGTCGGCATTGACATGAAACCCGGATACATAGTGTTCATGATTAGGTCTTTTCACCTCATAACTATTCATCGACCCAGCAGTATCCTTGTACATGAGCCGCATAGAGCGCTCAGAATGGAGACTTTCTTCCGAATCATGGATGAGATGAGAGATAATGCTGGTATAGCCATGGGTGTTGTTACTATGCGAAACCAACCGATCATTCAGAAACAATTCAATATTAGACCATAACCCATTAAACACATCATTGATGCAAGAGACATTATCATCTGGGCCACACACTGTTCCATCAGCCTTTACAATGCGGCATACAATATGAAGTTTGCTGTTCTTTAAATCCAGATATTCTTCTGTACTCGCAGGAATGTAGAATTCTATGGGAGCCCCCTCTCTAATGGTAGTCAGTGGTTGATAGTCGACATTATAACTTTTCTCTACAGCAGTTTGCGTCGGCGGTACGTGAAACCATTCCAATGGAGAAAGACTGCATTCGCACGAATGATTGTGAATGAGAGACATGATTTTAAAAGATATCTCTTTTATGCTTTTTTGATGTTATCCGTCTAGCTGTTTTTCGTCTTCTGGCACGTTTCGTCGGTTGCACTCTCTTTTTATGGACATCACCACCACCAAACACACGCTGTGCTACTCGACCCGTAACATCTTTCGCAACATTCTTTGCAGCCTTCTTAAGATGTGGCGCAACGATCTTAGCCCCAGCCTTAAGTAGTGGAATAGCTCTACGAGCCAATGATCCCAGTATTGAACCAATACCATCTCCATACTGTATTCGCGCTCCTTTGAATCCTGGTAATTCTCCACCCACTTGACGAAGAAAATGGTTGCGATATGCAGACGGATCGTGTGTGTAGGCTTTCATAATGCTTTTGGTCGAAAATGAAGTTTACAGATCACCTTTCCAGTTTGAAATGGAACAGTATGGCCTGTGTCATCCTTTATATTCATCTCTATCATGTCAAATTTGGATGTGTTTACAGGGACATAGTGCGGTTCGCTGTACGTTTTCATAACAATGTCGCCATCATGGCCTTGTATCCCAACAGAGCGTAGCAAAGGCACATAATAATCCCCAACCACTTGTGGTTCACAAATACTACAATACACATACAGTGTATAAAACCCCTGTTTCACATCAGCTTTATGGTCAGCTGTACACGTTTCAGTATACCAGTGATCTGGGATAAATCCTAAAATCTCAGCTAATCCAGTGGAGAAGGACACTTCATAGCCATAATCGAGAAATAGAAACACACGTCGTCTAATTTTATCATACTTTAGCCGAATAGCTTCTGTAAGTTTCAGAGCATTAGTTGCTTCTCCATTGACTGCCTGACATAGTTCTTGTATGGTTCTATAGTACCCATAAGGAATATCGAGAGTGCTAAGAATAGGATCATCGAATAGGTGTTGTCGATACTGAATAGAATAGTCCATGCCATGTCTCATCGTTGTCCATGTATGCGGATATTGAATTTCAGCTAAAGCCACTTCATATCTTCCATTCAGGTAGATGGTTCGAGGCATACGAATTTGATAATTCGAAGCCTTGTTGTTGGGATAATAATTCATACTCGCATTGCTCGGCAAAGTAATGTAAAAGCTTGTCGACTCCATGGTAGGGAAACCTCTCAAATGGTATGGGTGCGTCGTCGTCGTTGCCTATATACCTCAGGATAGCGCGCGCCATTCGACCAAGTATGCAAAGTCTCATCCTCTTTTACATCATCATCATCATCATCATCATGATGGACTTCTCCTTCACAACACACACTTGTGCATCGGATCTTCACAGGAATAGTTGAAATAGTTGAAATAGTCGGTTTCTCTTCCTGGCCACCACAACAACAACACCATAGCTCTTTCAACCATGTTAAAAATTTTCCCATCCTATCGGAAACTGTCTTTGCTGACGCTGGTTCATTTCTGTTGCAATGTCTTCACGAGTGGTCTTTTTACTAAACGTTGTTTTTGGAATATTAGCATCCACAATTTCCTGGATAAACGGATGCCAGCCATGGGGTGGTATGGTGCGTTCCTTTCTTCTTGTCGCTACCAATGCTTCTTTCATCAAATCAACCATGTTAGAATTTGTAATGACATCGCCCGTTTTCAACACAAGTTCATTCTTCTCTGTCCATGTCGTACCATGTTTCTTCAGGTCTGCTAAAAGTTGTTGTACTTTTCCATGATAGATCGGTTGAAAATGACTTAACACGAGCTTTTCTAGTGGTGGTGGTGGTGGTGAGGGTTTTTGCTGCCGCTGCTGTTGTTGGGACTGACTTGTTCGTAGATGGCGGCCAAGGAGTTGAGACATTTCCATGGCCTTTTCACGCGTTCGTTTCCCACGTAAAAGTGTCTTGACTTTTGCTTTGATGTCGCCACCACCATGTTTCCCCTTCTTTTCCAATAACAATTTGTATTCATGTTCAGGAATGAGAACCATTTTCATAGCATGCTTCATTTTAACAGCAGCTTGGCTAACAAGGGCAATGCAAATCTAGCAATCACTCCAATGAATCCTCCTTTCTGATTCACCAACTTCTTTTTTCGTCGAAGGGATATCTTCTTGTCTGCCAGAGTACGTAGGGTATGACGCTCACGCTGGAATACCTTATACCGTTTTGAGCTTAAGGGTAAATGTCCTCGCAATATATTCAAACAAATTTCAAACAAGCTCGTTAATTCCTCCTTCGTAGCTTGCTGTAGCAAGGATTTACGCCGTCTAGGCCCACTGCGTGCAAGCAAATGAAGGAAAGGTTGGTTCGTTCGAATGCGTTTAGACATCTTGACTGCGAATGGTTAAATGACTTGGTTCTTGGTCGTACACGGCTTTATCAATATATATATAATGGGTATCTTTTGGTAAAATGCCTGTACGAATACGCAGTTGATCATTCGTCTTCGGCTTCAAGTCAATGAATAAATAACCATGGGGTTTGCTGGTAGCATCTTGATAGGCTTCTATGAGAAATTGAGATCTTCCAGGATACATTTGCCGCGCCAATGTACTGACTTGCTGACTGTCTCTCGGATTTTTAAACAGAATGATATAATGGGTATTCAAACTAATATTTCGCATCTCTTTCCCATGATGGAATAAATTATGCACAATAAAGATGATACTTAGATTTTGATGACTGCTACCCACACTAAAAAGACGTGTCATACGCTCATCGCTATGACATCTGGTCATTAAGTCATCAATGATGAGTAGGTTTGGTTTTTTCGGGTTAAAGCGCTCTTCAATGTCATCTGGGATGCCTTGGTAAAATGTCACGCCCTTCATTCCCTTGTACAAAGGCTGATCTGCTGCATAGAGCCATAAAATGCTTTTCGGAGAGGGGTGAATCAACTTTTGTTCCAAAATTTCCTTCACCAGAGACGTTTTGCCACTGCCTGTAGGCCCAGAGACCAAGCATGTAAAGGGATGCTTCATCTTTGAATGTCTGTTTCTTTCACCCAACTGTTAAACTTGCTTGGCCAACCTAACCACTTGACAAGTAATTCTTTCACACCTCCTCGCCTTTTACGAGTTTTCAAGACTTTTTCAATTCTGTAGACAGATTCAATATCTTTGGTCACTTTCTGCAGTTCCTCCTCATAGAAATGCCCATCAATATCTTCGTCTAAAAAGTCTTTCACACGATACAAATGGATTCCTTGCTTCTTACACCGATGTGTGACTATAAAGACTTCTTGCGTCCATTTGATGTGATAATCCCGTTGAAACACATATTTAATGTGGGAAATGCGAACATGATCGCCAATGTTCAATTTATACTTCTTCTTCTTCTTCTTCGGTTTCAATTTGAGTTTGTCGACATACATATACTTCCACACTTTCGATTCGTTGTCTTTACGAATCTCGGCTGGAGCATACTTATTCGGAAGGGAGCCATGAGGCCTATGGTTGTAATTGTACACCAAGTCTGGAAGGATGTCTACGTAACGGTAAGTTTGATTATGTAGAAAATACCGATACATCATCCCCTTTAGAGTACGAATGACTCTCTCAGCAAAGTTGGCTTTGGTTTCATTCTTTGTGGTATAAGCATGAATGCCCTCCTTCTTCAAAAATGCTTTGACCCATCTGTTTTTAAATTCCGTTCCTTTATCAGACCTTAGAGTGCGTGGTCTTCGGCGCGTGTCCTGAAAAATCTTTTGAAAAGCTTGTATGACGCTGGTATGTGATTTATTAGGTAGTGGCTGCACCCACACATATTTGGAAAACACATCAATGACAATGAGTAAAAAGCGTGTGCCATCATTATAGGGAGCTATGTTTCCCATATCAGCCAAATCCACATCCCACATGTCATCAATGCCCCGTGTAATCACACGTTGTCTTTTGAACCTGTATTTGACAGGTTGGAGTAAACTGAATGCGTCTTGATCCTGTAACCATTTCTTCACTTGTGACTGTGTCACTGGTTGATCATGCTTTCTTAAGATGTGATACAGTTTGTAAGGACCAGCAAATGCCCCGGGCTGTCCAGGTTTGAAGTATATATTCGTCAAGTAGTCTTTCCACGTCGACATGGTCACACCGAATGAAAAGCAACAACACGAGCAGCAGCACTTGACGTCTCGAGTGAAAGACTCCTTTTTGATTACATCTAAGTGCTGAGTCAGTTTTTTTTTTTGTGGGGGGGGGGGGGATAAAGCTTTATTAACTCTTAAGAGAACTCTTAAGAGAACTCTTAAGAGAACTCTTAAGAGAACTCTTAAGAGAACTCTTAAGAGAACTCTTAAGAGAACTCTTAAGAGAACTCTTAAGAGAACTCTTAAGAGAACTCTTAAGAGAACTCTTAAGAGAACTCTTAAGAGAACTCTTAGGAGAACTCTTAAGAGAACTCTTAAGAGTTCTCCTAAGAGTTCTCTTAAGAGTTCTCTTAAGAGTTAAGAGTTCTCTTAAGAGTTCTCTTAAGAGTTCTCTTAAGAGTTCTCCTAAGAGTTCTCTTAAGAGTTCTCTTAAGCACGACATGAGGCCAAACACCAAAAAAATCCACCTTCTCAACAAAAAACAGCTTTATTATTTAACTCAACCAACATCGCTTAACTCACAAGTTTTTACAAATCAAGTATAGATACAATGGTGTGAATCACTGGAGACCATTGGTCTTCAATGAATACTAGCCAATGACTGAGTTCATCAAGTGTTATCGTATCTACACCATATTTCTCACAACGCTGATTTGCATTCTCTAACACTTTATCTAAATGAATATAATATTTAGCTTCATTCCAATATGTATAGACACATGCAAAATAACAAGTATGTTCTGAACACTCTTCATGTTGGCAAGCAGGACATACCAACCATGCAAACTTTTTTACAGCGGATAACATTTCTTCACAATAAGCTTTTTGCACAATATATTGTCTCAGTGTCATATCTGCCATGTCTGTATACTCTTGAGAGCTTCACTCTTTACGCTGTCAAGTTCATAGGTTCACAAAAACACGTCTCCACACCCGTGAGCGGACTGGTGAGCGGCGGCGGCGGCGACGACGACGGCAAGTAAGATGATGTTGGAGGTACAGTCTCTTTTATACCCCCCGTCACACACAACTGTTCTAACAACTTTCCCATGATATTCTGACCAGAATATCCACGACATGACACATGTTTCACACCAGCTCCCCACCAAGGATCATAGGTGGCTTCCACTAAAGTCTTGTCTTTGCAGTCTTTTAACTTGTTGCGAAACGATGCACACTGATTCCATTTGACTTGTAACACCTCTTGCATTTTGCTTCTCTTCACTGTATGCCATAAAGGACATGGCTTTATCACTTGGGCGATACGTTTTGCTTCATAGCCATTTCTGGATAACACAATAGCTGAAGCAATATCCGGACGGTGATGAAACACGGCTTTCTCATATTGATACAACGCTTCACTCGAGTTGAATGTATGTCCATACTTTTCAAGGCGTGCTGGAAACATGTTGGAAAGAACATCCTTGTGACCGCTAAATAGTACACGATTCTCCATGGCGACTTTGGTTTATTCTAACATGCCTTCTTCCTGCAATACAATATGTTTGAATATATCTGCTACCTCTTCTATCATTTTCTTTCTTTGTTCACGTTGAAACCACTCACATACAATTAAATTTGCTAGAAAGAAAAACATTGTTAGCTGTTGCTGTTAGTGTTGTTAGTTGTTAAAAGGGTTTGGCTTACCTGACAAAGCTGACAAGGCTGCTCAGTTTCCTCTTCTTCTTGTAGTCCACAGCAATCTCTCAAATAGTCCACCACGGTGAAATATGTTTCCACGTCAGTGCGAGCAGAATAGAGGGCAGCATCAAAGTCAAAGTCAGGATCTTCTTCTACTCCAATTCTGTCACATTCTCCAAGAAATCGTGAATGTAGTTCAATCACATCAAGACTGTGATGTACAACATCCCAATAAGCGTCCAAGTGATAAAGCTGATAGTCTGGAGTGCCGCAGCAAGCCAGTTTAGCAATCATCAAGTTAACATAAGCTTTTCTAAAACATGCATCCATCTTGTTTGCTGTGCGTGTGCGTGTGAGGGCTTCTACTGTGCTTCACACACCTTAAGTACTCCACACTTGCCGCAGAAGTTGCTTGGTTCACACATCTGACAATTGTACTTGTGGCAGTGACAATAATAATCCTCCATATATCCGCAAGCACCGCAATAGTCACAGGCAAGTCCAAGTTGATTTTGTACATTCATATTCTCCAACCGAACTTCAGCCAGTCTTTTCTTGGATAACTTTGACACTTTCATCCGATCATCCTTTTGCAACTTGATGATCGTTTTCTTGCCATGGCATTCCGTACACGGTTCACCCGATAAGGCGGAGTCAATGTGATCCATCTCCTGAAGCAGTGCCTCCCATTCACCATCATTCATGTTGATGTGATGTGTGTATTCTTTCCCTTCAAACCGTGATGTACGCACGAAGCTCACATAGCGCATGTCCAAGTATGAAATGACTTCAAGCCACTTTGTTTCCGTTAAGTACAGTTTAAAGCCAATGTCACGGCATTTTTTCACGTTCTGACACACAATCTTCCACAAAGATGGGGAATAAGCACACCATCTCTCTCCACGTTTGATGCGTAGAAATGGTCCATATTGTCCATGCTCCACAGTAATGGTTAAGTTAGCACTAATTTTAAAACTGCTGCTGCTGCTGCTGCTGCTGCTTGTCTTGTTCTCCATGACTGCTGCACTACTGTACACTGTACACTACTGTACTAATGAAGTCCACACACCCCCCCTTTTATACCCAACCATCCGCTGAGTCAAGCTTTTCAAAGTGCTTGCAAAGCTTTGAATTCACTTCCACTCGTCCATGGTTGAATCGAACAAGGTCGGATACATTCGTCATCAATGAAACATTATCATCATAAAACAAAATGATTCTTGCAGCTACACTTAACATGAGCTCCTCTGCCCAAATTGTATTCGCATGGATAAATGCTGAATCAATGTCATAAGCTGATAGTATATGTAAATCTTCACATTCACGTAGAAACGAGTGGATGAAACAATCACTTGGAATGGTCTTTCCAACAGCTTCCCAATGCTGATGCAAATTCTTCACTTGCTCCGTCCATTCCGATTCAAAAGTAGGAAGCTTTGAAAACATCCAGTCAGCATAATTCACTTTGAAGACATCATCCATGGTCTCTGCACATCTGTGAAATGACATTACGGTGAAGGATTGTAGACTTTGTGATCCGCTGCCGCCGCTGCCGCCCCCTTTTATACCTTTTACATGTAAGTTTTCATGAGATGCTTGTAAAATCGCGGAGTCATCTCATTGACACCATCCAGAAAGGCTGTTGGTAAACCACCTGTTAAAGATTGTCTCATGACAATCACTAAAAAGTCTCCTGGGGTCCGATGCCCTAGTATCCATTGAAACAGCATTGACATGGTGAAATGTCCTTTTTCATAGAGGTAGGCCATCATATCATACACCTGAATGCGTTCTTCAAGGTATTTGAAACCATGCAGCATGACCTTTGCACATTTGGAATCGCGACCCTCATTCACACACTTCGGCTCTGGCAGACACAACGCCTTAAACTGCTCCTCATGAAAGAGTCTAAACAGTTGAATGAAACGCTGAGTCATGGCTTCGGTGACCTTTGGCTCTGACGCCGGAACATCCTCGTGGGTTCCTTCTAGCATGAACATGAGCATCATGACAGAGCTCATTTCTTCCATTAGGTATGCGTACGTATGCTTGTTGAAAAAACCTTCTTCACATAAACGCCATAAAATGTTGCTATCAATCAGAGGAAGCACGGCTTGAAAGTTTCTTTTCAACAGCAACACATCGTTCTCAGTCACAAGGATGGTCTTACTCCATTCAAATTTCAAATGCTTGTCTTCTTCATCATCACTTAACACTTCTCCCTCCTCAGGCTCCTCCTCGGGCTCGCTAGCGCTGGACTCATCGTCGTCGTCGTCGTCGTCGTCGTCGTCGTTGTCGTTGCTCACTTCTTCCTTAAGTTGCTTCAAATGAGCATCTAACTTTGTGCTGCGGTGTGTGTTTCGACCATTGACAAGTGCATGTGCAACCCAGATTGGGTAGTCGGGACCCTCAGGATCTGGCATGTCTTGCTCCATTCCTTGCTGTATATCTTGCTGCACTGGAAGTATATCTAACGGAGCAGTAGTAGTGGCACCTAACGCTTCCTTATCATCTAGCATTGGCTGTACTGTGCCGTCTAATGGAATGTCTAACAGTTCCTCCAAGTCTTTTTCAGCCTCTGTCATGTGCTCCAGGAATGCATCTATCTCTTCCACTGGTAATACTGGCATGACATCAAAAGTATATCCAAACAAATCGTCCATGTTGATAGCTGGAAAAAGAGGAGGTGTATTCAGCAGCGCTTCCATGATTTTTTGACTACAACTCGACAACAGACCCTTATATATGAGTTTTGGGGGAGGGAGGGGGGGGGGAGGGGGAGGGGGGTTAACTCTTCTTTAGTGATAGGGGAGGGGAGGGGAGGGGAGGGGGGGGGGGCCATGATTTTTTTACTACAACTCGACATCAGACCCTTATATATATATGAGTTTTGGGGGGAGGGAGGGGGGGGGAGGGGGTTAACTCTGCTTTAGTCATAGGGGAGGGGAGGGGAGGGGGGGGGGGGTGGGTGGTCGTTCCTTTTTTTTTTTTTTTTTCTACACTTCAGCGCGGAAGTCACCGCTAAAGCCGCCGCTAAAGACCCTTATATATGAGTTTTGATGCTGAAATTGGGAGGGAGGGAGGGAGGGAGGGAGGGAGGGAGGGGAGGGGGGGTGGGTGGTCGTTTTTTTTTTCTACACTTCAGCGCGGAAGCCGCCGCTAAAGCCACCGCTAAAAGCCACCGCTAAAGCCACCGCTAAAGCCATCGTTAATGGCTTTTTTAATCACGCTAACAACTGCATAAATGGCATTTCGTTTACATAACCATTCATTTCGTCAAGATAAATGTGTGAAAAATGCTTTTAAACCCCCTCACATAAGTTTCTTTTTGTTTGGGAAATGATTTTTTACCTCTTCTTTCGTGGTAGGGGGGGGGGGGGGTCGTCGTCGACATACTGTGTGCGCTGAGCGCTGTACAGGGGGGGGGTCGTCGACACGCTGTGCGCTGTACGCTGTACAGGGGGGGGGGGGTCGTCGTCGACACGCTGTGCGCTGTACGCTGTACAGGGGGGGGGGGGTCGTCGTCGACACGCTGTGCGCTGAGCGCTGTACAGGGGGGGGGGGTCGTCGTCGACACGCTGTGCGCTGAGCGCGCTGTGGGGGGGGGGGGGGGTGGTCTGACGTCGATCGGCTGCAGAGTATATAATGCCCTCCGCGCCTCTCCAACTTTAAAAAATCATATTCATATATACATTTGAAATCTGCTATTAAAACACTAAAACACTTCAATCTTCATATAACTACTATCATGGAACTCTATTTTCATTTGGATGGCGAGAAGAATATCCAATCCGTTGAGAAGTGTGAATTTGAACCACGGCGCCTGCGAGAAATATCATACAGGAAACACTTTGCACAGATGCTGCCTGATCCAAAGAACATTGGAGTCGTTAGCATACCAGTTACTTTTGACCGTAGCATTACAATGGGAAAGCGAATTGAAAACATTGAAGATGGTAAATTCAATCACGCATACATCAGGACCTATATGCTGGGGGAACAAATACCAAGCACTATGGAGGAAGAGGAATACCCGGAATGGGCAGACTACTTTCTAAGACGTGATTTTGCGACCTGCCCCAGATGTGATGTCTTTATGCTCTATGACAAGAGCATAGCTCTGGAGTGTGGACATGCAGCGTGCCTCCATTGCTCCCTGATGGCGGCTTTACTGGAAGCCTGTGCAGGAAACTACACGATGCAGTGCCTCACCTGTGATATCAAGACAGACATCTTCCTGTTTGGATCCCAACAGGTATTTTAGTGTTTTAATAGCATATTTCGAATGTATATATGAAAGCATATGAATATATGATTTTTTAACGTTTAACTTTTAGTGTTTTTAGTGTTTTTTTTTTTTAACTTTAGTGTTTTAATAGCATATTTCGAATGTATATATGAAAGCATATGAATATATGAATATATGAATATGAAATAGTTGTAAATAAAATGATTTGTTTCACTCTCAACAGATGGGCCAATGCGGCCGGGAAACTTGCGATATTATCAAATACAAGTGAAACACAACTAAAACCATGCGGAGTGTGGGAACAAATGGTGACTGAAAATCATTGGAACTTCTTTTAGTGTTTTAGTGTTCTTTAACGTTTAATTTTTAACTTTAGTGTTTTAGTGTTTTAATAGCAGATTTCAAATGTATATATGAATATGATTTTTTAACGTTTAACTTTTAACTTTTAGTGTTTTTAGTGTTTTTTAACGTTTAACTTTTAACTTTAGTGTTTTAATGTTTTTAATAGCATATTTCCAATGTATATATGAATATGAAATAGTTGTAAATAAAATGATTTTTAAACTTTAAAGAGCTCTTTTCTCTTCTCTCGCTGCCACGCTGTAGTTTAACTACAGTAACTAAAGTCCGTCCGCGTATAAAAGGGGAGGGGAGAACATCAGAACAGTTGATGGCAGCAGCAACGAATGTCTGGGATATGCTTTAAAAAAAAAAAAAACCGTCTCCCCGCCTTTCTTTCAAGGCGTGGCAGCGGCGGCCGCAAAAAAAAAAAAAAAAACTCTCCCCAACCCCGTCTCGTTTCACCCCCCCCCCCTCCCTCCCTCTCAGTCACCATCTCAACATCCCCATACAACGTTTCACCGGAAACATCTTTCTTTCACTCGCAATCCTTCCAACTGCATCAAATGACGTTTTCTTTCGTCATCCACTTTCGCTCCCAAAAATGCAGTGGCTCATCCATTTTTCCGTGCTATGCAAAAATGCAGTAGCTCTCTCATCCACTTTTTGGTATCCAAGCAAAAAATGCAGTAGCTCTCTCATCCACTTCTTGGTATCCAAGCAAAAAATGCAGTAGCTCTCTCATTATATAACTACTATTGGTTGCTTTTTTCCCAGATCCATTAAGGTGCGTTAAACGTCCTCCCGTTTGCCCCTATCCCCGCAACTTCCCTCATCATCATCAGCATCATCACCATCATCATCATCATCATCATCATCATCATCATCATCATCATCATCATCATCATCATCATCATCGTCATCGTCATCATCAAAAGCAACAACAAAATTTGGATAGTGGCTTGTCAAATATGGTCCAAATCGAATGTCTTACCGGCGTTCATACAGGGTGGTGATGCGCATTCGTCTATGTCCGACTCGCAGCGATCGCCTGAAAGAGTTAACCGAGTTGACAGTTCATTCCTGCAATTCTAAATGCCAAAATACTGTAATAAAAACTAACAAGCCATCGTCGAGGGCACAGCTCCCATCTGGACAGGATCCAGATTAAGGATCGCTACAAGGGCTTGTAAACGAAAGTTGAGCCATGGCATGATTTATAACAGCGAAGCCGCCCCACCAACCATTCCCCTTCCAACCCTCACCCCAACCCCTTCTACTCCACGCGTATGTACTTCATGGATGACTTCCACTAATGGCGATCCAGTGGTTACTGACCTGTGTATCCAGGACGGCAGCTGCAGCTGAATCCGTCGGAAAGAGCCACGCAGTCGCCATGGACACAGTCGGAGTCCGCACAGTGGTCTTTTATGAGGCAGTCCCTCCTTGGGTTTTCCCAACCTGAGCGCCAAAAAAAATAAAATAAAATAAATAAATAAATAAATAAATAAACACGTGCTGAGCGCAAAAAATACACACGTGGAGGAGGCTGCATCCACCGGTGCCCTTGTATAACGTGACTCGCATGGGAAGGGGGTGGGGGAGTAGGGTGGGGGGGGAAGGCTGCGCCACCGGCGCCCTTGTATCACGTGACTCACATGGGAAGGGGGTGGGGGAGTAGGGGGGGGAGGCTGCGTCACCGGTGCCCTTGTATAACGTGACTCACATGGGAAGAGGGTGGGGGAGTAGGGTGGGGGGGCGGAGGCTGCATCACCGGTACCCTTGTATAACGTGACTCACATGGGAAGGGGGTGGGGGAGTAGGGTGGGAGGGGGGAAGGCTGCGTCACCGGTGCCCTTGTATAACGTGACTCACATGGGAAGAGGGTGGGGGAGTAGGTTGGGGGGGAGCAGGCTGCGTCACCGGTGCCCTTGTATAACGTGACTCACATGGGAAGGGCGTGAGGGAGTGGGGGGAGGAGGCTGCGCCCGCCGGTACACTTGTGTAAGGTGACTCGTGTGGGAAGGGGGTGGGGGTGGGGGAGGCTGCGTCCGCCGATGCACTTGTATAACGTGACTTCCGGGAGAAGGGGTGGGAGTGGGGAGGTTGCGTCCCGGTACACTTTTGATGCGGGTTTAATGGAATATGATCTGTATTCATTTCTAATCGATACCTGCTTTTGTTTTTTTTTATTTTGGGCTGTGGGTGGGGGGTTAGGGGGGGGGAGGGGTTCCGGGTCCAATAGAATAGATCTGCATGCTGCGTTCATACACACGTGTCACAGCAACAACACTTTTGCATGGCCTGCCAGCATACACCGTCAGGAAGGAGGGTGGGAGGGTGTTAAGCATGGAGGTTTGGGATCCGCCTGGAGGATTAGATTGTACGGGTTACCTCGCAAGCAGATCTTGTCGCCAGTGTCGGGATCGCATCTGTAGTGACCTTGGTCGTCGTCTCTCGGCTTGCAGTGGATGGAGCAGTCATCACCGTACGAATTCTCGTCGCAATAGACCCAAACCGTAAACTTTAACCTAAAAAAAATGTGGGAAAACGAACGGCATTTTAGAGATATGTTACAGGAATGATGACCCCGCAAACAGTGACTAAGTTAGAGTCGAGTTTGTCGCGTTTCGCCTAAGTAAGCGTCGAGTTTGTCGCGTTTCACCTAAGTAAGAGTCGAGTTTGTCGCGTCTCGCCTAAGTAAGAGTCGAGTTTGTCGCATTTCGCCTAAGAGTCGAGTTTGTGGTGTATTGTGACAGAAGTTGAGCTGTCCAGAGCAATACTGTGTATGTGCCAGTGGGTATGACTTCATTTAAAAAAAATCACTCTGATAAATAAATCAAGACAAGAATGAGCTCTCCCTCGGATAAATATATAAATCAAGGAATGAGCACTTACTCGGGATAAATCAATCAAGGAGTGAACACTTACTCAGGATAAATCAGTCAAGGAGTGAGCACTTACTCGGGATAAATCAATCAAGGAGTGAGAACTCACTCGGGATAAATCAATCAAGGAGTGAAGACTCACTCGGTATTAATCAATCAAGGAGTGAACACTCGCTCGGGATAAATCAATCAAGGAGTGAACACATACTCGGGATTAATCAATCAAGGAGTGAACACTTACTCGGGATAAATCAGTCAAGGAGTGAGCACTCACTCGGGATTAATCAATCAAGGAGTGAAGACTCACTCGGTATTAATCAATCAAGGAGTGAACACTCACTCGGGATAAATCAATCAAGGAGTGAGCACTCACTCGGGTAAATCAATCAAGAAGTGAATACTCACTCGGGATTAATCAATCAAGGAGTGAAGACTCACTCGGTATGAATCAATCAAGGAGTGAACACTTACTCGGGATAAATCAGTCAAGGAGTGAGCACTTACTCGGGATGAATCAATCAAGGAGTGAGAACTCACTCGGGATTAATCAATCAAGGAGTGAACACTTACTCAGGATAAATCAGTCAAGGAGTGAGCACTTACTCGGGATGAATCAATCAAGGAGTGAACACTTACTCAGGATAAATCAGTCAAGGAGTGAGCACTTACTCGGGATGAATCAATCAAGGAGTGAGCACTCACTCGGGATTAATCAATCAAAGAGTGAACACTTACTCGGGATGAATCAATCAAGGAGTGAGCACTCACTCGGGATTAATCAATCAAGAAGTGAACACTCACTCGAGATTAATCAATCAAAGAGTGAACACTTACTCGGGATAAATCTGTCAAGGAGTGAGCACTCACTCGGGATAAATCAATCAAGGAGTGAACACTTACTCGGGATAAATCAATTAAGGAATGAGCACTCACTCGGATCTACTATTCGTCCTTAGCTTGCCTTTGACGTCATGGTCGCGTCCGGATGCTTCTTGGGCGTTCCTGTCCGGCGTCGGTTCCTTGTCCCAAGAGAACTTGTCAATGACGTCATCAGCGTCGACGTCATCATCCATCGCCAACACCTTCAGTTTAATCCCCTGAGAAAAATACAAGCCTTGCTTTTTAGACAATGGTGGTGAGGGGGTGTCGGCGGGTGGGGGCAGTGGGCGTTGACAAGTTTATTTCTTTACGATTTCAATTGTCCAACCAATGTTTGCAATAAACAGGTTTGGGTCGTTTAGGAGCCATTTAAAAAAACAGCACTTCTTCACAAAGCAAAGAATTCCATGTCGAAATGTGTGAGTGGGTGGGGATGGGGTGGATGGGGGCGGGGGGGGGGGGATTCCACTAGCTCTATAAATTTGATCAGGTTGAGTACTTGAGGCAGAAATTAATATGGTACATTTGAAAAAAAGGCACACACACACATACGCACACACACACACACACGCACACACACACACACACACACAAAAAGATACATACACACAGTGGCAAACGCAAAATACGAACCTTGTAGTTTTTGATTCTCACTCCAAAGGGATTATCTATCCCGCCCCTGATAGTGCCACCGAAGTCGATTTTATTTTGGTTGCTGTAGACGTCGCTTCTCTTGCGGAAATACTCGCAGTCATTCGCTTCAAACCCTCCGTTCCTGAACAGGTGTGATAGGTATGTGTATCAGTGGGCGGGTCCACGAGGGTAAGGGGTGAGTATACGGAGAGAGGTGTGTGTATTTGTGGGCGGGTCCACGAGGGTAAGGGGTCGTAAGTATACGGGGACAGGTACGTGTATTAGTGGGTTGGTCCACGAGGGTAAGGGATCGTAAGGATATGCAGATAAAATTACAAATTTATGTCACAGATTAAACTTTTTTTTTTAAAAACCTCTTTTAGAAATTCCCTTTTGCTGATTTCTTTGACCCCATTTACATTTCTGAGCGTTAGGACCGGAAATGAGCACTCCGCGAATCAATACATCGTCCCGACCCATCGCCCCCTCCTCCCCCAGTAGTTTTGCAGCCGAGACCGTCGCAGCGATTTTCCCCCAAAGAAATGCAACAAAAGATTTGCAAATATCATGCTTGCACCATTCTTTTCTGAAACTTAAAGATGACAAAACTTAAAGTATTCACCCATTGGGTTTGTCCAGACATATGGTGAATTTGGGGTCACAGTTCCGGTTGCCGATAATGTCACATGACTCGCCGTTCTTGTCCTTGCCCTTGCTATCAAACTTTTGTAGCTTGATTCTGACTACTGTTTTTCCTTCCGGCTCCTCCGAAACGCCAAGCTGAAACACCAAAATAATTAGTTGTACAGGCAAAAAAAATCATAATATTAGTAAATGATTATCGTAATATTATACCCAATAATGAATTACTGATAACTATTATGTACAATAATATTAAGAATTGATACTTAATGAAAAATTGATTAAGATTAATAATATCACTAATAGAGCTAAATGAAGGTCAGTCGAAATCTTCATCAATATGTTTGTCGAAAACTTGTAAAACTTCACGTGTGTGTGTGTGTGTGTGTTTACTTTTTTGTATCATGATAAAAAAAAGTTCTTTGAAAATTATGTGTGATTCCAAGTGTGAAAAATAATCTTACCGCAATGTAGGCGCTAAACACGGCCAAGAAGGCTTCCGCGTGGTACAAGTTCATGATTTTTCTTTCCCTCCTTATCTTGGCGTTCTCCTCTCTTTTCCCGCTTGTATTTTTTCCTTGTATTTAACGTTTAGCGTTTCTTTTTCTTTTTTTCGTTGTTGACTGTTGTTTAGTTTGGTTTGTGCGGTCAGCGCTTGTCTCTGTCTCGTATTATTTCCTTCTATTTTACGAGTTTTTAGCGTTTCTTTTTCTTTTTTTTTCGTTGTCGACTGTTGTTTAGTTTGGTTTGTGCGGTCAGCACTTGTTTCTGTCTCGTATTATTTCCTTCTATTTTACGAGTTTTTAGCGTTTTTTTTTTTCGCTGTTGACTTTGTCTTGTTGTGTATCTTGGTTTGGTTTGTCAGCAGATCAGCTGAAGTGTTTCACGTGAACACTTTCCCCTGCCATTTTTATACACCACAAGGCTTATTGTTATAGAGGTTATGGCCCTCCTCCAAAAAAAAATGAATGGCCAGGGACAGCGTATGACAGAAAGACGTGAGGGAAACGGTCGTCTTTGAGAAGCAAACCTTCATCTGGAATTGCGTCTTCTCGTATTGTGTCACTCTGAATGGGACTGCTGTGGGAATTGAAATAACAACCTTGCCTTTGAACTTGTAGTTAAAAAAATAAGGGAAAAAAACAACGTCAGATATCCACCGGTCAGCGCTAAAAGAAAATATACTTAAATAAAGTCCCATTGATATTAAAACGTAGGCAAGGATGTACCAGGGAACTGACGTAGATATTCAAGTGCCTTGATTATCTCAACTCTTCGGAGCAATCACACTCTTATTTAAAACTTTAATGGAAACTTTTTCTTCAGCAGATCACCAAGGCCAAGACGGTAATATCAGCTTTCAAGTCACTTTCTTGAGTCTTTTCGAATGAAAGCACACAGCACACTGACACCTCTTCAAAAGACAACAATGGTAATCTGGCACATTCATATTTCGGCTCGCTTTTTACACCTTTTTCTTGGCGTTATTCTTTATTTATTTGAATTTAAAGTCGCCTTCAACTGGTTTTGAAAAGCTTAGAAGTGACCGCACGGCCGTGTCAACGTTTTTTTATGTGACATTGGTCTCGTATCCCGGTGTTAGTTTCATTTCAGATAACCGCGCGCACTTCCCTCGGGTTTATGGAATGCCATTTTCACGTTTGTTAGGGAATTATTGATACCAAAAATTAATTTTTGATCTCAAAAATCACCCTTTGGACCTCAAGAATTAATTTTTCCTATCTGTAATTATATTTTTGATATCTCTAAATGTATTTTTGATCTCAAAAAATAATTCTTGATATTAATAAATATTTAGGATATCAAGAAATATTTCTTGATTCAAAAATGAATTTATGGTCTCTAAAATTGACTTTTACAAATAAAAAATTCATTTCTTGATAGCAAAAATGAAATATTTGATATCAAAAAATCAATTTTCAGCTCAATAATTATTTTTCTTTTAATGATGCCAGGAATTTATTTCAGATATCACTGTTTCAGAATGAGACTTTTCTAATTTATATTTTGAAATCTGCAAATGATTCTTTGATTTCAAAAATTTATTTTTGAAATCAAAATATCAGTCTATTTTGAAAATTCAGAAGCACACATCCATGAATAAAATAACGACTGTTCGTTGTATACATAATCTTTCTTTTAATTTTGTACTATACACAAAAAAAGAAGCTCCTGGGCTCAAAAATTGTGTTCAATAATTCAAGTTTTCATTTCCAGAGTTTGACTGATGATCCGTGAAATTTTGTATAAATGTGTGTCTTCCTTAAGATTTTTTAAGTTTGTGAAATTGATTTTTCTGTTCTCAAAATTAATTTTTGGCCATCTAAAATTTCAATTATTGATAGCATAATATAAATTAATGCGATCTACATTGATTTATAGATATCTTTAATTATATTCTGATAACAAAAATAAGCATTAAATATTAAAATATGCATGTAGTTGGCTCGTAATATCCAGGGGAGAAGAATAAGATAGGTGAGAGGTGGGGGGGGGGGGGGGGGGAGGGGGCAGAAAGAACAGGGTCAACCGAAACACGTGGTAAAATCAATTCTAAATTAAATTATAACATTCAAATTTGCTTGAAATTAAACAGCGGCTTTGTTGGGAAAATTGACATTTTTTCTTACTTTGCTGTATTCATGACAAACGTGGAGTATTTCAAAACATTTTTCCTGACAAAAGACGCGATAAATTTGTCTTACACTGAAATAAAGGCTCAAACTGTGTCTCCTTGAAGAAAACAATTCTTAAACCTCCTTCCACCTCACCCAAATCTCACCCGTTAATAATCAAACAAATCGACAATTTCAACATTTATTATTACACTGGACTGACTTCTACTCAGTTCATACAACGACCTAAAACCGGATTAGCTTTCACTTTCGAATTCGCTTTGAATTAACTTTACTAATCCCGAGCAAAGCCGCAGTTTGAACACTCATCGGATTTGCTTAGCTTAGCTTAAAATTTTCAATATGATATTGGTGTAACACTGAATAGTAGCGTCGTCTTTTAATGCACAATGGGTAATCTTAGAGGTCTACAGCATGAACAGATCATCAGACTGAGCTACGTCTGGGCTAAGTCCCTGCATGACGGTTAGGGTTAGGCTAAGTCCCTGTATGATGGTTAGGGTTAGGCTAAGTCCCTGTATGATGGTTAGGGTTAGGCTAACTGCCTGCATGAACGGTTAGGGTTGGGCTAAGTCACTGCATGAAGTTTAGGATTAGGCATGAACGGATAGGGCTAAGTTTCGGCAAGTCCCTGCATGAAGATCAGGGTTAGGCATGAACGGATAGGGTTAGGCTAAGTCGCTGTATGAACGGTTAAGTCGCTCCGACTTTGGAAAACAATATTGGTAAGCTAAAAATGCAAAATATCGGAATATTTGTTAGGATATATGTCATTTCTACTCATATATTTATTATTGTCTTTTACGCGAATTATTTTCTAAATCAAATTTTACAAAAGGTTATACTGACCCAAATACAGCAATAAAATATTTACATATTTTGTTCAGTTCACAAATACTAGGAATACACAGAAGCACGCGGACGAACACGTGACTACACATTCACATCAAATCCATGATGCTACGTCACGTCTTCGCAGTCGAATCGTTATGTGTATAATACGGATGCTCAGAGCCGTTGATGGGACTACTTTCACAATGGTTTGGTATCTCTACGCCCTCCATGGGGTCCATGCTTGCCAGAGGAACTAGTCTTTTTCTGCGCATTGCGTGTGCGGTGTTGGGTGACACGTAGCTATAACCAACAGGCGCATCCTGCATGTATAAAATACAAACTTTCCCCTTGGGGAATTGCAATCATTCCTTTGGTTAAATTACTCAAAATCAATTCCTTTTCTATTTTTTACAAAAAAATAGTTATGCTATGACGGGAAGTGAGACATCAGCAGGAAAATACTTATAGGCACAAACCGACACAATCACAAACCCATACAACCACCAACACACAAAATCACACACACAAACACACATTATTATTATTATTATTATTATTATTATTATTATTATATAATTGTTCAATATATATTGGACCAGAACCCCGGGCCACCCCTATAATCGGATCACTCTCCACCATTAACCGAAATTCTTCCATTCACTTCTATTATTAAGGAACACCGCAAATCGGACCACCCCGCAAATCAGACCGCCCGCAAATCAGACCGCCCCGCAAATCAGACCAACCCGGAAATCAGACCGCCCGGAAATCAGACCGCCCCGCAAATCAGACCACCCCGCAAATCAGACCGCCCCGGAAATCAGACCACCCCGCAAATCAGACCGCCCGCAAATCAGACCGCCCCGCAAATCAGACCACCCCGCAAATCAGACCAACCCGCAACTCAGACCACCTTACACATCTGACCACCCAACAAATCGGACCACCCCGCAAATCAGACCACCCCACAAATCGGGCCATCCCACAAATCGGGCAACCCCGCAAATCTGACCACCTCACAAATCAGACCACCCCACAAATCGGGCCACCCCGCAAATCAGACAACCCCACAAATCGGGCCACCCCACAAATCGGGCAACCCCGCAAATCGGACCACCCCGCAAATCAGACCACCCCACAAATCGGGCAACCCCGCAAATCTGACCACCCCACAAATCAGACCACCCCACAAATCGGGCCACCCCGCAAATCAGACCACCCCACAAATCAGACCACCCCACAAATCGGGGCACCCCGCAAATCAGACCACCCCACAAATCGGGCAACCCCGCAAATCTGACCACCCCACAAATCAGAGAACCCCACAAATCGGGCCATCCCGCAAATCAGACTACCCCGAAAATCAGACCACCCCCCAAATGGGACTACCCCACAAATCGGATCACTTTTCACAATTAGCCGAAATTCTTCCATTCATTTCTATTATTGAGGAACACCGTCTCAAAAGCAATCTTGAACCCCATAAATTTGAACGGTCAAAGAACGGAGAAAGCAGGCGTGTGCTGAATAAACAACAGTGATTTTCAGGTAGAGGGATTATAACCCTGCTTTCACTGAGGCATGAAGATTGTATTTAGTGTGAAGAGTGGAACATGCTATGTACAGGAAATAATTGTTTGAATAGAAAGAATGTAGAGAAATGAATTGCAATGTTGGGTTTTGAAACAGATTAGGCACATCTCCAGTTTTAATACAGATCAGGCACATCTCCAGTTTTAATACAGATCAGAAACATTTCCAGTTTTAATACAGATCAGGTACATCTCCAGTTTTAACACAGATCAGGAACACCTCCAGCTTTAATACAGATCAGACACATCTCCAGTTTTAATACAGATCAGGCACATCTCCAGCTTTAACACAGATCAGGCACATCTCCAGTTTTAACACAGATCAGGCACATCTCCAGTTTTAACACAGATCAGGCACATCTCCAGTTTTAATACAGATCAGGGACATTTGCAGCTTTAATACAGATCAGGCACATCTCCAGTTTTAGTACAGATTAGGAACATCCCCAGCTTTAATACAGATCAGGCACATCTCCAGTTGTAATTGAGATCAGCCGCATCTCCAGCTTTAACACAGATCAGGCACATCTCCAGTTTTAACACAGATCAGGCACATCTCTAGTTTTAATACAGATCAGGGACATTTCCAGCTTTAATACAGATCAGGCACATCTCCAGCGTAACACAGATCAGGTAATCTTCAGTTTTAATACAGATTGGGCACATCTCTAGCTTTAACACAGATCAGGCACATTTCCATTTTTAAAACAGATCAGGCACATCTCCAGCTTTAATATAGATCAGGCACATCTCCAGTTTTAATACAGATCAGGCAAATCTCCAGTTTTAATATAGATCAGACACATCTCCAGTTTTATTTAACATTTTGGAACACCATTTTAGTTGTTCTTTGAGTCCATGAAATTAATTGGGCAAATTCCCCGCATGTCAAGCAGAGGATTTAATCATAGAAACTCAGTTGATCAATTTTCTTGTGAAAAAGGAGACAGATTTAATTACTGAAACTGAAACTGCAGTCATAGATTATAGCCATATCTAAACTAAGTCATATAGGAAGTTGAGACATTTTTGAAAAAAAAATTGAGAGTAAAAATTTTATTTTGTTTTTCATTTGGATTTTTGCAGATTATGATTAAAGAGTAATCATTTTCACGTGCGTTTTTCTATTTGTAGTAAAACTGATCGAAAAGAGATAACATGAAAAGTTTGCTTTATTGACACTTGACAAGCTGTTAGCTTGCAAGGGTTATATGAATTTGTGCGAGCAGCCGTTCGTCCATTTTTCTTCTTGACAGTTTTCCGATTTTTTGTGTCTTCTTCTCTGACACTGTGGGCCCTAGGACGATGAAACTTGGGACTTATCAAGAGCTTGATCTGAACGTGTGCATGTCACTTTTTATTTTCGTCTTCGATTTCGTTTTCTTTGTTAAAACGCCATGTGAAAAAAGTGTATTTTTTGCAAGTAAATGCGGAAGATTTAATGCACAGCACAGAACACACAGTTGCTAAGCTTTGTACGAACTCTCACTGCGTAAATAGATAACACGGCGTATGCCTGATCATACGTCAACAAAAACCAAACACTACTCGGCTTATACGATGTAGTTAAGCTGTGTTGCTTGCAAGGGGTACGGAAAAATGGCAACGGAAAAAATGGCAAGTGGAAATAATGGCAGCGGAAAAAAATGGCAAAGTGAAAAAAAGAAAAAAATGGCAAATTTTGTAGGTTTCACTGAAGTTCAGTCGAAACAAAGAAATCGCCTACCTTGACTACTCGGGATCAAAGAAAGTCCAATCAAAACCACTTAATGCCACTTGATGTCAGAGTGCAAGCAAAAATGTCAAAACAATTCCCCTATGTGCGGCACCGTTAATCCTTTGGATGCTCGGGTGCCAACGTAAGAATACATCTTTTTGGGGTGCATTAGGCAAAAGTTATTCACTGTGTTTACAATGTGGTTAATCTTTCGGATGCTCGGGTGTCAACTTAACAATACATTTATTAGGGGCGTTGTCTAGAATGAGCAACATTACGCTTGAGAGTAAATTTGACATATGTGATAAAATTTGTATTTTGTTATTTTGCCATTTTTTCGTTTTTTCACTTTGCCATTTTTCCGTTGCCGTTTTTTCCTAAAGTTTTTGTCCAGTGTTTAACATTTCGGTAGCGACTTTCGCTCAGCCCAAGGGTTATCCGATTTCCAGGATTCTGTTATAATATATATATATATATATATATATATATATATATATATATATATATATATATATATATATATATATATATATATATATATATATAGGCATTATCAAGGCCGAATGTCCTTTAAAATAGGCGTTATTGGGACCGCCTGTCTCGAAAATTTGGACTTCGGTGCTACATGTAATGTATTTGTTGAAAACATAAAATTTTGCTGTTGTTGTGCAGAATTAATATCGGAATATTATTTTCACTCCAATATTTTGTGAGTGTTTTATTATTTTGATTGATTTTTAGTTTTATAATTTTTGCTCTTGTATATGCTATATATTGTATAAAATAGGCATTATCGAGACCCCCTTAAAAATTTGACTTTACAACTAATATAGCTAATTTTATGTATCCAAAGATTATTTATTTTTATTTTTATGCGTGAATTTATATCTTAAATATTGACTTTCAATCAAAATTGTCCAAAAATTCAAATATAATCGCAAGAAAATTAAAAAATATGCAAATATATTTGGTTCCGCTAATGCCGTATAATATATGTATGCCTGATCCCGATAATGCCCAAAGCATACGTAACAAAATGGGTGAAATTAAAAGCACAACAAAAAGGAGAAAAGACATGCTTGTGTGTCATCCAAAGTTACATTTGATCAATTTTGCTCCATAACATGGCACGCTTAAAACTGGCGCGAATGACTTATAAAAGCTCATAGAGTTCTCATATCAGCACATATCATGCACATAAAGCTCACACAAGTTATGTCCGAACTTGAGTGAGTTCATTTGTTTACCATAACATATTGCCTATACAGCTTATTACATTTAGTTATTGCAAATTAGTTTCACTTTTCATGCAGTCAAACAGTTATAGTTGTGAGAGTGTTTCATTTTTAATGATTAGATAAAAAGCATTACTGCCACTACAACTACTACTGTTATTATTATTATTATTATTATTATAATTATTATTAGTATTATCTTTATTATTATATTTTATGGCAGTCTACTTTTTCCTGCTGTCATCTCGCTGAATACCGCAAATAAACCATGCTTATCTTTTATAAAGATTTTAAACACAGATCATTCCTTATTCAAATGCATAGAATAGAACAATTCCAAAAATGCTCTTAAACAAACAGGGTACCTTTCAGGCGTAGTCCTTAAACATTCGTTGGCTACAACAGCACATTAATAAGGAAGTCTTGATGGAGTGCTCAGAAATGCACCAGCTTAAATGACAACAACATATTGGTATACCGTTGGTATACCCAGCATTGCACAGTTCTAACCCTCAACAGCACATAAATAGAAAGATATTTTAGATGTACTCAGTAATGTTGAGTTCTAACTCGCGACAGCACATTTATAAAGAAATCTTTTTGGCGTACTCAACAATGTACAGTTCTAACCCACAACAGCACATTGATAATGAAATTTTGTTTATGTACGCCGTAATGCACTAATCACAACAGCACATTAATGAGAGGGAAGGTTATTGATGTATCCAGCAATGAACAACTCACAACGCAACAACAACAACGGGATTTTTTTGGTATATCGAACAGTTTAAAAGCTTCACCCACAACAAATCGCAACAAATCAAGGTGAAATTATTAGACAGTTTAATGGAAGCTTTATAAGGAACTCAAAACATTTGACACAAGCAAAATGTCTGGTCAATTTTGTCAAATCAGACAGGAATATATTTGATGAACACCGATTGATTAGAGGGCTAACACAAGCATATATGCCAAAGATTGGAGCTGCGAAGGAGTGAAACAAGTAAACCTTTGCACCTGTTTGCAAGGTAATTTTACATGCACAAATTTCAAAGACCTGAATGTTTAGACCGACAATTTGAAGACGCATACGTTTTCATCTATTGCTGTTTAAAAGGACAATTTAAACGCGCATACCTTTGGTGAATTTTGACTATTTTTCCTCTTCCTTTTGCGGTCACAACATTTAACGAGGCCATTGTACATCAGTAGATCCAAAACTTCAAATATCGTGATCAAAGAAGCGCCCAGCAAAAGCCCCATCAAGCCTCCCACCTCACCTGTACAAAAATGAACACATGGGTGTGTAACATATTTTGCTCAGATACACCTTAAAACTAAATAATCGAACACACCACAACAGCATGCATTTTTGGCAAGTTCAAAATGTCCCAAAAATGCACAACGTGTTTTGTTTATTTGAATATTGAAAACAGCATATGATTTATCTTGTTAAAAATGTAGCATGGAAAACTGCATGGGCCCTTCTCAAGTGTACATCATGTTGTATAATATTTCTGTGCCTTAAATAATAGTTCTTCCAGACTTTTCCCGCGACTCCTGAATTTGGTGCATTTCAGGTGCTTTGCCATTTACATTAAAGCAACTTGCGTGACTGCTGACAAATCAGTTATTCAGCGATGCTAGCTTATCTCTTAACTGCCTGATGAATGCTTGAGATCCGTGATAACAAATTTAAAAAAAAAACACGCAATGTTCGGCTTGGATATTCAATCAGCTGTTTATAGAAACGCCAGATAGTTACTTAGAGTAATCGTTAATAATTAACCGATAGCGTTAGTTTACATCGACAAGCCAGCTGTGCTGGATATCTACATGCTGCATGATAAGTGATTAATTGGTTATGTCCACATGCGGTATGATCAGTAATTTACTTTTAATTATAAAATGGTTATATCCATATGCGTCATATGGTTAACCATCTAATATTGTATAGGTTATGTGTAACCACTCAAGGGGATATATTTGATGTTTTCAACGACTAAAGGCTATATCTTAGATGTGTCTAACCACTCAATGTGATACCTGTGATGTGCTTAACCAGTTAACGGCAAATAAACCACGTGTTTGTCACTCAAAGGTTTATTTATGATATGTTTCTGATGACTTTAACCACTTACTTAGCAATGCAGGGTATTCATACGCCTTTTGTTGTTTCACTTTTTTATCGGTCAAGGTTTTGTAGAACAAATCCAACTGCAAGTAGTTCTTTCTGAAGTGCGGTCAATAACATTGATAATAAGAAATAGAATTCGCACACACGTATAAAAAGTGTGTCTCTCAAAACTGAAAAAAAAACATGGCAATAAACATTCTGGAAACTCTTAACCAACATTATTTAGATTTTGTTTGGAATTTCATTCGTCATTACTTTGTTTTGCTATACTTTTAATCAACATACTTGAAAAACTCTTCATTGAGAATGTTGCCCTGAGCGTAGCCATGTAGGTAGCCTTTCTCATCACTGATGGCCTGTTCCAGCTGCATCACGTGATCTCGCAAACCCCTAGTCACGTCATTCGATGACTGTATGACATCAAAGCCAAACGAACTAGCCACAGATTTGTTTACAGTATCGTTTCCCTTTGGTGCGAATTTTGCAGACAGTTCTTCCAGGCTTTTCCCGTGACCCATCAGTCTTTTTACTGTAACTATTTTCTGTGCTATTAAGTTTTCTATAGCTAATGTATACGCATTAAATGAATTCTGGACACTAGACAAATCAAAACCGCGGGCCAGATCATTGAGACTCATGTGGGAATGAATGTAGCGGCGTGTTGTGTTTTTCATCTGTGTGGCAAATTCTTGCACTTTCATCCTCATATCAGTCATGCGGTTTATGACCTGGTCTTGAGTTTCCACAAAGCTCGCCTTCAGGTTGTTGGACTCGTATTCACATTTGGGTGAGAGTAGACTTGCCAGGTCTTTATATTCCTCCGCCGCTTCTTGGACTGTCTCTTGCATAGTTTTATTCGTCAACTCTATGATGTGTTCTAACTGTTTAGTCAAGTTTTTGGATAAACTCCCCTTGCTATTTATGCTGCTGATTCTTCCTTTGAATGAATTAACCGTATTGCGCTTGACAAGGGCGAGTTCATACGACACAGTGGAGACATATTTATCTAGTTCTTGCTTGGTGGCATTGAAAGATACAACACTTATGACTCCTCCTAAGTCAACTTCTACTTCCGCTGGCAAGTTCAAGATAGTCTTTTTGACGTCATCAATTAACTTGCCCGTTGCCATGTCAACTGAATTTATAACAGTGTAGAGGCGGGACCTGAGCATGACGTAATAGGCATAAAAATCAAACTTATAGTTTGATAGGTTGCTGGATACCTGAAAATCTGGCAAAGTAACTTGCACAGTTGAGTTGACAGTTTCGTTTTGGAATTCGCTCACATAAGTGAAGTCAACTGTTAGTGGTTCAATGTAGACTGATTGGTAGAGTACGCTTAACTCCTTGACCAAGCGCTCCTCTTCTGGCTGGTCTATGCTTGCAGGTAAGCCTTCTAAGTAAGCAAAATCCCCCAGTTGGAACACGAGTATTTGTAAAAGGGTTTGGAAATTCTGTAAAGAAGGCATCAAGGAGGACCCCACAAGGCTTTGCAACCATCGTGACGTCTTCAGTAAATATTTACAGTCGCTGTTGATAAAATCAAAATCTTCAATGACAGATATTTTACCCTTGTGGAACACGCTTTCCGTGGCGTTAAGAAAAGCTATAAGGTTCTTCGAGCGGAAGTATACTATGCTTAGCACTCGCAGAGTCTCGCGGTATTTATCATCTGCCAACCGGTATGTAATCTCGCGAGCTCTCGTGAGTTTTGCCTCTAGGGCGGCCATCTTGGCTTCCTGTCTTCTGCTTTTTATCGTGTCCGCGTCGACAGAAATGGAGGCAAAAGAAAGACTAGGCACATAAACGGCCTCTTCACAGGGAATCTTGCATTCGTAGTAGTCCTTTGTCTTTCGTGCCTTTGCTACAACAAATTATATATATATATATATATATATATATATATATATATATATATATATATATATATATATATATATATATATATATATATATCACAAGAAAGGAAACGCCGAGTTTAAAATCTAAATATCTTGGCGAAAATCTTTGGCGGAAGCTCGGTCTAAGGCATCTCAAACGTGCTCTGTGGGCATATATCGGGCGAAAAGGCTGACCACTGCAAAACTTCCACGATATACATGAGATGGTGGTCTGTCACCTGTAGATCCAGTGCCTCTGAGACAACTTCGGAGTCGTCTGACTGTAGTTTCGTTGACACCAAAGTGTTGCACGACATTATTTGGGGTTCTTACGCTGTCCAGCATACCCACAACGCACTCTCTATCAACTTAGTCGGGGCATCGTTTTCCGTTGACTTTGTTTCGATATTCAGTTTTTCGATAGTTTTTCATACACACAACCAGTTGTCTTTAATATATATTTAACTGTGTACAAAACAATATACTGCATATTGCCTAATATGGCTTAAGGCGTAAAGGACCGGGTGACTGACTTGACCATGGTGTGCAATCAATTAACTTGAGAGCAACCAACCAATTAAAGTTCCAAACTAAGAAAAATATTGGTGAAAATGTTTGGGCGCAAGCCGCGCCAAAACTATTAAAGTCGAAAAATAACCGACAATTGCCGGGCGTTTCTTTTCTTGTTGAATATATATATATATATATATATATATATATATATATATATATATATATATATATATATATATATATATATATATATATATATATATATATATATATATAGAGAGAGAGAGAGAGAGAGAGAGAGGTATGGAGGGACAAGCAGATTAAAAGATTGAAACGGAATAAAAAAATTAAAAAGACCACCATGGCTCTGGCCCAGAAGGCAGTTTTTACGCCATAGTTGCTTTTACGATCGGAGTTATCACATTAATGTACACATATTGATACATCATACTTATTTTTGGTATTAAACACGTAGAAAACTGTTCAATAGTGCACACTGGTTCATCATCTGAAATACAAAAAATAATAATATAACAGGGTTGAATATTTGTATGTTTGCAAATTTCACTGATCATTTATACTACAAGAGAACAACGGGTTACACCATGAATATTTTCAGGAATGATAGAATGATAGCAAGTATACAGTGTATTATCAATTTTGCTAGTCTGACACAGCCGATATTTTAAAGATATTAGTGAGGGTCACATAGCAAAACCAAATTGTTAGACGTTATGAACACTTTGAAAAAATCTAGTACATTTATATTTTCACTAAACACACCTTCTCCCATTTCGGGCATATCAGCATTGCGACAATTGCAATTCTCTCGTGCAAATTCATTATCGCGATCCATCTTACATGTGGACATGGAATATTTATCAAAATAGTGCAGAGGCCATTCAGAACAGTTTCCCCATGGTGCTTGCAAATTCGTGATCTACAACGCATCAAATCAGTCCTTAAGTTTTCTCTGGATCAAGTTCTGATTTTGATATTTAGTCTAAATAATAGCTAAAAAATATATCTTTATTTTTACAGATAACTATATGAAATCAAACAATTATTTATTTTAGTTAGCCTATTTTTATATTCTATAGAATGGGCATTTAACTGTTTTAGTGGTATTTTTCATTTTTGTTTTGTATTTATTACGGGCTTAGTTGCGCATCTGGTGCAGAAATAACAATATTAAACTATTAAACAATATAACAATTAATACAATTTAAACCATTCTTTATAGAGAATACACTATAACATTAAACTGTGATCGCTTAAATATATGCTTGTGTTGCTTCTTACTTCAGTTTTCTCTATGGCTAACAGAGAATAAAGTCCGGGAGAAATGGCAATGCCCGTTTCTTCCATCATCGCCTTATCACCAGGCTCATGGAATAGTACCTTTATTAACCAAACATTAACTATATTAACTACAATATTTTAATTGATGATTCACAACTTTTTCGTGTAATAATATTTTATTTAAATTTTTAAAGATGTGAAATATTTAACTGACACTATTAAGATTAAAAACGTTACGAAATTCTCCAACTAGCTAATGCCTGTATGGGACTGTGTTGTAAACTACAAAATTAAAATAATGTTTAACTACTTATCCCAGTATCATATGGATAATGTATAACCACAAATGCCCGATCAATTGAAGAAGTTTGAAAATATTTCTACCTTTATTCCCACACCCTTTCCTGGATCTTTGGTGTATTCATACTGTTCTATGTTGAGATACAAAGTCAGTCCGTGGCCGGGCCCTGGGAAAATACAATTCCACGTATTCAAGCACTGTGTAATAAGCATTCACTGTATGAATTGCATTTCTGATAATAAAATAACGAGAGAGGCTTTATTTTCGTTGTGGCTGTCAATATAACTCTTTTCACATGTTTTTCTGTACATATAAAAACGAGAAAGGCTATGCTTTGGTTGCAGGCATCAATATGTGCATTTCTTTATGTTTTCTGCACATTGACGGGAGAGGCTATGCTTAGGTCGTGGTCATCAATATGTGCATTTCTTTATGTTTTCTGCGCAGTAACGGGAGAGACTGTGCTACGGTTGTGGGCATCACTATGTGCATTTCTTTGGGTTTTCTGCACATTAATGGGAAAGGCTATGCTTTGGTTGTGGACATCAATATGTGCGTTCCTTTATGTTTTCTGCACATTAACTGGAGAGACTGTGCTACGGTTGTCTGCATCACTGTGCATTTCTCTATGTTTTCTGCACATTCATCTCACAGAATGTGCTACGGTGCCACCAGTGTCCTTTTCTATATGTCTTTCGCTTATATGTACATTTTAAGTTTAAGTATGACTTAATTTTAATATAAGAAAGTATATTTCTAAAGTACAACATGAATTATTCATGTTTGACTGGGTATGAGGATGGTTTCTAAATAAGGCACTAAAATAAGGCCTTAATTTTAAATCATTATACGTGTGCTGGAAGTTTATTTTTACCCTTTTGCATGAAAATATATGTGCTTAGTTTGTTTCATCAATTATTAATTTTGTTTATTAAGAGAAAACCCCTCTACAGCATGTGTAAAAAATAAGCTGCTGTAAGAAAGTATCAGGAAGAAATGAATGGAGCATCAGAACGTTAAGCTTTAGAAAGTATACGCTTTTGAAACAGTAACGTGAGGAGTGCGAGTGCCAAACGATAACACAGCTGGGAACTAAGTAAATTTTTGCACACTCTAAACATTTTTATCAAACAGAACTCTTAACGGACTGATACAATAAATATTTCAGTGCAACAAACTAATCCAGCGAGCGGGGAGTAGTTGGATAGACATCTGGTTTCCAAAGTGTTATTGACTATTAGAGAAGGAAGACTCTCTCCCACCAAACTGATTGATCAAAATAAATCGCTACTTAAGGAAGGGTTCGGTAAACTCAAACACATCATTGGTCTAATTTTGAAAACTCCGAGGCAAGCCAAAAAGGGTTAAAATCGAGACAAACCAGAGGATATCAAAATCGAAGTAGTTGAATATACTGAACAGTCAGGTATTTTCTGTAATTTTGCCTTCAACAATGAACTACATTTTAATCTGTCCCCATCTTGCTACCGAACACGCCGCATTGAGTGGTCTTAGGTGACATACTGGCTTGAGTAGCTTACTGGTCGGTTAAGGTATCAATAATTTGTGGTTGCCCTAGTGCAGTGCTGAAAATATAATTTTTATGTAATAAAAGATTACCAAAGGTTTTTAGCTTAACACATAATCTATCGTGATAGACTATTTAATGCAAGAAAAAACATTGCATTTTGCATGTTTGAGGATGGTAAAATTGATAATATCCCCTTGTATTAGCACTCATTGTCTTGTGTAATACTTATAAAGTCACTTAATTTCACATTGCGTACTTTTGTTATAGCACTCACCCCACTTTACTTCATTTACTTGTATTTCTTTTGTGGTACTCATGTAATTGGAAATTAATCTAGCCTGCCACAGGCAGGTGAAGATCGATTAAGATTAAAATGCAACATCGAACGACGAGTGAGAATAACGTGAGAGATGCAGTGCGCAGCTAACTGATCGTTCTTTAACGCGTTAGAAATGCGAACAAACGCAGTCACTGTACATGTGATGTATTGAGTGGTTAAGACAAGTGAGAATAACGGGTGAAGAGGGGGCAAGGCGTGGCTCGTTATTCTCACTCGTCGCTCGATGTTACATTTTAATCTTAATCTTCACCTGCCTGTGGCAGGCTCGAAAATACCAAATGGGGATGGATTGCCTCGAATTCTTTACATATTTTTTTCCTCGCTTTAAAAAAAAAAATCTTCTTCCGCCGAATCGATTTCCAGGCATCTCCTCCAAGACCGCTGAAGCTAGATCAACCGAACTTGGCACATGTATGGGGGGTCATATGAAGTGGTGACCCTCCTTATTGGTCAAGGTCAAATCGCGAAAAATTTCAATAGGTTTTCAGACATCTACAGCAAGGCCGTTGAAGCTAGAAAAGCCAAACTTGGCACATATATACAAGATGATGTGATCTGAGGCACCTGTTAAAAATTTTTGACCTTGACCTTGATGGTAAAGGTCAAATCGCGAAAAACGTTATTTAAGAAAAACAATGATTTATCTCGAAAACGGTAAGAGATTTTGACCTCGTTTTCGACCTCAACCCCCTATGCGACGTTACGTAGCGTATTACTTCCGGTGACCTTGACCTCAAGGTCACCTTCCAGTCATCATTAGCGAGTTATGACGTCATTTATGTTTTAAAGCTCAATAACTCGAAAACTGTTGAACCTAGTGCTTCGACAGAAAATACATTATGAGACTACTTTTGAGCAAGGAATTTTTCGCACGTCAAAGTTGTACCTATGACGTCATCATTTGCGAGTTATGACGTCACTTATGTTTTAAAGCTCAATAACTCTAAAACTATTGAACCTGGCGCTTTGGCACAAAATACATTATGAGACTACTTTTTAGCAAGGAATATTTTGGCACGTCAAAGTTGTACCTATGACGGCATCATTTGCGAGTTATGACGTCATTTATGTTTTGAAGCTCAGTAACTCGAAAACTATTAAGCCTAGCGCTTCGACACAAATTATATTATGAGACTACTTCTGAGCAAGGAATTTTTGGCACGTCAAAGTTGTACCTATGACGTCAACATGTGCGAGTTATGGCGTCATTCATGTTTTACGGTTCAATAAATCGAAAACTGTTGAACCTAGCGCTTTGGCACAAAATACATTATGAGACTACTTAAGGTAAAGTATAACTTCCGGTGTCTTTGACCTTCAGGTCACTTTCGAGCCCCAAACCGGAAGTTGGCCTTTATCTCGAGAACCGTAGTTAACATTCTAAGTAGGGTCTAATTCGCTGCGCATGGTGTTACAAGTTAGCGTCTTGTAACACCATGCGCTGGGAGCAAGCTGGGGCTGTATATATCCACTTTGCATTAATTGTACAAAGCGGTCGCTGCAGCCTGTGATAAATCTGGAATGCAAGAATGTGTGAAAACTTTGAATTCCAAACCCAATTGCTCTATTGTCTCGCTCTAGATTACTGTAACGTTTTTAAGTATATAGCAGTATTCTACACCGTTGCAGTAGCGCTGTACCAAGACCTAGCGTTGGAGCTCGAGTAACTTCTAATCCGGGAGTGTAATACTTGAGAACGCGTTCTTCAGTGAGGCACGATTTCAGGTCGAAAACTTTGTTATGGAATTTGTCCCATACCATATTTAATTTTCTTGGCTAACTCACACAGACCGTGAGCGTTATTTGCAAACTTGGGGATGACTTGTGAGGTGTAGGTTATGAACCGTAGTAGACATTTTACATGAAAATTTTAGAAATTTGATGGCGCGTCGGTATTTTTCTTCCTAGACTGCAAAAATTTACATGAAAAATGCTTTCGTATGTATTTCACAGCAGCAGTTGAATGATTAGTTATCTATTAATTATATAACTCTAGTCAGTTTCAGGTCGGAATTCAACGTCGGTTCCAAGTATATATACAACCTAAAACCGACTTAATTCCGACGTCGGATTTAGGACGGAACCCGACGTCATTCTGACGTTGAAAACCCGACATCGGTTCCATTTCATATGCAACCAAAACCGGCACGTCAGTCCGACGTCGGAAACGTCGGGTCACGCCGTCGACCCGACGTCATTCTGACATCTTAATGTTTGCTTGATAAGTGTTCTAATTTTTAACAGAAACAATTAAGTCCCCTTTCCAACTTTCAACACTTCCATGGCTGCATCTGCACTGCATCTCTCCTGTTATTCCCACTTGGCATTGAAAATGCCAAATGGGGATGGGTTGCCTCGAATTCTTCACCTATTTTTTTTTATTTTTCTCGCTTTTTAAATTTTTTTTTCTTTTTCCGCCGATTCGGTTTCCAGACATCTCCTCCGAGACCGCTGAAGCTAGACCAACCAAACTTGGCACATGTATGGAGGGTCATCTGAAGTGGTGCACCTGATAAAAATTTTTGACCTTGACCTTACTGGTCAAGGTCAAATCGCGAAAAAGGTCAAATGGTTTTCTGACAATTACTGCAAGGCAATTGAAGCTAGTAAAGCCAAACTTGGCATATATATAAAGGACGATGTGATCTAAAACAAACAATAAAAATTTTTGACCTTGACCTTGATCATGACCTTGAAATCGCGAAAAATGTTATTTTTGAAGACAATGAGTTATCTCGAAAACGTCCGAGACCACTGAAGCTAGACCAACCAAACTTGGCACATGTATGGAGGGTCATCGAAAGTGGTGCATCTGATAAAAAATTTTGACCTTGACCTTACTGGTCAAAGTCAACTCGCGAAAAAGGTAAAACGGTTTTCAGACAATTACTGCAAGGCCGTTGAAGCTAGAAAAGCCAAACTTGGCACATATATAAAGAGCGATGAGATCTAAAGTAACCGATAAAAATTTTGACCTTGACCTTGACCATGACCTTGAAATCGCGAAAAACGTTATTTAAGAAAAACAATGAGTTATCTCGAAAACGGAAAGAGATAGAGCAATTTTGACCTCAATTCCGACCTCTACCCCCTATACGACGATATGTAAGATCTAACTTCCGGTGTCCTTGACTTCCGTGTCACTTTCGAGCCCCAAATCGGAAGTTGGCGGGGGATGTGCGTATGATTTTATTATCGCACTTATCTATAATTCAGAGATGGCTACATATATATCATATTGCTGTCATCGCAGGTAAGTCCTTTTCTATGCTGTACTGACTCGGAAATCTCTCTCTCTCTCTCTCTCTCTCTCTCTCTCGCTAACGTGATTATGAAGTTTCACAATGTTATCATATCGTTTACGATCCCAAGCACTGAGGGAAATCAAAAACACCTTTCCTCTCCTGATCTCAGGGTGACATTATTTATGGAGGCTTTTGGTACATTTCATCGACATTAATTGCCCAAATGCAACAAATATTGGATGGTGATGGTGGTTGTTAAGAGGGGGTGTGGCAGGTTGGTGTGTTAGATTTCTTTTCCCTTATCGTCCTTCAAGTTTTACACATCCTGTGTGTGTGTTTTTTATGTGTTTCTGCTGCATTTCTTGGAGTAGTCGTGCTTTTACTGTGCGCTATTTGATGCACAGTATCAAGCCTACATCGTCCAAGTTTGGATCTCCCCCCCCCTCTCTCTCTCTCTCTCTCTCTCTCTCTCTCTCCCTCTCTCTCTCTCTCTCTCTCTCTCTCTCTCTCTCTCTCTCTCTCGCTAATATATATATATATATATATATATATATATATATATATATATATATATATATATATATATATATATATATATATATATATATATATATATATATATATATATGTATTGAAAATACCAAATGGGGATGGATTGCCTCGAATTCTTCACCTATTTTTTTTTTCCTCCCTTTTTTTTCTTTTTCCGCCGATTCGGTTTCCAGACATCTCCGACGAGACCGCTGAAGCTCGATCAACCAAACTTGGCACATGTATGGAGGGTCATCTGAAGTGGTGGTCAAGGTTAAATCGCGAAAAAGGTCAATCGGTTTCCAGACATCTATAGCAAGGCCATTGAAGCTAGAAAAGCCAAACTTGGCACATATATAAAGGGCGATGTGATCTGAAGTAACCGGTAAAATTTTTTGACCTTGACCTTGACCTTGAAATCGCAAAAAAAGTTTTTTAGGAAAAACAATGATTTATCTCGAAAACGGTAAGAGATAGACCAATTCTGACCTCATTTTCGACCTCCACCCCCTATTTTTTTTTCTTTTTCCGCCGATTCGGTTTCCAGACATCTCCTCCGAGACCGCTGAAGCTAGTCCAACCAAACTTGGCACATGTATGGAGGGTCATCTGAAGTGGTGCACCTGATAAAAATTTTTGACCTTGACCTTACTGGTCAAGGTCAAATCGCGAAAAAGGTCAAATGGTTTTCTGACAATTACTGCAAGGCCATTGAAGCTAGTAAAGCCAAACTTGGCATATATATAAAGGACGATGTGATCTAAAACAAACAATAAAAATTTTTGACCTTGACCTTGATCATGACCTTGAAGTCGCGAAAAATGTTATTTTTGAAGACAATGAGTTATCTCGAAAACGTCCGAGACCACTGAAGCTAGACCAACCAAACTTGGCACATGTATGGAGGGTCATCGAAAGTGGGGCATCTGATAAAAAATTTTGACCTTGACCTTACTGGTCAAAGTCAACTCGCGAAAAAGGTAAAACGGTTTTCAGATAATTACTGCAAGGCCGTTGAAGCTAGAAAAGCCAAACTTGGCACATATATAAAGAGCGATGAGATCTAAAGTAACCGATAAAAATTTTGACCTTGACCTTGACCATGACCTTGAAATCGCGAAAAACGTTATTTAAGAAAAACAATGAGTTATCTCGAAAACGGAAAGAGATAGAGCAATTTTGACCTCAATTCCGACCTCTACCCCCTATACGACGATATGTAAGATCTAACTTCCGGTGTGCTTGACTTCCGTGTCACTTTCGAGCCCCAAATCGGAAGTTGGCGGGGGATGTGCGTATGATTTTATTATCGCACTTATCTATAATTCAGAGACGGCTACATATATATCATATTGCTGTCATCGCAGGTAAGTCCTTTTCTATGCTGTACTGACTCGGAAATCTCTCTCTCTCTCTCTCTCTCTCTCTCGCTAACGTGATTATGAAGTTTCACAATGTTATCATATCGTTTACGATCCCAAGCACTGAGGGAAATCAAAAACACCTTTCCTCTCCTGATCTCAGGGTGACATTATTTATGGAGGCTTTTGGTACATTTCATCGACATTAATTGCCCAAATGCAACAAATATTGGATGGTGATGGTGGTTGTTAAGAGGGGGTGTGGCAGGTTGGTGTGTTAGATTTCTTTTCCCTTATCGTCCTTCAAGTTTTACACATCCTGTGTGTGTGTTTTTTATGTGTTTCTGCTGCATTTCTTGGAGCAGTCGTGCTTTTACTGTGCGCTATTTGATGCACAGTATCAAGCCTACATCGTCCAAGTTTGGATCTCCCCCCTCTCTCTCTCTCTCTCTCTCTCTCTCTCTCTCTCTCTCTCTCTCTCCCTCTCTCTCTCTCTCTCTCTCTCTCTCGCTAATATATATATATATATATATATATATATATATATATATATATATATACTTAATCACAGGATGCAGCCACACACACACACAAACACTTATATATATATATATATATATATATATATATATATATATATATATATATATATATATATATATATATATATATATATATATATATATATATATGTGTGTGTATATGTGTGTGGCTGCATCCTGTGATTAAGCGATTTCTTCTACTATATGATAAACATTTTTGGTGTGCGTATGATTTTATTCCCACTTGGTATTGAAAATACCAAATGGGGATGGATTGCCTCGAATTCTTCACCTATTTTTTTTCTCCCTTTTTTTTCTTTTTCCGCCGATTCGGTTTCCAGACATCTCCGACGAGACCGCTGAAGCTAGATCAACTAAACTTGGCACATGTATGGAGGGTCATCTGAAGTGGTGGTCAAGGTCAAATCGCGAAAAAGGTCAATCGGTTTCCAGACATCTATAGCAAGGCCATTGAAGCTAGAAAAGCCAAACTTGGCACATATATAAAGGGCGATGTGATCTGAAGTAACCGGTAAAATTTTTTGACCTTGACCTTGACCTTGAAATCGCAAAAAAAGTTTTTTAGGAAAAACAATGATTTATCTCGAAAACGGTAAGAGATAGACCAATTCTGACCTCATTTTCGACCTCCACCCCCTATACGACGATACATAAGGTATAACTTCCGGTGTCCTTGACCTCCAGGTCGTTTTCGAGCCTCAAACCGGAAGTTGGCCTTTATCTCGAAAGCGGAAAGAGATAGAGCAATTCTGACCTCATTTTCGACCTCTACCCCCTATACGACGATAGTTAGGTATAACTTCCGGTGTCCTTGACCTCCATGTTTCTTTCGAGCCCCAAACCGGAAGTTGGCCTTTATCTCGAAAACGGTAAGAGATAGATGAAATTTTTGGCCCTGACCTTACCGGTATAGTTAGTAGTATTTAGGAGGATATTCTACATTCAGACATGTGAAAATTGTTAACAAACTGCAATATCATCTACCTTCCGTTTTAAGTTATCATTCCAAGTGGGGCTAATTCGCTGTGCGAATTTCGGTCTAGTTTTATAACGAGGCACGTTAGATAGTTGCATTTTAATGGCAGGATAAAGGGTAGAATCTTCTGTGCATGCCTTTTCGTCACGCTGTACAGTTTATGAACCCCATTAGCTATTCTGCACATTGTACAGTTTATGAACCCCATTAGCTATTCTGCACGCAACACTTTAAGGTTTTAAGCATATTCATGTGGCTAAAAGTGTACATAGTTATTCATATATGGAGACTTTTGCATTGTACCTATCGTGCAATATATACAAAAGGAATTGATTTTTGTCCTTGTTAAAGTTTATGATACATAACAACAAGCAGGGACTGTTTGCAGTATATTTGAAAGCCGTGGCTGTTCTGTCAGGACTGTTTATACTAAAGTACAGTATGTATGGCAATAGTGTTTACAATGTACTTGAAAGTCTTTGGTAGCGATTTCTGTACTGAAAGTGATACTGTGGTACAATAAATATCATAAAGATGTTTGGAATATATTTGATAACGTTGTCAGCAGCTTTTGTACTGTATGTAATACTCAAACTGCTGCCATTCGTGACGCGCATTTGGGTATGCAGCAGGGCCCTGAGACAGTTCCCTATGGAAGATTACAACTGGTTGCTAGGGCATCTAGGAGTACACCCGGGCCCCACACACGAAGGGTTTATGCTGAATATAGAATGGATGACAAAATATCCACGTTATTGGGGTTTCTATATGGGTCCACTGAGGCCTGGCTTAACTTTGAATCACCCGGAAGCCATCAAGCAGTTGTTACGGACAACGGAGCCAAAACAAATGTCGTTGGGTGGTGGCTAATCTACTGCTGCCATGGATAGGTGAAGGATTGTTGCTTAGCGCAGGGAAGAAGTGGGCAAGAAATCGAAAACTACTCACCCCTGGTTTCCATTTTGATGTACTGAGACCTTACATTGAAGTGTACAATACCAGTGTGGAGAAGTTACTGGGCGCATTTTTTGAGAACTCTGTGCGAACTGGCAGAAGTATGGACATCTACAAGCCGGTCAGTCTGTGCACTTTGGATATAATCCTGAGATGTGCATGCTCCTTAGAGAAAGATATTCAAGGAAAAGGCTTACACGAGCCATATGTGGATTCAACCATGACACTGGGAACGCTTATTTTTGATAGATTAATGAAGCCTCATTTATACTTTGATACTATCTACTATCTCACTAAGGCAGGACAAAAGTTCAAACAGTGCTGTCGGTATTCGCACAGTTTTTCTACATCAGTGATAGAAACTCGAAAGAAACAACTTTCTTTGAAAGAAAGAAGTATCAACGGATCGAAAAAGTACCTAGATTTTCTAGATATTCTGCTTCTTGCCCGAGATGAGAAAGGTCAAGGACTCACTGAATTAGAAATAAGGAATGAGGTGGAGACATTTTTGTTTGAGGGTCATGACACATCGGCATCGGCGATATCGTGGCTCTTATATAACCTTGCAAAGCATCCGGAGATTCAGGAAAAGGCCAGGATGGAAGTGGACGGCCTCCTGAGCGGTCGCGACAGTGATATAATTACATGTGATGACGTCAACCGGATGCCATATGTCACCAGATGCATAAAGGAATCACTGCGACTTTATCCTCCAATTCCAATCGTCGGCAGACAACTGTCAAAACCACTCTCCATCGACGGAAAGCTGCTCCCAGTCGGAAGTATAATAGATATAGTTGTCTGGAATGTTCATCGCAATCCAAGTGTGTGGGAGGAGCCGTCTGTTTATAACCCAGATCGCTTCCTTCCAGAGAAAATGGCAAATATGGATCCCCACGCATTTATACCCTTCTCAGCAGGACCTCGCAACTGCATTGGTCAAAATTTTGCAATGAACGAAATAAAAGTGACAATAGCGCGGATATTACGGCTATTTCAGTTTACTCTGGATGAATCCGTAGAAGTGAAACTGTTGCCTAGCGTATCACTCCGCCCTAAGGATGGCATTTCGCTAGTATTTCAATCACGGGAGAAAGACGCGGATAAAATCTGCACGGCTACACAATAGCTTACACGTTCTGCGTGGCTTCTACATATTTGCTAGCAAAAAGCAAATGATTAGCTGCTTACTGTGCTTACCTGTTATTTAGAAGTTACATATAATACTCAAGAAAGACAAAAAGTTTGAATTACTTCATGAATTACAAAGTTTCTAGTTTTGATAACTTTGATTCATGTTCCTGCATATTTTGTACACTTAAATACTGGTACCAGGATTCGCTTAGGACGTCGTCACGTGTACAGTAATGCTATCATACAATGAAAAATCGTTTTAATAGGCTGTCAATAGGGTTTCTAGCGTTTTGTTGTACTTCACTAATCATATTCACTCTGTATTCGACACCAGATAATATCATAGTATGACAAATGTATCGTTTCCATAAATTATTTTAGTTTTGCTCAGATCATATTTAGAATTATACAAATAGCAAATTTAAGTAGTTAAATAATGATACCTCACACTGTACGTATTTAATGAGTGTTAGGGATTTACCTCACATTGTCCCTATAAAATATATTGGAGAGTGTTGGTGATTTACCTCACCTTGTCACTGTAAAATGCGTTGATGGGTCCTGGTGATTTACCGCATCTCGTCACTATAAAATGTATTGATGGGTCCTGGTGATTTACCGAACGTTGTCCTTATAAAATATATTGGTGAGTGTTAGTGACAGTGTCCCTATGAAATCTATTGGTGAGTATTGGTGATTTACAAAGCGTTGTCACTATAAATTGTATTGATGGGTCCTGGGGATTTACCCCTCCTTGTCATTATAAAATGTATAAAATGTGAGTGTTGTTGATTTACAGCTCGCTGTCACTCTAACATGTATTGGTCAGTGTTGGTGATTTACCACACATTGTCACTACAAAACATATTGGTGAGTATTGGTGAATTACGTCACAGTGTCACTGTAAAATGTATTGGTGAGTGTTGATGATTTGCCTTACAGTGTCACTACAAAATTTGTTGATGGGTCCTGGTAATTGAATTCGCCGTGTCACTATAAAATATATTGGTGGGTATTGGTGATTCATGTTGCCAGCGTGAATGCATTTATAAGTGTTGGTAATTTACCTCACATCTTGACTATAAAAAAGGATTGATTTTTTTGTTTTTGTTTCGGGAAAAATGTATTGGTGTCTGTTGGAGATTTACCTGAACTTTCCACATACATATCTTCTGCAGCGAAAGTGTAACATACACCCAGATCCGTTATCGTTTCTTTGAAGTTATTGAAATCACATTTTCCGCCTTTCCAAAAGCAGTTTTCTATGAAAACATCTGTTTCGTGTTTGCCTTCTTTGTACAGTCTCGCCATAGAAACTTTCTGTGCTCTTTTCTCTTCATCACTGCGATTTGTGCTGACTGAAAGAAACAAAAGAACATGCGAAGTCATGGATCCCTGCTATGATGTGTTGCCATTTTCACTATGCTTCCTATTAAAATTAAGAAAAGAAAAGAAAACACGTTGTCGTTAAAGTCTTGTATAATACGTTGCCATTAATATCTTGTCTATATGCTGCTATTAATGCCTTTTCTGGATGTCAAAATATGGTGAGAAATTATATCTTGCATATCTTCTAGGCACTGAATTCTTTAGAAAATAAAATATAAAACTTGACTACGTCTCGAGGAGTACGTCTATCCCCCGTGGGCGATACAGTGTGTGTAAAGCTGTTGTGTGTTGACTACGCAAAATTTAAAAGTGGAAGGATAGGTCGACGTAGTGTCTTAACTTTTAACCAATCAATCCATTAACCAGCTGGCGCGTGAGACTGTCGTAGGTCCAGCGCCGATTTTAAAAAAATCAGCCACTTTGTCAATTTAAGTCCCATCCTGAAAATTGGTCAATGCACTGCGGAAGGGTCCAGAGAAGCCGTGTACAAAATTTGAAACGAATACTTCTATTAATGTGGCCTGTAGGCGCGTGAGACTGAAGCGTGACAGACGGACAGACAGACGGATGGACAGACGGACAGGTGGACAGACCGAAAAGTTCTAAACTATATCCCTCTGTTCCACGGGGGATGATTGTTTGATTACGCAATCTCTGTTCTTCAAACCCCCTCCCTGAATTCAACAATCTCACTAGTCTAGGTTAAAAAGCTTCAACTATGCACTCGTGCTAAATATAATGAAGGTTTGCATACGCTTCTTTTTCAAACAAAACATCACAACCTAAAATTGAAAAATCTATATATAATCCAAATGAGCTGTAATTTTTACTTTGAATATAAGCCATTTGAGCCGTACATATTAATAATTACATAGATTTGAGAACTACTTTAGTTTGTCAAATGCATTATTGTCAATTTATTGAAATAGTCAAGTAAAGAAGCGAGAAAATAAACATTGAAATGGCCTGAAAGGATTTACTTTTAAAAAATGCAGTATCAAAACGAAACAGCCCCATTGCTTTTCGAATTACTTTATTGGTTGTTTCTACTGAGTACTTCTTCAAGAGAATCACGAATCAAATGAACACAGAGAAGGTATTTGTCGCCTGCGGAGTGATGCTTGTAGTGCATCATCATCCAAAATGAGCAGGAGGAAGGATACTTTCGTCTGCCGAGTGAGGCTTCTGTAGTATTTAGAGCCTAATGAACAGAGAGTAGGCTCCTGTCGGATGCTGAGTGGTGCTTCTAGACTATCAACAGCCAAATGAACATATAGAGGGGAACTGCCGTTTGCTCTGTGGTGCTTCTAACGCATCAAGAACCAAATGAACATGAAGAAGGATAGTGTTATCTGCTGAATCATGCGTATGAGCAGCCAAATGAACATAGGAAAGGCTACTCTCGTCTACTGAGTGGTGCTTCTAAAATGCCATCAGTTAAACCGCATAAAAAGGGTATTGATATCCGCTGAGTAATACTTCCAGAATATATCAGCCAAATGAAAATAGCGAAGGGTACTGTCGTTGGCTGGGTAATGCTTCTAGAGTATCATCAATCAAATGAACAGGGAACAAGGTAATTTCCTCTGTGAATGATGCTTCTGGAGTATCAACAACCAAATAAACATAGAGCATGGTGTTGTCGTCTGCTCTGTGGTGTTTCTAAGGTATCAACAGTGAAATGATCATAAGGAAGGTTACTGTTGTCTGCTGAGTGGTGCTTCTAGAGTTTCTTCAGTTAAATGCACATAGAGCAGGGTATTGACGTCTTCTGAGTATCCTTCCAGAGGATCAGCGGCCAAATGAACATAGAGTACAGTCGTCTGCTGAGTGATACTTCTAAAGTACCAGCAACCAAACGAACATATAGAAGGGTATTATCGTCTGCTCTAAGGTGCTTTTAGAATATCAACAGCCAAATGAACATAAAGAAGGTTACCGTCGTTTATTGAGTGATGCTTCTGGAGTATAAGCAAGGAAATGAACATAGAGAAGGCTACTGTCGTTTATTGAGTGATGCTTCTGGAGTATAAACAAGGAAATGAACATAGAGAAGGCTACTGTCGTTTATTGAGTGATGCTTCTGGAGTATAAACAAGGAAATGAACATAGAGAAGGCTACTGTCGTTTACTGAGTGATGCTTCTGAATTATAAATAAGGAAATAAACACAGGGCAGGCTACTGTCTTCTGCTTTACAATGCTTCTAGAAACAAATGAACATGCGCATTTTCCATTCGAGTCACTGGACTTCTTCTGATCTGCGGCTGACAAATGGCCCTGGCATATATCGGTTTGATGATGTCAATACGCACCCTAATATTTGTTTTTAAGATACGAAACTGAAACGAAATAGTGCAAAATAGAACTTATCTAACGTTGTCTGCATGCCAAGAAGGAACACCTGGGGGTGGAAAAGGCCAGCAGAGTAGAAATCATCCATTGCACACCGTCATATATACTGTGCAGCACTTCATCAACCAAAAATTCTTTATAAATAACTGCGCAGCTACAAAATAAATATATGAATTCCCTACTGCCTCTCTATAAATAGCCGCATAGATGTGTAATTTATATTAAAATATTGCGGGTACTATCGAGTTTAGCTAAAAAATATGGCCGGTTTGGAACGAAATTTATCAAAGTCTAGGACTGCAAACCATGAAAGACACTCGGAAAAGCATATTTATTCTGTGTTTTCCACAATTCTTTAGAGAAATGATCTTTCCTAGCACAAGACGCACCCCATTACTTTGCTTATGACCTGTGAAATATTTTTATCCATCTTGAGTTCTTCTTAATCTATGGCGTTGGAAATCAATTACAGTGATCTGTCATAATTTGATGGCAGTCGGCAAGCATTGAGAAAGGCATTACATTAACAGTAATCTAACCCTGAATTATGGGTATTATTATTTCTTTTGACAGTACGCTGGGCAAGGTTAACAAAAATTACGACTTCCGTATGGTGCTCTTGAGTTTAATGCAATAAAATTGGTTGATGGTGTGCTTATGCAGGCATGCTCGCTCAGCCCTGGTGATTAATGCTTCGGTGAAGTGCTCAGCCCATGCAAACATCCGGTGCGGCAACGGTCAAGGTCACGTGCAATGGTGGATCCGAGAGACATTCCTGCGACATTCCTGCGGCCGCCATCCATTGTTAGTTGACTGTAATTCAAGCCATTCCCGCGGCTGTCATCAATGGCTAGTTTAGTTAGCATTGTTGGTTGTGTTTTGTTTTGTTTCATCAGCAAAATTCTCTGAATGAATTGTATTGAATATCAGTTCATTGCATGTTAATTAAACTCTCCAAATTGACCAGTACACACTGTATTCACTAGTACTCATCCTTTGGCGACTAGTACACACACCATGCGACTAGTACATGCACTATGTTTACTAAAACACACAGTTTTGACTAGTACACCCAATATGTTGACTTGTACACACAGTATGTTGACTAGTACAGACATTGTGTTCACTAGAACACACTAAGTTCACTAGTACACGCACTATATTGACTAGCACATACATTATATTGACTAGCACACTCACTAAGTTGACAAGCACACACACTTCCTTTACTGGTGCATTCAGTCAGTTAACCAGTACACATACACTCACACATAGGCTCACACATACACACACACATACACTCACACACACACGCTCACTATACTTCTTTCAGTTCTTCAAAGAATATGCAGAATTCGTTCGTAGACAACGGTATTTGTGTTTAAGATGCACATGAACAAGACAAATTGAATTACCTTTCAGATCATCCATTTGCAGTGCTAGCAGCATTAAGTGAAATATAATTAGAATTACAAATATTGTAATGACAGCTCTATTTGTTACGTATTGTTTCCAAACCAGTAACTTTCTGCCAACTGTTTGTTAAGTTAATAGAGTAACTATGTGCAATAAGATTAAGATTTCAGACTTCCATGTATGTATATTTCTAGACCTCAGTTGCTACAGGACATTTTCAGTTTTGTTTCCACAAATTGAAGCAACAATTAGCACTTTTTGATATTTAAGAATTTATTAAAATCCTTTATGCTAAACATGCGCTGCACTCTGCTGTTGCTTAGATGGCACCTTTTTTCAGGTATTCCCTTTTTTAAATGTGAAACACTTCATTGTTTAGCCGACTCACGGTACGATACCTTGACATTCCAAACTGAACGTTCCATGATCGTGTCCGGACGGCCAGACGCCAAACGGCACCCTCCCCTGCGACCCTTCTATTTTGGCTTTGACGTCATCACTTCCAAATGACGTCACAACGAGCCATGCTGCTTCCTCCGCGTCGTGGTAAAAGAAGTGCGGCATGGTGTCCTCCGTGGATACGTAGATGGGCTGTGAGACGCCAGCAAAGGTGTTTGGCTGGACCAGAAACGGCGTGTTGTTGAATCCAGGTCCACTTACCAGTATTCGAGGACAATTATCTAAAATCATCATCATCATCATCATCATCATCATCATCATCATCATCATCGTCATCACCATCATCATCATCATCGTAAGCATGATCATGATAATCATAATCATAATCATCATCATCATCACCATCATCAATCTCCACCACCAGCACAACCACCATCATCACCACTACCAAAACCACCACCACCAGCAGTGCAACCACCAGCGCCACCACCACCACCACCATCATCATCATCATCACCACCGCTAGCACCACCATCACCACCACCACCACCACCACCACCTTACCGCAGTTGGCCTCATCAGACGAGTCCCTGCAGTCCGGATACGCGTCGCACGTCCTGGATTGCGGGATGCACACATCCGTTCCTCTACACGTGAATTCGTGCTTCTGACACTTTCTTAGTTCTGAAGTCACAATGAAGGATTGATACGCAATGAATTTATTAATCCATTATAATAAAAAGCAACAACATGACGTCAATATGAAACACGGTCCTGTTTTTGTCTGTTTTTAGCGCTATCCTCTAGGCCTTTTCTATGGCTTAAGGGTTTTGAAAGCCAAACAAAACTAAGATAAATTGAGTACTTTTAACTTGTTAAAGAGAGAATCAAAACGTCAATTTTTCTTCAGTAATTACAGTTACAGCTTAAGCCTCCGTCATGCTTGCTCAAAGTAAGCCTGGGTTTGGTCTTATTTTGAGGCTCATTTTAAGCCTCTATCATGCTTCAGAAAGCCTGTGTTTGGTCTCATTCTGAGGCTCATTTTGGGCCATTTACCAGTTTATGGTTGATGGTCTTAACGTCGCGTGGCAACTGCTGCTTGTTTGTATTTCAGAAAACCCAATAATACCATTTCAGCAGATATTTACTTCTCCATTCAATGCAGTGTTCTTAAAATTATTGTTGCAATTTGATTACACACAGCAATGGAATGAAGATTGAGAACACATTATAAAATGAACCAATTTATAACAATCCTCTGGTGGATGGTTACAGCTGTCGCTACGAAATATCCTACGAAATGTACTCTATTTCGTGCTTCAACCTATTCGGAAATTAATGATGTTTACTTTGTTTCTTTGGTGTTTCTTTTTCAAAAACCCACGAAAGTTATACTTTTATCTCCTCCGTCATCAGGGAACAGCTTTGCCACAGCGTCATACCAGCCTCTTTCAGCTGCAGCTGTCAGCCTGGAATAACAACAGTTATAGAAAAGTACATGAACAATATGAGGCGTGGGGTGAAGTGGGGTTGTGTGGGACTTGTGGAGCCTTTTAAAAAGACAGTTTTGCATATGTGGAACGGAATTCAGTTTTCGCATTTTTAATTACAATTTTAACCTGTAGTTTTTCAGCTGCAGCTGTTAGTGTGCGAGATATGGATGAACTGGCACACAAGGAAGTGTGGTAATAATCTCGCTTCCACCTGTACGTGTAGCCATTCCTGACTTCACGACGTAATCCCAACCTCAAACCTGCTCTAAGGCTAATTCCCTAACCCTCAAAAATAATAACTAGAACCTCATTTTGCTAGCGAAATGTTAAACACTTGACAAAAATTAAAACGCAAAAATACTTCAATGTTTTTTTAATAATATATTGCAAACAACACAGCTTGAATACGTCTTATAAGCCGAGTAGTGTTTGGTTTTTGTTGACAGGTTTCATTGACTGATCAGGCATACGCCATGTTATCTATTTACGCAGTGAGAGCTTGCACAAAGCTGAGCGATTAAATGCTCCGCATTTACTTGCAAAAAATACACTCTTTTCACATTCGTTTTAAACAAGAAAACGAAATCGAAGGCGAAAATAAAAAGCGTCATGCACACGTATATCAAGTTCTACTTAATTCCCAAGTTTCGTGGAACCAGGGCCCGTACTGCCAGCGGAGGAGATAACGCAGGAAATCCGATCACTGTCAAGAAAAAAGATACCAACGGCTGCTCGCACAAATTAATGTCCTCTTCTTTTGTTTTCTCCGATGACTTATTTTGAAGAACGAGGCAAAGTCGCACCTCTTTTGTGAGGCAGGACATTCTCAAAAATAATGACCCGGTACACAGGCCATTTTTTTGAGAATGCCCTACAAGGTGTGACTTTGTTTTCATTGTTGTTTAAATTGATTCATTGAAAACAAAAGACATCGTCATTGGTCAAATGGAATTTTAACAGGAATTAAACAGCAAGAATCTTCACCTTGAAAAAAAGATTTATTTAAACTTGAAAACATACATTCCTTAACAAATATTCTAATGCCTAAATACCTGACGAATTCTTTAGTTTTTATTGGAGTGGGGGGGGGAGCTGATGAAAGAGATATATCGACACAGACGTTCGATAGCCGTTGCGATTTAGTCGCGACGAAAATGACAAAACGCATCTCATTTTCTACGTTAAATATTCGTCGACAGACGTTGTGACTTTAAACAGACGTTTGATAGACGTCAAAATGATCACTTAATCGATTTTTTCTTTCGATTTCAAATCTCGAGCAGAACGCTAGAACTTTACGACGAGTAACATTAACTTAAACAGAAGAAAGTAGAAGCTTTCAAATAAATTACCTTGTAACTAATGTCGGAATTCATTTTCAAAAATTATGTAAGGTCCATCCGGTCTTAACATGCTTGTGGTATCGATAGATCCGGCAGGCTCGTTAACATTACATACTTGAATAAATCCATCAATGTCCAATCCAATGTCAAAATTCTCAGACTCCCTCTGCAATTCAGAAGGAGTCTGGGTCAAAGAAAATTCATTTTCTGAATCGTCTTCCATATTAATTTTATACCAAAAAAAGAGCTCTTGTTGACTCTTGCATTAACTAGGTTGTTATGAATGATCGTTCAGTTTTCATACCTTGTCATGATTGTTATTCTTTATTTGTCACCTTTACCGCAGAACAGTAGGGGGTGACGCGGAGGCGGGGCAAATTCGTCTGGCACATAGACATTAAGTATGAGAATGCCTTCCTTCTCGGTAAACTTTATTTTCATGGCCCTGTCTACTCACACCTCGAAGCCAGGCATTCTCATATACTTCATATAGCCCTCGCAAGCCAAAGGCTTGTCAATTGCTAAATTAAAGCTTCATTGGTGGCTAATTACGGAAAGGATGCTCTTGAGGAGCCTTGTATCACCACTTCATCAAATTAAACAACAACAATTTACCAAAACGGGTTTTTAATTTTTTTCAGTGACCGTGGGGTTATAGGATTCGATTTTATACATATCCGGTGTTATCACATGACTCAAGGGTGGGGCACTGCGATTGGTTGTCATTGTACCGAGATCTATACAACGTCACTTTCTTGACATCTGTACAGCATCACTTTCTTGACACATGTACAATACCACTTTGTTGACACCTGTACAACGTCACTTTCTTGACACCTATACAATGTCACTTTCTTGACACCTATACAACGTCTTTTCGTGACACCTATACAACGTCACTTTCTTGACACCCATACAACGTCACTTTCTTGACACCCATACGTCACTTACTTGACACCTATACAACGTCACTTTCTTGACATCCATACAACGTCACTTTCTTTGACGTCATTTTCTTGACACCTTTCTTGGAACGTCGCAATGTTTACTGGCTAACCAAACATTGACAATATCGATTTTCATTAATAAAAATCACAGCGGAATAATGAATGGTCCTTCGCTACCATTCCACGCAAATTCCCCGTGCAACAAGCACCATGTTGTTTTTCTGACCTACTCTGCTGCGATCCAAAGCAAAGAGCGAAGTTGATATGCAAACAGCGTATATTTTACAGAGGTGATTTTTCTCTGTTTGCTACAAGAATCTGGGGGAACTGTTCTCCGCAACTGCACAAAAGGGGGGATTTTTTACACGACCATTTTTCACCCGGGGGGGGGGGGGTTCTCCGGGATTCCATTTCTTCTTAATATTAAATCCTGCTTAGACAAACCAAAAGCCTACCCCTTCCCAACCTCGTCCGTCTGGCGTGAAAACGAGACTACTACGATTCTATTATTCAGCCAAAAATCCCCCAAAACCAAAACTGAAATATGGTTATTGATCAATGGTTTTATTGAGACTAATTTTTTTTCATATTTAAATGCTTGTCTATTTCTAGAATTCAACTGTAAAAGTGAAAACCCCAACACGCGCTCGATTTGTCAAATACTGGTATTATTTATTCTACTGATGGTGAATAGGGAAAAAATTACAGAAATAGCACATTAAACTCAAGGATACCCTGTTCCATGGGGGGCGGACTAATCAACTTACGCGGAAAATGGCATTTCATATTTGTAGGCAATGGGTGAAGGGGTAGGGGGGAGGGGGTTGCAATATGGCTGTACAAATTTGAATATAGAGCAGAGCGTTGCTGTGTCCTGTCCCCAAGGGGAGAGTCATAAACTGACACACCGTACTGGTGTAATCGTACCGTTAAGCATATCGTAATGGGTCGCATTAATCAAACTGGAGAAAAAGGCCACTCTTTTTCTTTCCCGCCTCTTTTTCGTTCCTTTTACCCCTTTTATGTCTCTTTTTCTTCCTGTGTGCTTAAAATCCCAATTGATTTCTGTCACTTTAAAAATGCAGGACACCAGTTTTAGCTTCCCCAATTTCAATGTTTGCAATGTTTAACGTACTGTTTTTTTCTTGGCACACACGATAACATGTAGACTCAGAACCCCACCGAGCGGGGAAGGGGAGGGGGAGGGGAAGGGGGAGGGGGAGGGGGGTATGCGGCGAGAGTACGCAGACAGTTATTTCTATGTTGTGTGTGTGTAATGAGTAAACGATGCCTTCATCAACCGTCGAAAGTCATAAAAGGTGGTGGAGTGCACTGTTAAATTGATACATTAATCACAGATATAAAGATAACAGAATATATATATATATATATATATATATATATATATATATATATATATATATATATATATATATATATATATATATATATATATACAAATAAATTTTGGTCTAAGTATTCATTTTGATATATCAAAAATGACTGTTTGCTATATGTTTGATATCTCTAAATTGATTTTAGATATTAAAACAAATGTTGCTATCAATAAATACTTAGAGATATAAAAATTGTTGATATCAAAATTGTAATTTTGAGATATCTAAATGCATTCCCGATTTCAAAAAATCATTATTGATTTCAATAAATATTTAGAGATATATAAAAATATTTATTGATATCAACAGTGATTTAATTATATAGAAAATTAATTTTTAGAGATCAAAAATTCAATTCTTGATAGCAAAAATGAAATAGTTGATAGCAAAATCCATATTTCGAACTCAAAATTTAGTTTCTTTTTACTGATATCAAGAATTTATGTTAGATAGCATTATTTCAGAATGAGACTTTTTCAGTTTATATTTTGAAATCTGCAAATGAGTTTTTGATCTAAAATAAATAATTATTGATATCAAAAAATGATTTAGTGATATCTAAAATTGATTTTTAGATCAAACATTGAATTCGTGATAGCAAAAATGATTTGATAGCAAAATATAAATTTTGGATCTCAAAAATCAATTTTGCCATCTAAAATTCAATTATTGACAGTAAAATGCAAATTAATTAGTGCTACAATGGTTTATTGATATCTTTAATTATATTTCGATGTCATAAATAGGCATTAAGTGTTAAAACGGCATTGCATACTTGTGGCATTCCATACTTGTCCTTGTGTACAGAATCTTTCTTTTAATTTTTTAGTGTTAAAAAAGAAGCAATTTTTGAGCTCAAAAATTATGTTATTGTTACTGATATCAACAATTCAATTTTTCATCTCCAAAATTTAATTGAGAATTTGTTAAATTTATATAAATGTCTGCCTCCCTTAAGATGCTGATTTTTAATTATATTTTGATGTAAAAAGCCAGAAATAAATTTGAAAGGCCATTTCATATATAAATTACTTTTAAAGTGGGTGGATTAATTTGTTCGGGTTATTGTAACCTTTCATAGCATTTATCATTATAAATTTATCAGCGGCTTAGATTTTTTTATTTTGGTTGTAGTAGGTTGTTTTAAGGGGAGAAAAACAGAAGCTTTCAAGATTGCATACAATGTTTCTATTGCGTGGTTTGTGCATGAGAACTATGTTTTTACACTCAGGCATCATCGAAAGTAGACACTGATGTAAAAGTGACAGGTCGCGCGTATTTATTTATTGGTCCCAGAAAGGGCGATCAATTGCACTTCTCTTTTTCATGCATGACATATCTTTGATGTGATCTGTTAGGACATCACTCGTCCCACAATGCATTGGTATTTTTCTTTGTTCTTATTGGTTCATTTTAGGCTCTTTGTCAGCACTTAAGAAAGTCATTTGTCTTGATGAGAGGCCAAAATAGCAAGCAATTAATCACCACAAAACAGAGCCACATATTTATAGCCTCAATTTTATTTTTCAGTTTCCATCACTTAGATTCTAATGGTTGCCTCAATCACTTTGCTCACTCATTTCTTCATTCAACCACGCATCACTCGCTCGATTGCTGGCGACCTTACTTGATGCCTCACTTACTCACTCACTCACTCACTCACTCACTCGCCAACTTACTCGCTCGCTCGCTCGCTCACCCACTCCCCTCACTCGCTCCCTCCCTCCCTCCCTCCCTCCCTCCCTCCCTCCCTCCCTCCCTCCCTCCCTCCCTCCCTCCCTCCCTCCCTCCCTCCCTCCCTCCCTCCCTCCCTCCCTCCCTCCCTCCCTCCCTCCCTCCCTCCCTCTCGCATTCACTTACTAATTCACCCCATAACTCACTCACTCACTTACTCATTCAGTCACTCATTCGCTCACTCATTCAGAAGGTGACGCGGGGGAAGGACATCTGGGCCACGTAGCGCTCACCTGATGCGGTTCTGATTGCAGAAGGTGACGCTGGGGAAGGGCATCTGGGCCACGTAGTTCTCCTCCACGCTGATATTCTTCTTGAATTTTAGGAACTCGGTGACTCGGTCACAGACGTAGAAAACGAAGATGCCCAGTGTGACGAGAACCAGCAGCACCCAGAATATCCTGACACACAAAGAAAGGGAACAAAGTTACAAGTCTGCGCAAGGATTGTGTTGGTTGTCATCACGTGACTGGTTAACATCACGTGCTGTGTTGGCTGTCATCACGTGACTGGTTAACATCACGTGCTGTGTTGGCTGTCAGCACGTGGCTGGTTAACATGCAGCACTGAGAAATGACATAAAAAGTGCATTTATAGACAATTGTATTTGCACCCCTTCATGATACCTTTGTGTTACCCGGCTTATTTGCACTGTTTGTGAAGTATGGTCCCTTTGTGGACGGCCCCTATGTAGACGGCCCCTATGTGGACGGCCCCTTTGTTGATGGTCCTTTGTGGATGGTCGTTTTTTGGATGGTCGCTGTGAACATGAATCTTTGTGGGCGACCCTTTTGTGGATGTCTTTTTATAAGTTACTATACCTTTCAAAGCTGCATAATAATTTTTAAAATGTGAAAAACTAAAAGCAGGCGAATGCGACCGACGCGACCTCTTTTTCGCGGTTTTATGTTGGACCAATCTGTGACTCATATTTTTGATTTATTGCATTATTGTCAGTTTAATCTGGATATGATAAACAGCAGAGATCAACTTCATGACAGAGATGAGCAGTAATAAGTGGATAGGATTACTGAAAGTTTGGCCAGTACGCAAGTTTTCATACAATTTCATCACAGAAGCAGCTTCTTGTTGCATTAAGCCTGCAATTGAAGGCGAATAAATCATGACAATTTTGAAAACAATTGGAAACTTGATCGTGGTGTTTCTTTGTTGCAAGTGAAAATAAGACAGATCACTTATCAGATATTCAAACAAGAATTTAAGACACATAAGAAACTTGAGGTTATGCCTGACATGGCGAGAAGAGGAGGGGATTCATGTTTATGCCTTGACCGGTCGTCTCTTCGTCAGTCCGTGTGTCACGTTTTTGTTGTGAACACGATTACGGCGAAACCCATGATCGGATTCTGACGAGCCTCAGTGTTCATATGGATGACCTCTAAGTTTGAGCATTCATATGGATGACCTCTTGTTTGAGTTATCATATGGATGATCCCTAGAATTAAGTGTTCATATGGATGGCCTCTAAGTTTGAATGTTCATATGGATGATCCCTAGAATTCAGTGTTCATATAGATGGCCTCTTGGATTGAGTGTTCATATGGATGACCTCTTGCTTGAGTGTTCATATGGATGATCCCTAGAATTCAGTGTTCATATGGATGGCCTCTTGGATCAAGTGTTCATATGGATGACCTCCAAGTTTGAGCATTTATATGGATGACCTCTTGGTTTAATGTTCATATGGATGACGTCTTGGTTTAATGTTCATATGGATGACCTCTTCGTTTGAATTTTCTTATGGATGACTTCTTAGCCTGAGTGTTCACATGGGTACCTCTTGGTTTAATGTTCATATGGATGACCTCTTGGTTTGAGTATTCATACGAATGAGCTCTAAGACGGAGTGTCCATATGGATGACCCCCAAGTGTGAGTGATTATATGGATAACCTCTTGGTTAGAGTTTCAGTGTCAAAAGTGCGAATCCCCAGCGTCAAAAGTGCACCACTTCCATTGTCATAAGTGCCCCACCTCCAGTGCCAATAGTGCCTCACTTCCATTATAAAAAATGCTGCACCTCAGGTGTCAAATATGCCCATATATCCAGTGTCAAAAGTGCCCTAGCTCCAGTGTCAAAAGTGCTTCACCTCCAGTGCCAAATGTGTCCATTATCTAGTGTCAAAAGTGCCCCACCTCCAGTGTCAAAAGTGCTTCACCCCCAGTGTCAAATGCTCCAGCAGCAACGTCAGTTATTTCAAAGTGAAACAATCCTTGACCTTATTCATTAAAATCCTGTATAACGTCGAAAATTGTTCATCAAAACAATGTAAAACCGCTAAATGTTTGCCAGATCCCAGACAGTCTGGTGTCCTGTTTTTTGCGGCCGTACGTCATTTTAAGAGGCCCATTTCTATGAAATATTTGGTGGTAGTTTTTTTTTGTGGCACGTCCTCGTTTTACTGTGACCTACACCACTGACAAACGAACGAATGTCACGCCAAAAGAATAATAAACACACAAAAACACACAAAGGTGAGTGATGCTGTTTGTGGTTGGCTCAAGAAGGGAAATTCGATCAAGTCAGATATTGAAAACGGAAACAAACAAAAAAGAATTAAAAGATTTATCAACAAAGTACCAAGTAATCAGAACCCTTCCCCCTTTCCCCCGGAAAAACCAGGTTAGAACGGGTGATTTCCCGACTTCATGCTCTTTTCACGGTTTTGTTATCGTTAGTCTCCTTACTCCTTTATAATAGCTTTTATTTCATGAATTCTTAAATATTTAATTAATTGAAAATTAATTCAATGATTTAATTACAATTAAAAAAGGTCTTTTTTCCCTGACCGTGGGTTAGCCATCTTTTAGCGAGTTAAATTATATTGTATGTACGCGCGCGTGTATGTGTGTATATGTGTGTATGTGTGTGTGTATACTGTACTGAATAGTGCACTGAGCTGTTTTGATGTTTTTCTCTCCAAGAACAAACAGTGATTCAATTTCGATAAAAATTGAATAAATACGGGAAAAGGATAATAATTATTTTTTTCATATCTTTCCGAGTCTCTTTATGAAAAAAAAAGCCATTATGCTACAAGAAATATATCACCATGCGTTATGAAAAAGAGGTAATAGATAATTTTTTAAAGCTAGGTAATCGATAACTGATCCATCATAGAATTAGGTCGGTTTTTCTCACAACAGAAAAAAAAATCATTTAAAATGTAGATCAAAATGTATCCTCGGTTTGGCTCCCCATGTGCGAGGTCATCTGCACAGCTCACTCCATGTGCTTTATAAAAGTATATTTTTTTGTTTAACTAAGGACTTTTCTTCTAATAAAGGAATCGATTGCTGAAGTAAAACGATCAGAATTTTCTCTCCTTTCCAAGCTGTGCATTGAATTTCAACACTAAAGCATTTCCGTAGGAGTCCGACCGCTACCTTCCCCCTCCCCGAAATATTTCCTGATCTCCATGCGTCTGTCCTTTATGGAATAGTTATTCTTATTCCAGAATGTCTCTCTGCATGCGTGTGAAAGAGACTCAGAGAGGCAAAATATTAAAATAAATCTGGCATTTAGAGTCTGCGTGTCGGTGTTGTGAATCAGCACTAAGAATAAAAGTGATAAAAGGTCGAAGGAGTCAAAGGAGTGCATGCAGAACACAAAAACCATCAATATAAAACACCAAGCCCTGAAACTAAAACACCGAGCCCCAAAACAAAACACCGAGCCCCAAAACAAAACTCCGAGTCCTAATACAAAACACCGAGCCCCCAAAACAAAGCGTCGAGCCCAAAACAAAACACCGAGCTCCAAAACTGAAACACCGAGCCCAAAAACAAAACACCTAGCTTCAGAACTAAAACACCGAGCCCCAAAACAAAATATCGAGCTCAAAAATAAAACACCGAGCTCTAAAACTAAACACCGAGCCCCAAAACTAAAACAAGGAGCCCGAAGAAGCCCTAAAAATAAAACATCGACCCCGAAAACTAATACAATGAGAACCAAAACAAAAGTACCTAGCCAGAAAACAAAAACACCGAGCTCGAAAACTAAAACAGCGAGCCCCAAAACTAAAACAGCGAGCCCTAAAACTAAACACCGAGCCCCAAAACTAAAACACCGAGCCCCAAAACAGAACACCGAACCTAAAACAAAACACCGAGCCCAAAAACAAAACACCGAGCCCCAAAACAAAACACCGAACCTAAAACAGACCACCGAGCCCAAAAACAAAACACCGAGCCCCAAAACTAAAACACCGAGCCCTAAACTAAAACACCGAGCTCCAAAACTAAAACACCGATCCGTATAACTAAAACACTGTCATTTTGTTTAACAGATTTGTGGGTAACACATTTATGGGTATCAGATTTGTGGGTAACAGAGTTGTGAGTATCAAATTTGTGGTTAACAGATTTGTGGGTAACAGATTTGTGAGTATCAAATTTGTGGGCATCAGATTTGTGGGCATCAGGTATGTAGTTAACAGATTTTTGGGAAACAAATTTGTGTTAAACGGGTTTTTGGGTAACAGATTTATGGGTGAGCACCGCACTTGTGAATATCAAATTTGTGGGTAACAGATTTGTGAGTATCAGGTTTGTGGGTAACAGATTTGAGAGTAACAGATTTGTGGGTAACAGACTTGAGGGTAACAGATTTGCGGGTAGCAGACTTGAGGGTAACAGATTTGTGGGTAACAGACTTGAGGGTAACAGATTTGCGGGTTTGGTTGCAGGTGCATCGTTACAGTGCAGATTACTGAGAATTGTGGAATGGATTACTGCCTACATAAATCCTGACCATCGCATGAAGCCTGCCGCTTGCACTAACTGTTGCTCTGTGGTTCTCCCTAAATATGCCCACAGAGTAAATGTGGCGCTTTTTTGCGGCTCTGAGCCTTTTGATCTGTGATGTAAATAGAATCAATGTCAAAGATAAACGTTCGGATATTGGGATGGAGATGTAAAGAACCATTCCTTTTGAGGGTTTCATTTGTAGAGAAAAGGAGTTACAAAAAAATGTTTATTGAATAAATTGCGATAAAATGTTTGTGAGGCTTCTGACCACAATTCCCCACAATTCCCTCACAGACATGTCGGCTCTTGTGCTGCTTTGAAGTGACGACAAACGTGCGCACGCTGTCGGCGGCTTATTCAACTGCGAGCGGGAAAAATGTGGGGTATGCGTGACGTAAGATGGACGTCATGACGCTTAGCAGGCTACGGGGAAAGGGCGGGAAATGAAGAGCGAAAGACGTCTCTCTCTGGCAAAGTCATCTGAGCGTCTGGACGACGGCGAATAAGGTCCATTTGACGTCGTGATGACGTCCTGTAGACGCCACTATGGAAATTAAAATTATATTCCCATTAAAATAGGTTAACCCACATGAAGCCGAATATGTACGAATCACTGTCGATGCAAATTTGAGAAAAATCGATGCCTAAAAGCATAAATGCGCTGACAAAATTTCAACATTTTGCACCTTGAGTTGGGGTTCTTTTTCTGACAGCGCTATCGCATGACCAAACTCCTTCACTTAAATGGCGCCCACAACAAGATTCAAAGTAGCGATATGTCCAAAAACAATGGCGTCCACCCCTGTTACTGGATCGAGCTTTTAGCGATGGTTAACAGCATTTGATGCTGCAACAGAGTTGAGCAGTGTTGGGCCAGATTAATAAGATAGTAAAACAAGAGTCAAAGTAGCGATATGTCCCACAACAATAGTCAAAGTAGCGATATGTCCCACAACAATAGTCAAAGTGGCGATATGTCCAAGGTCAAGACTCAAAGTAGCGATATGTCCCAGATCAAGATTCAAACTAGCGATATGTCCCACAACAATAGTCAAAGTAGCGATATGTCCAAGGTCAAGACTCAAAGTAGCGATATGTCCCAGATCAAGATTCAAACTAGCGATATGTCCCACAACAAGATTCAAAGTAGCGATATGTCCCAAAACAAGAGTCAAAGTAGCGATATGTCCCAAAACAACATTCAAAGTAGCGATATGTCCCACAACAATAGTCAAGGTAGCGATATGTCCCAGATCAAGATTCAAAGTAGCGATATGTCCAACAACAAGATTCAAAGTAGCGATATGTCCAAAAACAAGATTCAAAGTAGCGATATGTCCCAGAATTAGATTCAAAGTAGCGATATGTCCAAGAACAAGATTCAAAGTAGCGAAATGTCCCAGATCAAGATCGAAAATAGCGATATGTCCAAGGTCAAGATTCAAAGTAGCAATATGCCTCAGATCAAGATTCAAAGTAGCGATGTGTCCAAGATCAAGATTCAAAGTAGCGATATGTCCCAGATCAAGATTCAAAGTAGCGATATGTCCCAGATCAAGACTCAAACTAGCGAAATGTCCCAGATCAAGATAGAAAATAGCGATATGTCCCAGGTCAAGATTCAAAGTAGCAATATGCCTCAGATCAAGATTCAAAGTAGCGATGTGTCCAAGATCAAGATTCAAAGTAGCGATATGTCCCAGATCAAGATTCAAACTAGCGATATGTCCCAGATCAAGATTCAAACTAGCGATATGTCCCAGAACAAGATTCAAAGTAGCGATTTGTCCCGATACAAGATTTTAAGGAAAGGCATGTCCCGAAACCAAATCAACGAGAAGCCTGAATAGAAACAGCGCACTGAAAAACAGCGGTCAGTTTGTGTGCAGGCGGCTTCACAAGCCTACGATCTAAGAACGAGTTTGGGAAATATCTTTTAAATGGACAACGGAATGTGGAGACTAACGTCGCTTTTCAAACTAGCAGAAAATGCTCTGATGTCCTCCATTGTGTCTAGAAAACGAAAAAACAAAACAAAACAAAACGGAGTAAATATTATAATATTAGCTGTGAAAATTAAGAAAATATGAAATGAAAAATAATCAGAGTGCACCACTACCGCTGAAGCTCGTCAAGGCCATTTCTTTCGATTCGCCTGTCATATTACAGCAATAAACTGTTGAAGATGTGACGTAATTAGTCTGATGTGATTGCTGTAGCTGCAGAATTTCACTGGGCTGAGGAGGAAGATTGAGAGGAACGAAGAAAGCGAAGATATTCCGCTGGTTTTGTGTCTTTTTACAAATATACATACACGCTAATGCATACACACTTGTCTGTGTGTATATGTGTGTATGTGTGTGTGTGTGCGCGTGTTTGTGTGTGCGCGCATGTGTGTCTGTATATGCGCGCACATGTGTGAGTGTGTGTGCGCGCATGCATATCTGCGTGTTTGCGCATGCGTACATGTGTGCGCGCGCCCACGTGTGTTTGTGTGTATGCGTGCATGTGTATCAGTGTGTGTGGGCGCATGTGTGTTTGTGTATGCGCGCAGGTGAGTATATCTGTATGTATGCGCTCATGTGTACATGTGTGTGCGCGCGCACGTGTATCTGTGTGTATGCTCGCACGTGTGCATAATTTTATGTCTGCGCGTGTTCAGGGAGCAGGGGTAGTTGGAATCAGGTCTATAAATGACCCGAATATCGGCGATTTCGCAGCTATTTCACAGCTTACACCCTCTCCCAAGCCTAAGACAATGCGAGCGCTGCCCAGCCCGCTCCGTCAGACCCTTGCCACAATGACGGATGCTTCAAAACAACGCTTCTCTTTACCAAAACAACACTCCTCAGTGATATTTATTCCGAGCAATTATGTGGCCATTTTGTCATTTGCCGAGTCGGCCCATTAAACCACTCAAGGGTGAGAAAACAACCAAAATGGAAGGTCGTTTTTTTCTTATGGTGAGTCAGCAAGCCCACTAAAAACACAATGTTTACAAACCAGAAATAATCAATATATCAAGAATAAACTACAATTTGACAATTGGTTTTCAAGCGAGAAAAAAAACAGCATTTGAAGAATCAACTACAATTTCACAAAAATTTGTTTTTAAGCAAGAAATAATCAATATTTGGTTGTGGTGCTGTTGCAATAAATAAATAAACAACAAATAAATATCAAGCAGATATCAATAAATATCAAGCAGATATCAATAAATATCAAGCAGATATCAATAAATATCAAGCAGATATCCATAATTGGTAGACCTGAACAGATATCTCTGGTGTTTTGATGACTTTTGTTTTAATATCGTGAATAAATACGAAAAGGGCATTCCATTTTAGCGATATTGTTTTTCCCTAAAAATATTTCAGCTATAAAGGAAAAAAAATTGTGTCGTTTCGGCTGTTACTCTTTGTTACGGCAAAAAAATCGTCCGTTTTTTCTCATGATTAAGTGTTGTGCTGGTGTAGAAGCACGGGCAATGACCAAACACGTCCAAAAGCCATCCACCCAAAACCCACCCACCCAACCGTCCATACACGGACAATGACCAAACATGTCTAAAAGCCATCCAGCTAAAACCCACCCACCCAACCGTCCATACACGGACAATGACCAAACATGTCCAAAAGCCATCCACCCAAAACCCACACACCCAACCGTCCATGCACGGACAATGACCAAACATGTCCAAAAGCCATCCACCCAAAACCCACACACCCAACCGTCCATACACGGACAATGACCAAACATGTCCAAAAACCATCCACCCAAAACCAACACACCCAACCGTCCATACACGAACAATGACCAAACCTGTCCAAAAACCATCCATCCAAAACCCACCCACCCAACCGTCCATACACGGACAATGACCAAACACGTCCAAAAGCCATCCACCCAAAACCCACCCACCCAACCGTCCATACACGGACAATGACCAAACATGTCTAAAAGCCATCCAGCTAAAACCCACCCACCCAACCGTCCATACACGGACAATGACCAAACATGTCCAAAAGCCATCCACCCAAAACCCACACACCCAACCGTCCATGCACGGACAATGACCAAACATGTCCAAAAGCCATCCACCCAAAACCCACACACCCAACCGTCCATACACGGACAATGACCAAACATGTCCAAAAACCATCCACCCAAAACCAACACACCCAACCGTCCATACACGAACAATGACCAAACCTGTCCAAAAACCATCCACCCAAAACCCACCCACCCAACCGTCCATACACGGACAATGACCAAACATGTCCAAAAGTCATCCACTCAAAACCCACCCACCCAACCGTCCATCAAAAGCCATCCACCCAAAACCCACCCACCCAACCGTCCATACACGGACAATGACCAAACATGTCCAAAAGTCATCCACTCAAAACCCACCCACCCAACCGTCCATGCACGGACAATGACCAAACATGTCCAAAAGCCATCCACCCCAAACCCACCCTCCCAACCGTCCATCAAAAGCCATCCATCCAAAACCCACCCTCCCAACCGTCCATCAAAAGCCATCCACCAAAACCCACCCTCCCAAACGTCCATACACGGACAATGACCAAACATGTCCAAAAGCCATCCACCCCAAACCCACCCTCCCAACCGTCCATCAAAAGCCATCCATCCAAAACCCACCCTCCCAACCGTCCATCAAAAGCCATCCACCAAAACCCACCCACCCAACCGTCCATACACGGACAATGACCAAACATGTCCAAAAGTCATCCACTCAAAACCCACCCACCCAACCGTCCATGCACGGACAATGACCAAACATGTCCAAAAGTCATCCACTCAAAACCCACCCACCCAACCGTCTATGCACGGACAATGACCAAACATGTCCAAAAGCCATCCACCCCAAACCCACCCTCCATACCGTCCATCAAAAGCCATCCATCAAAAACCCACCCACCCAACCGTCCATCAAAAGCCATCCACCAAAACCCATCCATCCAACCGTCCATACACGGACAATGACCAAACATGTCCAAAAGTCATCCACTCAAAACCCACCCACCCAACCGTCCATGCACGGACAATGACCAAACATGTCCAAAAGCCATCCACCCCAAACCCACCCTCCCAACCGTCCATACACGGACAATGACCAAACATGTCCAAAAGCCATCCACCCCAAACCCACCCACCCAACCGTCCATACACGGACAATGACCAAACATGTCTAAAAGCCATCCAGCTAAAACAAACCCACCCAACCGTCCATACACGGACAATGACCAAACATGTCCAAAAGCCATCCACCCATAAGCCACCCTGCACCCACCCAAACGTCCATGCACGGACAATGACCAAACATGTCCAAAAGCCATCCACCCCAAACCCACCCTCCCAACCGTCCATCAAAAGCCATCCATCCAAAATCCACCCTCCCAACCGTCCATCAAAAGCCATCCACCAAAACCCATCCATCCAACCGTCCATACACGGACAATGACCAAACATGTCCAAAAGTCATCCACTCAAAACCCACCCACCCAACCGTCCATGCACGGACAATGACCAAACATGTCCAAAAGCCATCCACCCCAAACCCACCCTCCCAACCGTCCATACACGGACAATGACCAAACATGTCCAAAAGCCATCCACCCCAAACCCACCCACCCAACCGTCCATGCACGGACAATGACCAAACATGTCCAAAAGCCATCCACCCCAAACCCACCCTCCCAAAAGTCCATCAAAAGCCATCCACCCAAAACCCATCCTCTTAACCGTCCATACACGGACAATGACCAAAAGGTGATGGCACAAACAACACATAAACATTCCCAAAACCCGCCCATCCACCCACCCATCTTTCCATCGACCCTCCCCGCTTCTAGCGTTTCCAGGGCAAACACCTTTTTAGGTAATTACCAAATGAACCTTACGACGTACACACTAAAGTTGGATAGATCTGCATACAACGTCTGATCAACGTCAGGTTTTGGTTGTTTATAAAAGTCGAAACAATGTCTACCTTCCGGCTTTTGGATAGAAGGCAAGTATCCGACCACTAATCGCGTGAACATTGCAAATGAAAGCAGAAACGGGTCCCATTTTGGATAGAGGTCGGGTAAGCGATGTTGTGAACCGCTGGAAAATATTAGTCTAGAATCGCCATCAAGACAGCGATAATCATAGTATCCGATAAAGTACCTCCCCTCTTGGGTCATCCCTCCGTCACAGTACCTCCCCTCCTTGGTCATCGATCAGTCACAGTGCCTCCTCTCTTGGGTCATCCCTCAGTCACAGTGCCTCCAATCTTGGGTCATCCCTCCGTCACAGTGCCTCCAATCTTGGGTCATCCCTCCGTCACAGTGCCTCCAATCTTGGGTCATCCCTCCGTCACAGTGCCTCCACTTTTGGGTCATCAATCAGTCACAGTGCCTCCCCTCTTTGGTCATCCCTCCGTCACAGTGCCTCCACTTTTGGGTCATCGATCAGTCACAGTGCCTCCTCTCTTGGGTCATCCCTCCGTCACAGTGCCTCCACTTTTGGGTCATCGATCAGTCACAGTGCCTCCTCTCTTGGGTCATCCCTCCGTCACAGTGCCTCCAATCTTGGGTCATCCCTCCGTCACAGTGCCTTTACTTTTGGGTCATCCCTCCGTCACAGTGCCTCCAATCTTGGGTCATCCCTCCGTCACAGTGCCTCCACTTTTGGGTCATCCCTCAGTCACAGTGCCTCCACTTTTGGGTCATCGATCAGTCACAGTGCCTCCTCTCTTGGGTCATCCCTCAGTCACAGTGCCTCCTCTCATGGGTCATCCCTCCGTCACAGTACCTCCCCTCTGGGGTCATCCCTCAGTCACAGTACCTCCACTCTTGGGTCATCCCTCAGTCACAGTGCCTCCCCTCTTGGGTCATCCCTCCGTCACAGTACCTCCCCTCTGGGGTCATCCCTCAGTCACAGTACCTCCACTCCTGGGTCATCGATCAGTCACAGTACCTCCACTCTTGGGTCATCCCTCCGTCACAGTACCTCCCCTCTTGGGTCATCCCTCAGTCACAGTGCCTCCCCTCTTGGGTCATCCCTCCGTCACAATACCTCCCCTCTGGGGTCATCCCTCAGTCACAGAACCTCCACTCTTGGGTCATCCCTCAGTCACAGTGCCTCCCCTCTTTGGTCATCCCTCCGTCACAGTACCTCCCCTCTGGGGTCATCCCTCAGTCACAGTACCTCCCCTCTGGGGTCATCCCTCAGTCACAGTACCTCCCCTCTTGGGTCATCCCTCCGCCACAGTACCTCCCCTCTGGGGTCATCCCTCAGTCACAGTACCTCCCCGCTGGGGTCATCCCTCAGTCACAGTACCTCCCCTCTTGGGTCATCCCTCAGTCACAGTACCTCCCCTCTGGGGTCATCCCTCAGTCACAGTATCTCCCCTCTTGGGTCATCCCTCCGTCACAGTACCTCCTCTCTTGGGTCATCCCTCAGTCACAGTGCCTCCCCTCTTGTGTCATCCCTCCGTCACAGTACCTCCCCTCTTGGGTCATCCCTCCGTCACAGTACCTCCCCTCTTGGGTCATCCCTCAGTCACAGTGCCTCCCCTCTTGGGTCATCCCTCCGTCACAGTACTCCCCTCTGGGGTCATCCCTCAGTCACAGTACCTCCCCTCTTGGGTCATCCCTCAGTCACAGTGCCTCCACTCTTGGGTCATCGATCAGTCACAGTACCTCCCCTCTTGGGTCATCCCTCAGTCACAGAACCTCCCCTCTTGGGTCATCCCTCAGTCACAGTGCCTCCCCTCTTGGGTCATCCCTCCGTCACAGTGCCTGCACTCCTGGGTTATCCCCCAGTCATAGTACCTTTGGGTCTTCCCTCCGTCACAGTGCCTCCATCCGGTAAAGCAGTTTATTTCATGAATATTGGTAGGCCGGAAAAACATGTGCGCTCCGGAAAGTCTGATCTTTTACATCCTCGTTTTGGTAATTGGTTCGAGGCGACATGTCATGGCTGCTATTTCCGGTGAGCGATAACTTGAGGAGGTTGTTTTTGACATGATTCGTTTTAGAGTTGTCTCTGTTTTATTTACATATTTTTATTTATTTATTTATGTTTTGTTGGATACAATCTTATTTTTAAAAGTAGAAAGAACTTAAAATGGTAATGATTTTAAAATAGCAAAATTAAAAATAGCATCTTCTTTTGCGATCTTACTTCGCTTAACTGAAGGATGAAACGTGCAGTCGTCACTGGGCATCATTTAAATAATGACCCAAATATTTGTTTCCTTGCCTTTGCAGATGCAGACTGTGGACACTCATCAGCTCAATGGACCCAGTTCGGTCATAATGATATTTACCTATTTCAATGTGTCGAGTCCAGGTTTAAAAGGTGTTAAAAGTAACCACAAGGTGTGGGTCTAATTATAAGGTGTAGCAGTAATCACAGGGTGCAACAGCTGTCATCAGGTGTAACAGGTGTAACCACGGCCACCACGAGCAAGACCGCAACGATCAGGACGACGATAACAACCACTACAACCGCCACCACCACTGTTACCACCACCACCAGCACCACCACCACCAACACATCGCCGTCGCCACCATCACCAACACACCGCTGTCGCCACCACCACTACCACCACCATCACTACCACCACCACCACCACTACCACCGCCACCACAACTACCACCACTACAACCCAACCACCACCACTACTACTATCACTACCACCACCACCACTGTTACCGCCACCGACACCCCTACACTGCCACCACCACCACCACCACCGTCACCACCACCACCCCCATCACTGCCACCACCACCACCACCACTACCACCACCACCCCACCACAACCACCACCAACACCTCCACTACCACCACCACCACCACCACAAACCACTTCCACCACTAACCACAACCACCGCCACCACCACAAACCACTACCACCACAACCACCACCACCACCCACCACCAACACATCGCTGTCGCCACCATCACCAACACACCGCCGTCGCCACCACCACTACCACCGCCACCACAACTACCACCACCACAACCACCACAACCGCCACCACCACTGTTACCGCCACCACCACCCCCATCACTGCCACCACCACCACCACCGTCACCACCACCACCCCCATCACTGCCACCACCACCACTATTACCACTACCACCACTACCACCACCACCCCACCACAACCACAACCAACACCTCCACTACCACCACCACCACAAACCATTTCCACCACCACCACCACCACCACCACCACCACCACCACCACCACCACCATCACCACCACCACCACCACAAACCACCACCACCACCACCACCACCACCATACTCCCGTCGCCACCACCACACTACATCTAACACGTTTAATGAGTCCATGAGCCTGGGACCTGGTTTCCATATAATAGCATTTGATAACTGTACAAAGGGTGACTGCTATCTGTTTATATGTCCATGAGTGGTGTATTTTTTGTCGTACCGGTTGCTTTCATGCTCTTTGTGATAACCAATACTACTAATGTGCTCTCAGTTGACACATAGTTTCTCCCCCTCTTTTTGTGATTATTTTTGGCATACAGCTTTTCCCATTTGGGGTTCATGGTGGAGAATTTTTTGCCTTGGGGTGTAGGGGTGGTACTGAAGCACCTCTGGCACGGTTTTCCGACAGCGATTTTTTTTCAGATATTGTCATAATCTATTCTGTTCTAATCAAACAGATACATTCAGCCGCCCGTTAATATGGTAATAGTTATAACATAACCAACATCACACGGTGTGTTGGGGGCAAGATAAAAGGGTCAACTGGCGTCTCTGGGGGAAGGGTGAGGAGCGGGGGGGTGGGGGTGGGGGTGGGAAGGTGCATCAAATCCTATAAACCCACTTGCGATTACTGAAGCAAGAAAAAAAGTTCCCTGCCACCATTCTGCTGCACCGTTACCACGTGCTCAAGTTTGTGAATACGTTAGCAGTTTTCACTGCTACAATAAAACCATAGAATAAAATCATAAAATCATGCTTCAAATGTTACTTAATTTTCACTAAGTGTTCGAATATGTGTGTGTGTGTGTGTGTGTGTGTGTGTGTGTGTGTGTGTGTGTGTGTGTTTGTGAGTGTGTGTGTGTGTTTTGCGTTTTGTTATCGTTGCGGGAAGGGGGATTTCTAACCTGAACATCTATGCAATTATTTCCTACCATATGAAATTAAAAAGAGCTGAATTGGAGAAGCTGAGTGACCACGTCAATGTGTTAACAAAGAAGTCACGCCATTCGTGAAGGTCCGTTGTAATGCGCTCGGGTTTCCCATAAATCATTCATGCCCCGAGGGGCACCTTTGTTTCGGGCCCAACCATTTCCTTTTCATTTTTGTGGCTGCATCACGTCACACGTAAACAAGTGAATCTATTTTGGGGCACCTTTTAAAAATAACGACAAACAAAGAAAAAGGAAACAAAAACAAACAGGAAAACAAGTAAACAACAATAACATCATCATCATCATCATCATCATCATCATCATCATCATCATCATCATCATCATCATCATCATCATCATCATCATCATCATCATCAACAACAACAACAACAACAACAACAACAACAACAACAACAACAGCGGCTGACCGTCGATGTCAGAATTTCGCACTGTACGCAAGGAGTCGTTTCATGCATTTTTCGGCTACGGCTTAACTATTTCTTTTCATTTTATTTATTTATTTATTTTTGTGACGAACACTATCCCCGGTGTTACGTGCAAAGGATGGGGGGAGGTGGCTTTCGTGCACCCAACACCGGCAAGATTCATGGAGATTTCTTGAGAGGGATTTCAGAAATAAAGTGTTTTGACCACCGAGTGAAAATATACACGTCAAAATCAGTTCTCTCTGGTTATAATAACTTGCTTAACCCAGCCTTTCATATAAAGTTTACCAGTGTTTATTACCGGGTTTATGTTTAAGAATGGGATCACTAAGGCTTAACCGACACCCCACAAATGAAGCGAATTTCCCGCCAATGCGTGAGGTCGCTTCACGCCACATCCTTCAAATTCATACCTGTTGATTCTTGCAAAAAAAAAAAAAAAAACGCATTAGCAGAGCTAAAAATAAGGCAATATGGTGTTGCTGTTTTTAGTTTGGGACCACCTGACATTTTAATGCCCGGCTAAGAGACCGACACATTTTTGTATGATCGAAAGTTCAATCGATATTAAATTATTTCTGCTGCGAAAAGTTTGTTTCCGAACGCATCTTAAAATTAGGACTAATAAAATTAAGTGGTCAAATATTTTGCATTGCTGAAGTGCCCCCCCCCCCCTCTTAAGAAAACTTGTGAATATTCGGCTGATAGACGTTTCTGTAAAACAGCTGACCTCTGAGGAGATCTATCTGTTATGCATAAACACAATACGGATGGATATTTTAAAAAGTAGTTCCTCTCTTTTATGAATACTATTTTCGCGGAATCCCCAGCCGGTCTGCTGAATAAAAAGGTGTTGTACACAAAAGACCAAACCGCTATAGAGGTTGGCTGTTATACAACAAATAAAGGAATGCCGTTATCAACTATTCCCCCCCCCCCCCCCCCCCCCCAACAGACACACAAACGCTTGGGCAAACGGACGAACATGAAAGAATACCTCTCAAAAAAATCGCTGGAACTCTAGATTACTAGTAATCTTTCAGGAAGCGACCGAATTACTTTTTTATTTACGACTTCACAGACCTGATAAAGGGACGAAAAACAAGCATATTTTTCCTCTCCTCACCGAGCTTATTTACAGCATTTTATTTTAGGGTAATGATGGTTTATTAATTTGATTCATTATTTCTCCGTGTTTTAACCGGACACCTGTTTGTCTTTGCTCCCGCTTTCATGAACACAACGCACGCACTCAATCACACTTCAAGCTCAATATCTTCTGCCCTAAAACGACTACAATTTCAGCAGCATGACTGCAGGTCATTGCACATGATCACAAATGATGATTACAAGCAGGAGGAGTGCAAGGCATTTTAATGTAAAGGCTCGACGCTCTTGCGTTTTATATGATTTTGTCATGAAGGAAGTAACAATCTCTGTCCCGTTTATATAATATTATTATTATTTGTTTTTGTTTTGATGCGTGACAACAGTAGATGGAGCCACCGGGACAAGAAAATACCGGAAATAGGACTAAGCCATAGGGGTCTGACTTCCGGTGTGCTCGTATTCGCGAGGTACCAAGAACAGACCTATTTTGAGGTGGTCCCATTTGTGGTCCTATTCGAAACCAAACCTCAACTTTCTCCAAAGTCTAATCAACGTCTTCGGTGCAACGTTGAATACACGTCGGAAAAAAGACGTTGAGTAGACGTCAAAAAATCGACGCTGTATAGACGCAGCTTTACTGATACCACATAGTGCGCAAAAAAAAAACGTTTGTGTTGCGACAAGGGATGTGGCGTCTTGTGACGTCAACTTGACAATAACACGGCGGATAGAGCCACTCACCCACAGGGTTAAGCGGAGCAATAACGCGGCGCATAGAGCCACTCACCCACATGGTTAAGCGGGGCAATAACGTGGCGCATACAGCCACTCATCCACAGGGTTAAGCGAGGCAATAGCGCGGAGCATACAGCCACTCACCCACAGGGTTAAACCAGGCAATAACGCGGAGCATACAGCCACTCACCCACAGGGTTAAGCGAGGCAATAACTCGGCGCATACAGCCACTCACCCACAGGGTTAAGCGAGGCAATAACTCGGCGCATACAGCCACTCACCCACATTGTTAAGCGGGGCAATAACGCGGAGCATAGAGCCACTCACCGACAGGGTTAACCGGGCTAACAACGCGGAGCATACAGCCACTCACCCACAGGGTTAAGCGGGGCAATAACGCGGCGCATAGAGCCACTCACCGACAGGGTTAACCGGGCCAATAACGCGGAGCATACAGCCACTCACCCACAGGGTTAAGCGGGGCAATGACGCGGAGCATACAGCCACTCAACCGCAGGGTTAAGAGGGGCAATAACGCGGCGCATAGAGCCACTCACCCACAGGGTTAAGCGGGGCAATAACGCGGAGCATACAGCCACTCACCCGCAGGGTTAAGCGGGGCAATAACGCGGAGCATAGAGCCACTCACCGACAGGGTTAACCGGGCTAATAACGCGGAGCATACAGCCACTCACCCACAGGGTTAAGCGGGGCAATAACGCGGCGCATAGAGCCACTCACCGACAGGGTTAACCGGGCCAATAACGCGGAGCATACAGCCACTCACCCACAGGGTTAAGCGGGGCAATGACGCGGAGCATACAGCCACTCAACCGCAGGGTTAAGAGGGGCAATAACGCGGCGCATAGAGCCACTCACCCACAGGGTTAAGCGGGGCAATAACGCGGAGCATACAGCCACTCACCCGCAGGGTTAAGCGGGGCAATAACGCGGAGCATACAGCCACTCACCCACAGGGTTAAGCGAGGCAATAACGCGGTGCATACAGCCACTCACCCACAGGGTTAAGCGGGGCAATAACGGGGCGCATAGAGCCACTCACAAACAGGGTTAAGCGAGCCAATAACGTGGAGCATACAGCCACTCACCCACAGGGTTAAGCGGGGCAATAACGCGGCACATAGAGCCACTCACCCACAGGGTTAACCGGGCCAGTAACGCGGAGCATACAGCCACTCACCCACAGGGTTAAGCGGGGCAATAACGCGGCGCATAGAGCCACTCACCCACAGGGTTAAGCGGGGCAATAACGCGGAGCATACAGCCACTCACCCGCAGGGTTAAGCGGGGCAATAACGCGGAGCATACAGCCACTCACCCGCAGGGTTAAGCGGGGCAATAACGGGGCGCATAGAGCCACTCACCCACAGGGTTAAGCGGGGCAATAACGCGGCGCATAGAGCCACTCACCCACATGGTTAAGCGGGGCAATAACGTGGCGCATACAGCCACTCATCCACAGGGTTAAGCGAGGCAATAGCGCGGAGCATACAGCCACTCACCCACAGGGTTAAACCAGGCAATAACGCGGAGCATACAGCCACTCACCCACAGGGTTAAGCGAGGCAATAACTCGGCGCATACAGCCACTCACCCACAGGGTTAAGCGAGGCAATAACTCGGCGCATACAGCCACTCACCCACATTGTTAAGCGGGGCAATAACGCGGAGCATAGAGCCACTCACCGACAGGGTTAACCGGGCTAATAACGCGGAGCATACAGCCACTCACCCACAGGGTTAAGCGGGGCAATAACGCGGCGCATAGAGCCACTCACCGACAGGGTTAACCGGGCCAATAACGCGGAGCATACAGCCACTCACCCACAGGGTTAAGCGGGGCAATAACGCGGAGCATACAGCCACTCAACCGCAGGGTTAAGCGGGGCGATAACGCGGCGCATAGAGCCACTCAACCACAGGGTTAAGCGGGGCAATAACGCGGAGCATACAGCCACTCACCCGCAGGGTTAAGCGGGGCAATAACGCGGAGCATACAGCCACTCACCCACAGGGTTAAGCGGGGCAATAACGCGGCGCATAGAGCCACTTACCCGCAGGGTTAAGCGGGGCAATAACGCGGAGCATACAGCCACTCACCCACAGGGTTAAGCGGGGCAATAACGCGGCGCATAGAGCCACTCACCCACAGGGTTAAGCGGGGCAATAACGCGGAGCATACAGCCACTCACCCGCAGGGTTAAGCGGGGCAATAACGCGGAGCATACAGCCACTCACCCGCAGGGTTAAGCGGGGCAATAACGGGGCGCATAGAGCCACTCACCCACAGGGTTAAGCGGGGCAATAACGCGGCGCATAGAGCCACTCACCCACATGGTTAAGCGGGGCAATAACGTGGCGCATACAGCCACTCATCCACAGGGTTAAGCGAGGCAATAGCGCGGAGCATACAGCCACTCACCCACAGGGTTAAACCAGGCAATAACGCGGAGCATACAGCCACTCACCCACAGGGTTAAGCGAGGCAATAACTCGGCGCATACAGCCACTCACCCACAGGGTTAAGCGAGGCAATAACTCGGCGCATACAGCCACTCACCCACATTGTTAAGCGGGGCAATAACGCGGAGCATAGAGCCACTCACCGACAGGGTTAACCGGGCTAATAACGCGGAGCATACAGCCACTCACCCACAGGGTTAAGCGGGGCAATAACGCGGCGCATAGAGCCACTCACCGACAGGGTTAACCGGGCCAATAACGCGGAGCATACAGCCACTCACCCACAGGGTTAAGCGGGGCAATAACGCGGAGCATACAGCCACTCAACCGCAGGGTTAAGCGGGGCGATAACGCGGCGCATAGAGCCACTCAACCACAGGGTTAAGCGGGGCAATAACGCGGAGCATACAGCCACTCACCCGCAGGGTTAAGCGGGGCAATAACGCGGAGCATACAGCCACTCACCCACAGGGTTAAGCGGGGCAATAACGCGGCGCATAGAGCCACTTACCCGCAGGGTTAAGCGGGGCAATAACGCGGAGCATACAGCCACTCACCCACAGGGTTAAGCGGGGCAATAACGCGGCGCATAGAGCCACTCACCCACAGGGTTAAGCGAGGCAATAACGCGGTGCATACAGCCACTCAGCAACAGGGTTAAGCGGCGCAATAACGCGGCGCATAGAGCCACTCACCCACAGGGTTAAGCGAGGATATAATGCCGAGCATACAGCCACTCACCCTCAGGGTTAAGACAGGCAATAAGGCGGTGCATACAGCCACTCACCAACAGGGTTAAGCGAGGCAATAACGCGGAGCATACAGCTACTCATCTGCTTCGTTACGAATCAGAATTTTCAATATGTTTGCTATTTTTCACAGTCCGTTGGCTATTGTGACGTGTACGCAAGATAAATGTTTTTCTTTGAAGCGCTGCGAGCGCATTGCTGATCTATCAGCTGCGGCTTCACCTGTCAATTAACTGTTGTTGCATCAAAAGACTCCAATCGTGATCGCATTGATTTTAATATACAATGAAGATGCAATCTCATTTAACTTGATACAGCAACAAAAATATGACGTCATTGCCAACACGACAGAGAGAATGGGGTTTCTAACAATCTGACACGAATGCTCAGTTCACTTTTCGGAAACACTTTGCACATCGAACATCACTAAAAAGTGGACGCCAGTTAAATTGGACACCAGTGAAACTAGACACCTACCGAAAAGTGAACGCCTGCTAAACTGGGCAACTGTGTAAAGTGAACGCCTCCAATTAAACTTCCTAAAGTCGAATCAACGTCGATTTGGGGTTGCGAACTAGACCCGACCAAACCACAACATAAACTGGGTGACCACACTGTGATTCTGTGTGGCAAGATGGCGATTCAAGATAAAAATTTCCCTGTATGTCTATACAACGTCATTTTCCCGACAACGTCTATACAACGTCATTTTCCCGACAACGTCTATACAACGTCATTTTCCCGACAACGTCTATACAACGTCATTTTCCCGACAACGTCTATACAACGTCATTTTCCCGACAACGTCTATACAACGTCATTTTCCCGACAACGTCTATACAACGTCCGGAGATAGACATTGTTTCGAACTCCATGTTCAACCTAATCGCAAGGATGATTAGACTCGGATCATCGACCTCGATACAACGCCGGGAGGGTGACGTTGTTTCGACATCCATAAACAATGAAATCCCGACGTTGACGCCAGTTAAACTGGACAACTGAGTAAGCGGACGCCTTCCAGGTCGGTCCAGCGTTAACAACCTTGTAAACGGGTTAGCGTCATGCATAGGTTTTCCCTACGTATGGAAAGAGCCTATTTCTACGTAGAAAGGGCCTTTTCTACGGGAAAGCCCATAGAATGTCCCTGTCAACGCATTACCTGTAAGATTTTCATGTCCATAGAAAGTGACACTTCCACGGGTGCTGTGCGTCGCTAAAATCCAGTTTTAGGCACGTTGTCCCCCTCTCGGAAGAGGAACAACTAACAAAGAAACAGACAATGGGAAGACAATAATAGGCCTGGCGCGTTCGCATTCAAATTCTAGCATCGCCTCACCCCAACCCCGTAGGAAGTCGATTTTCAAGAATATTTTAAAAAATAGATGAGAAAATTCTTCATATACTCATAGTTTACGTTTGGAAAGTAGATGTCGTTTCGGTCTATTTTCAAAGTGACCTGTCATGGCTACTATTTCCGGTGAGCGATAACACAAGAAAAGTCCGACGTCTATGCAATGTGGATTTTTTCCGATGTCTGATCAACTTTGCACCAAAGACGTTGATTAGACGTTGATCTGTGGTCGTGACTTATCACAACCAAAGTATAACCAGAAGTAATGGCGTGGCTTGGTCGTATCGACGTCAAAATTATCTTTTATTGCAATTAAGGGTGGGGATAGTGGGACACATGGTATCATATCTGTTACCATGCCTATCCAACAAGAAAAATCCGGAGAAAGGGGGCAGTTTTGAGGCGACACGTGGTCCGCGCGGAACACCAATTTTGTTCAAGAACGCAGTAACTTTCATTTGGTGATTTGAGGTTCCCACAAAACGGGTTATTTCGCAAGACCACTTCATTTGCATCTGGTTAAAAAAGGGGATATTATTTCAAAATTAGCAATCCGAGTTTAAGGGTCACTTTAAAAAAGTCATGACACGCATGGTAACCATTTGGTATGTGAGTGACCCCCTGGCCGCGCCCCCACCCCCCCCCCCCCGCCCGCCCCTCGATTAACTTTTTGCAGAGTACATTCGAATATCAGAACAATAATTGGGTGTGTGTGTGTGTTTGGCGTGCGTGCGAACTCCTGTGTATAAGTGTTTTGATTTTCTTATTTTTTTTTTGTTTGGGAGGAGGGCGTGGGGTAGAGTGCAAATAAATAATTGCAATATTAGATATTTTACAACAAAATTTATGAGTTGTAATTTAATAAGCACGGATTGCTTTTATGTACAGTATGTCGAAAAATATTTCCAGGTAAGGTGATCGACCAGTTAATATTTATTGACGAAACACACTCACACAGCGTTCAATATATCTCAGAATATCTCAGATTTGTTGCCGGTTCGAAACCTTTCCAGAAAAAATAAAACAGCTTTGCTACTTACTCAATGTAACGGCATCCCTGCCCCCCTCCCCACCCAAACCAAGAATAGTACGTAACTGAAAATTTGTAGGAACATAAAGTGTTTTTTTAATGACCAGGTAAGATTTTGCAGGCTTCGTTTTTACATAACCAACGCAAGCACGTCACTGTGCTCAGCGTGTTTAGTATATGCAAATAAAGCACACATCATTTGTTTAATACACAGTCGTGAAATCATAAAAATGAAAATAAAAGCGTTTATAAAAAGCGAGGTGCATAACCTCAGATCAAATAGTACATATAGGTGAAATTTGGCAAACGAGAAAAAAAAACGGTCTCCAATATTAGCCCCGTACAACTTCAATGTAGTCTTTGCAAGTCTTTGGCTTGCCAAGTGTTAAAAAGAGAGGTGCACAAGTTCAGATCAGACACCACATATGTGTAAAATTTCGGAGTCCCAGGTCTACGACTTGCCTAGTGTTAATGAACTGCTCTTACAATCAAAGCCCCATGTTTAATTTATCTCTGGACAATAAAATTTCCCAATTGAGACAGTAAACAACTGCTGCCAATGACAAGGAGTGTTGTTGGGCTGGCCTTGTGTCTTGTCGGTGCATGTGAGTGGATTTTTATTCATATGCCACGGGCGTGCTTGTGAAAACGGGGTAACAATTCCCCCAGTGACGCTTTGTGCGGATATTGTGGCATTCGTGTTCTGTTTATCCTTCAGTTCTCCAAATCCGCCTGGCTTCTGGAGGCTAGCGTGCCAGCAAGGGCCGTGATGTCGCAAACACGCGAACCCATCAATGGCAATTTTATTTGCTTAAAAATGGAAGAAAAAAATGAACTGTTCAGATGATGCCCTGGAATGGAATGATTCAAGGTTTCTGACCAAACGCTTCCATGAAATACCTGCTGAAAACTGGTTGTGGGCAGGGGTATGAGAAAATTGCACATTCACTGCGACTCTCGCTAGTCGTGTTACAACCAATGAGTGCCGTAAACGTCTGCCATAAATGTCTGTCGTAAATGTCTACCGTAAACGCCTGTCGTAAACCTCTGTGGTAAATGTCTACCGTAAACGCCTGTCGTAAACCTCTGCCGTAAATGTCTGCCTTAAATGTCTGACGTCAATGTGTGACGTATGTCTGCGTACGTGCTTTATGGATATGGGCAAAGTAAATTGGATACAACTGACGCACATTAAACTGCGTTTTCTCTAAAAAATATATTTACAGTTCCCCTAACCAGGGTGGGGAACACTTGGTAAGACATGTGTTATCATGCGTGTCCGGAAAAATGCGGAGAACGGGAGTAATTTTGAGACCAGACGCGGTCCAGTTCCATTTGGGGTAAAAAGCGGGGTAATTTCTTTCCGTATTCCGTCGTTCCAACAAAAGGGAGGTTCTTTTGGAACCGAGTTTGGTTAAAAAGTGAGGGTATCATTTCAAAGTTATCACTCCACCTTTAGCGGTCGTTTTAAAGAGATATAGGTATAAATGGTAACCAGTTTGTACGTGAGTGGCCCCGGCCCCTTTTTTCATGGGCGAGACTTCGCCTCATTTGCGTAGATGTTCATGAACTTTTTGTACAGGCTTAGCATCAGGACAGATTCTAATTCCTGGTTAGCCCGGCTATTATTTTCCCTTACAACTATTAAATTACACATCCTAATTATATCGTAACTGAAACCACAGCAAAAGAACATTAGCAGATAATACTGGCTCAATATAAAAAGCGATATAGGTTTGTAGCATGAGGAACTGTGGCAGCCGCGGCTGCATCGACCGTTGTTATGGAACAACTGACCTCTGATGGGATCTATCTACTATGTATAAGCACATAGTGGGTGGATATTCTAAAAAGAAGTCCTCTCATTTATGAGTATATTTTTGTTGAATCGCCAGTGGAAGTCTGCGGAGTAAAAAGGTCGAACCGGCGTAGAGGGTGGCTTTGTACAACAATGCACCTCCGTAGAGGTTGGCTGTTGGACAACAGCGCACCGCCGTAGAGGCTGGCTGTTGGACAACAACGCACCGCCGTAGAGGTTGGCTGTTGGACAACAACGCACATCCGTAGAGGCTGGCTGTTGGACAACAACGCACCGCCGTAGAGGCTGGCTGTTGGACAACAACGCACCGCCATAGAGGCTGGCTGTTGGACAACAACGCACCTCCGTAGAGGCTGGCTGTTGGACAACAACGCACCGCCGTAGAGGTTGGCTGTTGGACAACAACGCACATCCGTAGAGGCTGGCTGTTGGACAACAACGCACCGCCGTAGAGGCTGGCTGTTGGACAACAACGCACCGCCATAGAGGCTGGCTGTTGGACAACAACGCACCTCCGTAGAGGCTGGCTGTTGGACAACAACGCACCGCCGTAGAGGCTGGCTGTTGGATAACAACGGGCAGCGACAGATAGTGCACATTTCCATTCAGCATGCCTACCTCCTGAAGATGAAGCGCGTCTCCAAGGTGATGAAGCGGATTCCATGCAGCGTCGTGTACTGTGTGAAGTCCCGCAGCAAGAACGGCCATGGCTGTGAGATTACTTTGGCCTTCTCCTGTCAATTGAAAACAAACAAATATGGCCAAGTATTCTGGTGTGTTATAAAAAATAAACAAAACATAATGAAACGACCATGGGCTTTCTCTTTTATTGAAAAAAAATCGGATTGATCTCAGTCAACTCGATTCTGTTTCCTAAATAACCCAGTCCTAAATAGAAATTTCTGATTTAACTTTAAGGATGTAAATAAATCATCAGTTTAGCAAGATTATTTTTTAGGAACTTTTCGCCAATGCTATTGAGATTGATGGCGAAGATCTTTGACTAGAACGTTGAAGGGGATCTTTGACTAAAGCATTGACGGGGATCTTTGACTAGAGAACTGACGGAGATCTTTGACTAAAGCATTGACTAGAACACTGACGGGGATCTTTGACTAAAGCATTGACGGGGATCTTTGACTAAAGCATTGACGGAAATCTTTGACTAGAACATTGACGGGGAGCTTTGACTAAAGCATTGACGGAAATCTTTGACTAGAACATTGACGGAGATCTTTACGAGGTCGTAAACGGGGATCTTTGGCATTTCACAGATAACAGCAAATGTTGCCCATTGATTCTGCCAAATCTCCTCTTTGTCATTATTTACCTGTTGGTTCACGTTTGCCCTAAAAGCGGCTTTTAACAACAGCAAAATACAGAAAACGTAAATTTAGCACAATTAACGATTGAACATTGATCTACTTCAATAAAGGATGCTTAAAAGCTGCTGTACAAAACGCATAAAAACGTTTACACGTGTTTGCAAAACAAATATTTATATGCATTCCTTTTAAAGTCAATATAAATAGAGAATTTGATTAAAAAATGTCAATGGTACAATTATAATTACAATGATATTTGATATATCAAAAACATGATATTTTGATTTCATTTTAGAGACTATTTACTTGTCTTACTTTTTTTCGCTGTGTTACTTCTATTATTGCAAGTACCAGATTTATACTCTTATTTTTTTTTCCATTAACCTTTCATTATTTTATAGTTTTTTTTCTGATTTCTGTAGATTAATTAAGACAAATCTACATCAATAAAGGTCACCTTCATTTTCTTCTTTTTATCACTCTTATTTTTTAATATCCTAAATGTAACATGCCGTGCGTTGGCTGGCTTTATGTCTGTATTTATGTCACTATCTTCGCCTCTATCTCTGTCCCTGGGGCCACTTCCGTCGTCCAATAGGAACTCGTCGTTATTACGTGCAGAAATGGCGCGCGACTCGGGCGCTGTTTTGTCACCAGATAGATCACTCATGTTGCAAGGTGAGTAAGCAATGCGATTATTATTTCTCTCCGAATCGCGACTCACTTGATCGGACGACATTTTATTGTAGCTCTATTTATAATTGTCCTGTTTTTGTTCCCCCCGAAGAACAATGCGAATGACCCTGCTTCGTGCGATGCATCTCAATTTACCTCTTCCAATGCGCAAAGTTAAATAATAGGACAAGCAGCATCGGAAGGAGGAATGACGGATCGGGTCAGTTTGCCACCGCATTAGAATCTCCGCTGAAAAATGCCATGGCTTCCATTCAGGTTTGAAAACTGCAGTAGGTGTACAATTTTTTTTTAATTAGCTCCGAAGTGCGTCATTGTTTTTTTTTTCACACAGTCAAGTATAGCTCCATTCTTTGCAACATTTGTAAAACGCGCAACAGCTGAACAGAATTGACTCCTCCTGTCATGAGAGCTGATAAAAATATTATCCTTTTCTGGTTACGGATCCATCAATTTATTGCTGAACTTGGATAAATGACGTTATCTCAGGACAGTTTTCATACGTTTATGAAGACGGGGGCGTGCGTGCGAACAAACAAGGGGGGGGGGGAAGGGGGTTGAGTTATGGCAGGCCTTTCGGAGAATTGGCATAAAAGCTTGCTTGAGCGAGGAGCATAAGTTACAGCAATAATCATTGCGAGGAAGGTAATAGCAGACAGTTAGAAGCGAGAGAGGGGTCATCTATGACGAGATGGCTACAGCGCCTCAATTCGTAATTGTCACGTGACCATTTGTGATTAGTTTATACATCAACTAACAATACAGTTTTCTCTCCTTATTTATTTATTTATTAAATTTTATTAATTTAAAATTTATTTATTATCTTTCGTTATTATTATTATTATTATTATTATCATTATTATTATTATTGACTTTCTGATATCAGTTCACGAACAGTGTGAGTTTCCAAAATTGCAAAATCAGCGAATTGCAGTTACCCTAGATTCATTGCACTGACGTCATGCCGCCGTCATGATGACTCAGTCCACGCATTACCTGCTTCCTTTGATGTCGTTTATCTCGTTATTGATTTGGTAGCATTCTTGAGGACGAGTTCACGTCACAACTTTACATCCACCAATGAGAATTAATATTTTCATCACGTGATTAAAACGTGCCAGTGCTTGCGTCAGGGCACAACGTATATTTTCTTACAGTTTTATACCAAATATAACAGGGTATTTTTTTTAGTTCTAGGCCGATTACATACATTTTGGCCTACTTGCTACATGCCAGGAAGTTAGTTCTTTAAATAGTTTTCACCGTTTAGAAAAATTTTATAACTTAACTTAAATATCGAAGAATTTGTATTGGTATAAAACAGTGCGATAAACTCCAAATATCGCTCCTTATGCCCTCACTTACCCACAATGCATTGCATGAAGGTGTCCGCAAGAATCCTTTAACTTGGAATGTTGGTTTGAAAGTAACTGGGAGAATAGCCCGGTGATCGTGAAAACCGTGCAAATGCCCAAGGTGGCGGAGTAGCTATTTTATGCAAAGACAACTTTAAACCGACTCAAATTTCTTTTTCGGAATACACAGCCTTTGAGGACTGCGCTATTGAAATCGGTTCAAATTCACAGTAAGTTCGAGTGATAACTATATACCAGCCACCAAAAACAAATAACTCCATTTTTGAAAAAGAATTTACTTCTTTTGTTGAAGAGACATGTATCGGAAGTGTACCCGTGGTTATCTCGGGTGACATAAACATTCATTTCGATAATCAAAATCACCTCCTCATGCAGTCTTACTGTGAGCTGCTAACAGCCTTCGGTCTCACCCAACACGTTAGACAGCCCACCCATGAAAAAGCTCATGTACTTGACCATATCATCACATGCAACTCTGATGATCTATCGATAAAGAACGTGCAAATTGGTGATTTTATTTCGAACCATGCCACGGTTTTATGCAAAATTAGTGTCGAAAAGCCAGAAAATGACCTAAAAATTTAAATATCGGACTTTTCGTGCTGTCGATATAAACTCTTTTAGAGATGATGTCTCAAAACTAGACTTGATAAAATCATATGCCAGCTGGGACCTATCTACTCTTGTAAATCGGTACAACACGGAGCTTACCCAGGTGCTTGATAAACATGCTCCATTGCAGGAGAAGTCGGTATCCATTCGGAATAAAGAGCCTTGGTTTACATCAAAAGTGTGGGCCGAACTTAATATCTGTCGCAAATACGAACGGAAATATAGAAAAACCGGAAATTTTGACGAAAAAGTACGTTACAAAAACAGCGGAATATTTACAGACCAGCACTTAGAACAATAAAAGAACAATATTTAACGAATATCGTTTCAGACGCCTCGGGTAATCAGAAAACGTTGTACGTTACAAAAACAGCGGAATATTTACAGAAAAGCTCTTAGAACAGAAAAATAACAATATTTAAGGGAAATCGTTTCAGACGCCTCGGGTAATCAGAAAACGCTGTTTAAATCTATCAATCGAGTAATGCAGCGTTCAAAATCAAACCCTGTTCCGGATTGTGAAATTTCAATTACGCTTCCCGAACACTTTCAGTCAAAAGTGAAGAAGATAAGAGATACATTTTCAAGCGAAATTGACTCAGCTTTTGAATTTGATCACTCTGATGACGAAATTGATGATATTCCTGTTTGGAAAATTTTAAAAGTGTTTTGGAAGTAGATATGGAAAAAATCATCATGAAATAAAGAATTGTGTCATGTGAACTCGACCCGCTACCAACTGTTTTGGTCAAGCAATGTTTGCCGGAGCTACTACCAGTTATTACAAGGATCGTCAATCTCTCTCTAGAAAACGAATCGGTTCCACCAAGAGTTCAAGAAAGCCGTAACCTGCCCGTTGCTAAAAAAGCCGTCACTACCGCGGGTAGTTAAAAATTACATTACAGACCGGTTTCAAATTTACCGTACGTATCCCAGCTTATTGAGCAAGCTGTGTGTGTTCAAATGACGTATCACATGGAGCGGTGTGGTTTCAACGAACCTCTTCAGTCTGCCCATAGAGCGTTCCATAGTCCAGAAACTGCTTTGGTTAAAGTCTTTGATAGTGTTTTAAGTCACCTTGATGAGGAAAGTTCCGTCTCTCTGACTCTTCTGGAGCTCAGTGCAGCATTTGATACCGTTGATCACAGGATACTCATCCGCAGGTTGCGTCAAACAGTGAGAATAAGCTGTGCTGCAATGTGGTGGTTGCAGTCATATCAGGATAATCGTACAGTATGTTTTTTGTGTGGATGGCCATTATTCGGAAGAAATGTCAATAGACTGCGCTGTACCCCAAGATTCCATACTTAGACCTCGTGAATACTGTTCATATACCATCCCGCTTGGCTCTCCGGTTCGACTGCTAGCTCTCCTATTTTACTTCTTTGCGGATGACTCGCAACTGCGGCAGAAAGTGGACCCCCGTTCGCTTGAAGATCAATTGTCCACCGTGAAACATATCGAACACAGTATAGGTATGTTGGCAAAGTGGATGTTTAACAATAAGCTTCAGTTGAACAAGGATAAGACGGAGTTTATGGTTATAGCGAGTTCCTACAATCATCGCCGAATAGCAGTCGACCGCCTCGATCTGGAGGGCGAGGTGATATTGGCATCAAAGGCCGCCCGCAATCTGGCCGTAATCATGGACAGTACACTTTCCATGCTGGATCATGCCAATCACGTTAGAAAGGCATACTTCTACTACCTGAGCTGGCTTAAAAAGTGCGTAATTACCTCAGTGAAGAAGCTACTAAAGCCATCGTTCATGCTCTTGCTATTAGCAAGATTGACTATTCTGATGGCACTCTAGTCCACCTTCCAGATTGTGTTATTGACAAACTACAAAATCTCATGAACGCTGCTGCACGCATTATCACACGTACCCCTCGTTGCGAGTCTATTACGCCAGCACTGAAAAGGTTGCATTGGCTGTCTGTCCGTCAGAGAATAAACTTCAAGGTCCTTTGCCTTACGTATAAGGCGCTCAACAATAAAGCCCCGATCTACCTCCGTGATCTCCCCCTGATCTCCTGATTGACCATAAACCAACTAGAGACTTGCGGTTTTATACTGCTCATAGATTATGTGTGCCTCAACGAAGGTTAAAATACTGTGAACGTGCGTTTAGTTACGCCGCCCCGATCCTGTGGAACGCTCTACCAGATCATATCAAGACATCCGGTTCGACAACTATTTTTAAAAAGAATCTGAAGACTCATATGTTTAGTCAACACTATGGATAAATTAAATTTTAGAGGATTTTTTATACTGTGCGCTCAGCGGCTGAGCCTTTAGAAGCGCGCTATAAAATACATCGATAAATAAATAAATAAATAAATAAATAAATAGATGGATAGATAGATAGATAGATAGATAATAGATAGATAGATAGACAGATAGATTGATAGATAGGCAGATAGAAAGATAGCAAGATAGAAAGATAGATAGATAGATAGATAGATAGATAGATAGATAGATAGATAGATAGATAAAATATTTTCTTGATTGATAGCATTCAAATCCCTTTATCATACACGGTTGACCATGATTCTGGCAAAACTACAGAACTTTTTTTATGTCCCAGTATAAATAATTTCTCGACAAGGTTGTCGGGTCCTCAGTGCCCCCGGGTCCTCACGCCACTTCGAAACTTCAGTACCTGTACCGCTAGTGGTGCTGAGGTCCCGAGCAGACGACAGCCCTTACTGAACTTGCGTACAACAGACTTTGATGCTGATATCGTATGCCGCAGCTGCATCCGCTTTTGAAAAATCCCGCAGAGAGCAGTTTCGAATTTTTAAATTATGAAAATAAATAGCATATTCTTGTTTATTGTTTGTTTATTTTTTTTAGAATATTTCTTTCTCCCTTTAAGGGCTGGAGCAATTCTTAGAATAGGCCAATTGCATCTGTGGCCACCATGTCGTGTCGTTTGTTGATTGTTTGGACTAATAAAATAACAACGTACATATGAACTCAGTCTAGTATAGATACGATCCCGCACGGATCCTACACTCTGATTCCAAATCCCGCGCCTCAGTGGAACACGTGCAGGATTTCCCACAATTTCACGATTTTGCAGAAACAGCCCTGGTGTATAGGAATGGTTATAACTGCCGTACAGGAATGGCTATAACCTCGGTACAGGAATGTTATAACCGCCATACGGGAACGGTTATAACCGCCGTACATGAATGATTATAACCGCCGGGAATGGCTGTAAGCGCCGTACAGGACAGGTGCTCTAGGACAAGTGCCGCTCGGACAAGGCCCGCCGGATAACTGCCGCTGGACAACTGCCGCTGGCGGACAAGTGCCGCCGAAAGCCCATATTGCAACCCAACAAAAAAGGAAACAACTCGAAATAGATTTATTACATGTATTTACAGATGTTCCAATCAAACTATCATCTACACAATTACTTGAAAAAAATGCTGGTTTTACTGTTCTACACCTTAAATGAGAACGTTGTGGAAAACTTCAGGCCAGTATTGAACGTCATGCACATGGCCGTTCTTCAAGTCATTGAAATCGAGACTCAATATTTTCTGACGACCTCGTTATGTATTCCAAGATCAGATTTTTCGTATATTTTAATATCATTTTGGCCCCCGTATTTATACCCATTTTTAGATCTACTCCGGAAAATTTCAGCGACTCTGGAGCCTCATACACGAGGAAGTCCATCTACTTTGGACGACAAAACATCACACGCACTGCATTGTTGGCCAGATTGCATTTTGCTTCTTTCTTGATTGCACCTTGTTATAGCGGGTGATCCATCAGTGAAACCTTAATTACACCTTGTTAAGGAAGTTAATCCATCACAGGTAGCTTAACTGCAATTCAAATGGAGGGTCAAGATTCACACGACTCTCGTATTTGCACTCAGTAAACTGTAATCAACCATACAATGATCTGTGATTACCAATACAAAGGATCTGTGAGTATGAATAAAGGAACTCTGATGGCCCGTTATGTTTGCAAAAAGTCAATCAAAAGTACTTCAGTTGATGCGGAAGTAACCTCTTTAATTTTGGTTTCGGCGGCACTTGTCCGCCAGCGGCAGTTGTCCGAGCGGCAGTTGTCCTGCAACCCCAGGACAGGTTACAACATCTCCATTTTGTCCTATTTGTGGATTTTAGATCAAAATTGCATTCCTTTATCAGTGCCAATCAGTTGTTAAAAATGAATGTTATAATAAACAATAGCAGCAATAAATCAACAGTCTTCATAAACAATTGTTAACATTAAAGATTTAAGATTTGTTCAATGATGAAAAGGTCTAGAGTATGGGGGAACTGGTCAACAGCTCCTAAATAAAAAAATGCTCGTTTAAACAGAAGTGGCGAGAATTTAATGTTTTTTTTCCAAAACCTTTATTCGAAATTTCTGGCAGTCTCCCCAACAGTGGGGGGAGAGCGGGGGTGGGTGGGGGAGGGAGGAGGGGCCCTCGCGCATCATCTGGGTTATCATGCTTGTCCATGACCTTGTAAAACGGCGCCTAAACGCGGAGGCCGGATTTTAATGTCATTCCCTTGTTCACCAAACGTGGAGTGCACATATGGAAAAAAATGTGGGAAACGAGGAGTACTGAATGAAAATTACCCCCCCCCCCTCCCCATTTTAACGAAATTCGCACTCCGCCATGAGCACGTCTGGTCCCAGAATTACCCCTCTCCCCTCCCCGCGTTCCCTGCATTTTTGGCTTTTCTTTCTGACACGGGTGGTAACACATCAAATGCCCCCTTAAAGTAGTAACATATCAAGTGACAAGTGACACAAGAAACAGTAGTATTTTGACTGGTAGATACGTCCGATAGGTACGCACAGCCGTACTCACCGCTCCTCCAGTATTGCAGACAATGTATTTCCACCAAATACCATGTACAAAATACAACCACACTCCCATTTTGATTGATCGAAAACACATAACTGGTCTTGCCACTGTTCACACTCGCCTTTCAGATTCGGGCTTTGGGGGTTATAGGCTGCGGGAGGGTTTTACGGATCAGTCCACCCGCTGGTGTGATTCAGGCTCGTGCCACCAGTGTTACAGACTCGAGCTACCAGTGACGCAGGCTCGTGCTACCAGTGCTACGGGCTCGTGCCACCAGTGTTACAGGCTCGAGCTACCAGTGACGCAGGCTCGTGCTACCAGTGCTACGGGCTCGTGCCACCAGTGTTACAGGCTCGAGCTACCAGTGACGCAGGCTCGTGCTACCAGTGCTACGGGCTCGTGCTACCAGTGGTACAGGCTCGTACTACCAGTGCTACAGGCTTGTGCTACCAGTGCTACGGGCTCGTGTTACCAATGGTATAGGCTTGTGCTACCAGTGGTACAGTGTATCCGCTCGGTTTTATTATTTCACATATAATTTGCCTTTCCAAGTGGTCAACAAAATTCGTATTTATCACCAAAGGCGCACGTGTAATAATAATGCGCACATGTGTAACACCAATGCGCTTGTATTTAACACGAATGTGCTCTCATGAAAAATCAACGTGTTAAAACACCAAAGCGCTCATGTAATATATGGAGAAAATGTAACAATTGTCACAATACCGAAGGGGTGGGAATGTGGAGGGTGGGGGGAGGGTGTTTGTGAGGGGGATGGAGGTCACTTAGTGTTAGAAGGCATTCATTATGCGAGTTGAACATTTTTACTTCGCAAAAGCGAACGTTCGTATTTGGGACTACGAGGAGTTCCAGGTCACCGAGATATCTCTCATATAACGTCTATTAGAAAGAGAAGGTGGAAAAAAGAGAAGGTAGAAAATAAGGAAAACGTCAATCTTTAACTAGTACCGTGATAACGGGAAACTTCCGGTTTTTTTACCTTGACCATGACCAATGAGGTTGCGGTCAGCAAGGCACCTCTTCTTTGAAGTCTTTTAGGAACGAAGAGTGGAAAATAAGCTCAAAATCGCTCTATTTCTGACCTTTTTCGAGGAAATAGTTAATTTATGATTTTTTCAACTTGGCCATAAGGAACAAACGGCCGAAAAAATCTCAAAGTCGCTCTATTTCTAATCCTTTTCTAGATAATGGCCAACTTCCGGTTTTTAACCTTGGCCATGAACGAAGAAGTCAAAGTCACTTGGGTACCTCTTACATGACGTCCTTTGATTCTAAAAATAAGCTCAAAATCGCTCTATCTCTAACCATTTACGGGATAATGGTCAATCTTTCTCCAACGGTTTCCGATATAGAAAGGTCAAATGACCTTCAGCCTTGACGCTGAATGTTGAAATTGAGAAATTACTCTGAAACTGTATACATGTTCAAACAAGGATCTATGAGATATAGTTAGCCAGCCTTGAAGGTCAGCATTGGCTAGAAGATCAAATTTCCGGATTTCAGGACGTCTCATCATCTTATATCTGTCTGCCAAATTTCATCTTCTCCCGTTTAATAGCGCAAGAAGAGTTTTCTAGAAACCACCCGAGGCGGAAAAACCCATGTCGAAACATTGTTTGTAAGTGGGAATAACTAATAGTGTACTAGTTTGAGCCAGGCTGGTTATAAAACACAATATGGTGGAATACTGAAACTTTGAAAAGACCGTAGAGATCAGTGTACTCTTAAAACGGTATGTTTAAGCACTTATCAGCTCTAAAACTGCACCCACCAGACAGGGGGTGATTTGTTTACCATAATATTTTTACCTTCAAGTCGAATTTTATGCGACTAGAGTGCCGGACGTGATGAGCTGGGATGCACTACGTGAAAAAACCTTTCGTTTCTCTACCATTCCTTTACGTGCGGCATTCTAACCGTGTAATAAAACACTGTTACTTCTTATCAATGCATAACAACAAAAAAACTCCAAACCGTAAGTGTTACGCAAATAAAACACTACAGCAAACTTACATTTATCAACTTACCAAACCACCAGAAGGTAAAAGGTCAAGTAGCTGATGCAGCTTAACTTTTACCCCAAGTGGCCAAAGGCTACATGGGCTATATCCATCGTGTGCGGCCCGTATTGTCCGTACCTCCCAATAGAATCAATACATAACGAATACTGTGTGTGATTTAATTAATTTGGCATCATTTCTGGGGGGTTTTAACCAAGCATTCGAAACAAGTTTACCTTATGTAAATTTAAAGAAAGCTTCTTTCTGCAATGTCTCTTACAGTTTTTACAGGGTCAATTACCGCACCAACCGTTCCCTTAAATTCAACCTACGCTGTGAAAATAATAAATACTAACAACAATAATAATAACATGATAATAATAATAATAATAACAATAATATATATATATTTATATATATGTGTATGTGTGCGTGTGTGTGTACACTGGAGCTTCACTGCTGTGATATCTGGGATCAGCCCCAGTCTCGGTTCGTATTTCATTCTATTATGAGGATAGTTGATTAGGTGGTAGCTTAAAAGCTATGAAAATAGAGCAATTGTCGTTATATTATGATGTGGACAATGGAATCTCTGAAATAGAACGACAAACAATCAAATTAATCAAATATTCGGGTGGTTCCATATACGAGTTGCATTAGAATAGTTGTTCTGACTCATTCGCACGTAGTCACTAAGTCTAGAAGGTACTCTTCCGAAAGTACTCGCACGTATTCAGAAAACATTGATACAGACGGTACTTTCTCAAACTATAAGGAATTCAAATGAGCATTTTTTTATGTTTGTTGGCAGTCAACATGAAATTCAAATAAACCGTTTTTGGGTTGTTGAAAGTCAACATGCAATTAAGCAGTTGCTTGCCATATTTGATTAGACTTTGAATTCTGATAAGATCTAGATTTATGGATAAATTAATATTTTAAATAACTTAATGTCGAAATTATCACAGAATGTCACATTTAGCTGCATGATTTACGATACCACATCTTTTAACTAATAAGGAAACGCAGCCAATGCAGCTGATGACTCGTAAGCAAACCGAAGACGATTTAATACATTTATTACAATGTGCAGCATAACGAAGCGCTCTTAAGATTAGAGGCATTTTATTACACAAGTTAACCTTAAAAACTGTCACATGTAGCTGCTTAGCTGGGCTCATTAAACACAGGGTAGATGTTTGATAAAATTAACAAGTACTACTGTAATACAAACTGCATATCTGCAATACCAGATTACTGTTAAACAGCCGACAGCTGGTGACCAGGCTTACATGCAGCAGGCAAGCCATCCATAGCAGTGAAACTAGCTTTATACACAGCTGCTTAGCTAGGCCTGTATATAGCAGGTTAGACAGGCTTATGCATAGCAGGTAAGCTAGGTTTATGCACAGCTGCTTAGCTAGGCTTGTATATAGCAGGTTGGCCAGGCCTATGCATAGCAGGTAAGCTAGGTTTATACACAGATACCTAGCTAGGCTTGTATATACCAGGTTAGACAGGCCTATGCATAGCAGGTAAGCTAGGTTAATATACAGCTGCTTAAATACAGCATGTTAGTTTGTATGTACATGACTGGAAAGCTAGTTTTATAAACAGCCACCTAAATATTTTATATGCAGCAGATTAGCTTATTTTATACATGACGGGTAGGTGAGAATGCTGCTTAATTAGGCTGATATGATGCAGATATGCCGAAATAAAAGAAAATTATTCAATGAAATTAAAATCAATGCTACAGTACATTATTACGCTGTTTTATAACATCGCTATATAAAATACGTTTAGTATTTACAGTAAAAGTTATTAGCTACATCGATACTAATTTTTAATATAGCTGGAACATGTATCAGAAACAATTTCATCGTAAAGATCCAAATATTGTTCCACGTGTACCATTAACTCCTCTGCTTTCACAGTCATACAATCTTTACTTTTGTAACTGAAGAATTTATGACCCAGTATCCTTGAATAATGACCAAAACTCCCATTTGCGAATCCATCAAATATGGAACACTCAAATATTAAAGTCCCTGGTTGTGATAAAATCATATTTGCCATGCCTGCTCCGTGGTTCGTAAAAATCATAAAAGCACGGTTGAACATAGCCTTTGTGTCTTGGAACGACGGAAGCTTGGCATCAGAAAAGACTTCAACCGTCAGGTTATGAGATGCTGCTAATGTCTTGAGAAGAACAAGCATTTTCTTACGATCTTTCATCTCGCGTCGTTTCGTTCTTTCAATGAAGACAATGCTGCGACGCGACGATACAGGAAGCACTGGATTATCTTGTTGCATATAGAACGATAATAGCTGGGTCTCGAATGCACTGGCAGAGCCACATTTCGTGCCTTGGGGAACGTACAAAATATCGGCACAATGATCACCGATGATAATGCGATTATCACTAATCCCTATGGAGGCAAACCACTGTTTTGCAAAGTCCTTCCCAGTCGGCGAATGTATTTTGATGTCTTCGTTTTCTCGAAGAAATTCTAAAAAGGGTGCTATTTTAAGGAGATTCTCCGGTACAAAATGGCCATATGCTGCCCCATAGTGTTGTGTGATAGTGAAAATCATTTTCGCTGATGGTGGTTTTACCACTGAAGTGCTGTTCGGTTGCTTGCATTTTGAAACAAAAACCTTGAAATCTTTAGTGTAATAGTCACCGACACTAGTTACACAGCCGTTTTTAACGACATTGACATACGTCCATCGCCTTTTATTTTCGGTTTTGAATGGCTTCTTTTTTGACCAATTAAAAGGCTTGGGACATAGCGCTGCATTTTTATGGCTTTGGCATGTTCTGAATCTGTTCTTGGATGGCAGATTACGCATGGGACCTTTATAGATCAAGTCTGATCCAGTACCATCAGATACGTCACACGTGATGGGGAATTCTTTCTGAAGCAAATACGGTTCAATGTCTGACATTCTTATATCTAATGCTACAATTTGACACGAAGTGGAGAAACTCTTGATTTGTTCAAAAAAGTTTGTACCATTTTCACGCAACACAGTAAATGTCTCATCTACAGCAGTGGGTGGCTGAGACGTCATCAGATCTGCTGTAACCCGTTTTATATGGTTCCAGAATGGCAATAAATTCGCTTTAATTTTATCCAGTCTTAAAGATAATGGAGAAGTTCTGCTTTGCAAAAATGGTTTTATTTCAGTTTGCTTTTCTAATTTACTGAAAATTTTATATAAAGACATGGTTTGGTTTTCCAAGGTGTGTTTAGTATCAAGTATGGCCTTTTTTAATTGAGTTTCCAGGTTAATTATTTTTAGAGTTTCATTTAAGCTTTGAAACTGATTAACCATAATTTCCTTCAGCAGCGTGCTCCTTTGACTTGCTTGATCTCTGTTATGCAGAATGTTTGAGTAATTCTGCGACGTCACTAATTCTGAAGTTTTATTGAGAATGCGATACTGGTTTTCCATGCTAACCTTAGCATTATTCAATAACATTTCACTTTGAAATCTAGCATAGTTTTTGTTCAAAACCTCTTGAATATGAAATTGATTATTCAACAATTCCTTCAAATCGTTTACACTAGAACTTTGTTGATTAAGGCCCTTTCTTACAAGGTAGTGGTCATTTTTTTGTATCGAGACATACATAATAATAAAAATCATAGTTATGAATGACACCACAAAATATAATTTTACTCTTTCCATGTTGTAGTTTTACCTTGATTTGGAATAATCCAGTTATCATTTGATGTTAATCCAGCTAATCCAGTTCGCATTTGCTGTTAATCCGCTCCACATTCGGCGATAAGAATTCAAGATTAGTTGTTATACTATTGTACGTTATTATAATGTTTAACGTCGCAATACACCTTTGACGCTTCACCATTTGATAATCAAATTAGATGCGATATGCTGTTGTGATGTATATTACGCTTCATGTTGGTGCTACATTATCTAAAACTTCAGTCTTATGGATATCTATATTGAACACTGTACTAACCTCCAACATCATGGATATATATATTGGATTCTGCACTCGTCGTTCCTTTTTACATTCATTTTGCACATAAACTTTCCGTGTCAAACTTTTATTTTTAATTTTATTGAGATTGTCTATTGTTTGATTAATTACGGTATAAAACACCCTTTGACGCTTACAATAATTTTAAAGAAAACCATATACACTCGGACGGATTCTTTGTATTTTTCATTTTAGCCACAAGATCAAACATCCTCGGACTCGTTTTGGACAGCGAAATAGCACCGCATCCACATCAATGGGCTCGTTATATTGCCCACACTTAGTGATATTGCCCACACAATGAGGAGAATAAGCGTTATCGGAAAATACAACGAATTTTATTGCTTTTGAAGTGGGAAACTGAATTAAGCAAAAGACCGTAAAGTGAATGTCAGCGTCAATAGTCAGCTGACAACAAAACCACCTAAATTGGAACAATACGGCGGACACTTAGCGGAAATTTAATTTCTTTATTACACATTTTCTTTATCCACAAATTTAGTTATGATTGGTTATTGAACCAGTTCACTGTTGTTAAGACATCAAAACTTTACATATTACATTTTGCGTAGTAAAATATATTTAGCTTTAGAATCTTCTTGGAAATTAGAATTCTTGTGTATTTTTCAGGAGGGTTTTTATCTTCTTTTATTTAGTTAAGTGTTACTGATCTGATTACATTGTCTTCTAAATGTTATATATTCAGTAGATATATTAATATATATTTAATGTGTTCCCACCATTCTCTAATACCACTGGCGTAACATACTTTGCAGGAAAAATCCGCAATTTTTTCACTATATTTCATTTTTTAACTTTGAACATACCACTTAATAAAAGGAAGTTTAAAATATTTTATTATTTCGTTCAGATTTAGTATTGCACGTGTAATTTGTGAAAGGTTAAAAAATGCAACAAAGAATGTTATGATACAGCCCTGCCGCACATTCATTACAGAAACAATGTAAAACAAATAGTTATTACTATTTTTTAACTAGAGCAGTGTGTATAGCCCACATATTCCCGACAGGCCCCCCATCAGTTAAACACGGCCATCAATAGTCAAAAGCTGAAATTTTCTAAGTCCAGCTGGTCCATTTTCCTTGGACGATCCTGGCCCATTTACAATACCGATCTGGGTTTGCTCCCATAGAAGCCACATATCAAGTTTCATTAAAATCCTTGCAGCAGTTTTTAAGTTATCGTGTTAACAAGTTCTTGATGACAGACCGACAGACCGACCGACAGACCGACACACGGTCGATCGCATATATTCCCCCTTTGTGACGTCACAATTTGTCTATAAAAATAACGTGAGTGCATCCCAAAACACACCCAATCCCACACGTACGTACTTCACCTGTAATTCCTTACTCATATGATACACTACAAGGTAAATTTCAAAGCTAAATCACCAGAGTCTAGAATGGGGCATCTCAACACCTGCTACACATTGTAATACTTTCTGCTCACGTCTAGGCAAAACAAACCCATCGTTCACAGCATGAACAGCTATATAAGATATGCCGAATTTTAAAGTTGTGTCGATTGAAAACATACGCTTTTTAATTGTATCGGCCATTTTAACTCAATGTCATTTCATGTTATGATTTCACGAAAATTTTACAATTAAATATATCGAAAGCGGTTGCAATTACAGCAGAGTAAACAACTTGATGAGATAAGCTTTCACAAATAATTTTTTGATTACCTACTTTTTGGTTGTGACGTCATTGTGGCGTTATTTTCAGTTTTCAGTATTTCAGTTTTTGTTGTTTTTTTTTAATTTTTAATGCTGATTTTGATTTTATTTGATATAGAAAACTTTAAATTGAGGAAGAATTTACTACAAATAACCTGGCCAGTTCCCAAAACACCTTTCCCAGCCCACCAACTCCTAATCTACAGCACCACAAAGTGCTGCGTTAAAAACGACAACATAAAATGCTTATCAATACCCAGTGCCGAGAGTTTCCGCAGATAAGTCACGTGCAAACAAGCCAGAGGCCCACACCACACCTCACTACACTGTGCTCTCAAACACTGCTGTAATGTGTGTCATTTATGACAGTGCATATGACAGTGCATATACAGCGAATGCGATTGCTCCGAAACGTTTAAATCAATGACGATGAAACTTGGACAAAATAAACAGCTTCAATTTTGTGAAAACACCAGTGGCCAAAGTGTAACAATATAAAATAGTAGATATCATATACAAAAATGCTATTAAGTGTTGTTTATATTACAAATGGCATTAAGTCAGGGTGTTTGGTGACGTCACACCAGATACAACCCGATTATTGTAAAGAAAAAAAAAACAGAAAAAGAAGAACCGTGAATTGAGAAGCAAGTTTTTAACCTCTTTGGAAGAGAAAGTCTAAAATATATAAGGAATAATAAATTTTATCCTTTTTCTTTCAAAGAGGCTAAAAATTAATTTTTAAATTCTACTCTTCTTTTCTTTTGTTTATTTTCAGGTTTCCGCATAACTTTCAAAGCAACTCATTAAAACATAAAACTTGCATATGTGAAGAAACTGACCACTAACCCCAAAAAACCCTACATAACACCCGAAGCAACTCACCAAAGCATAAACCTGGCATATGTGAAAAAACTGACCACTGATCCCAACCCTACATAACTCCCGAAGTAACTCACTAAAGCATAAACCTGGCATATGTGACGAAAATGACCACTAACCCTAACCCTAAATAACTCCCGAAGTAACTCACTAAAGCATAAACCTGGCATTTGTGAAGAAACTGACCACTAACCCTAACCCTACATAACTCCCGAAGCAACTCACTAAAGCATAAAACTTACATATACCAGTAAAGTGTCCATTTGTGCTATGAGTTCACGATAATGTTTATAAGGTGATCATAATTTAGTTATTCCACTAAACATATGGCGTTCTACAGCGAAAGGATTGGTTTATTATGAAATTCTACAACTCATACCTGCTCTAGATGTTTTAAATTTTTTATTTTGCAAGTTTCGAGTTCCTTATCTGTTTATCCAACGCCATATAGACGTTGCAAAAAATATTAATCATAATCACCATTTAGAGAGTGACAAGTTTCGTGGAAGTAACAAGATATGGACCATCTAGATAGTGACAAGTTTCGTGGTAGTGACAAGATATGGACCATTTAGATAGTGACAAGTTTTGTGGTAGTGACAAGATATGGACCATCTAGATATTGACAACTTTCGTGGTAGTGACAAGATATGGACCATCTAGATAGTGACAAGTTTCGTGGTAGTGACAAGATATGGACCATCTAGATAGTGACAAGTTTTGTGGTAGTGACAAGATATGGACCATCTAGATATTGACAACTTTCGTGGTAGTGACAAGATATGGACCATCTAGATATTGACAAGTTTCGTGGTAGTGCAAGATATGGACCATCTAGATATTGACAAGTTTCGTGGTAGTGACAAGATATGGACCATCTAGATAGTGACAAGTTTTGTGGTAGTGACAAGATATGGACCATCTAGATATTGACAACTTTTGTGGTAGTGACAAGATATGGACCATCTAGATAGTGACAAGTTTCGTGGTAGTGACAAGATATGGACCATCTAGATAGTGACAAGTTTTGTGGTAGTGACAAGATATGGACCATCTAGATATTGACAACTTTCGTGGTAGTGACAAGATATGGACCATCCAGATATTGACAACTTTCGTGGTAGTGACAAGATATGGACCATCTAGATATTGACAAGTTTCGTGGTAGTGACAAGATATGGACCATCTAGATAGTGACAAGTTTCGTGGTAGTGACAAGATATGGACCATCTAGATAGTGACAAGTTTCGTGGTAGTGACAAGATATGGACCATCTAGATAGTGACAAGTTTCGTGGTAGTGACAAGATATGGACCATTTAGATAGTGACAAGTTTCGTGGTAGTGACAAGATATGGACCATCTAGATAGTGACAAGTTTCGTGGTAGTGACAAGATATGGACCATCTAGATAGTGACAAGTTTCGTGGTAGTGACAAGATATGGACCATCTAGATAGTGACAAGTTTCGTGGTAGTTACAAGATATGGACCATCTAGATAGTGACAAGTTTCGTGGTAGTGACAAGATATGTACCATTTAGATAGTGACAAGTTTTGTGGTAGTGTCAAGATATGGACCATCTAGATAGTGACAAGTTTTGTGGTAGTGACAAGATATGGACCATCTAGATAGTGACAAGTTTCGTGGTAGTGACAAGATATGGACCATCTAGATAGTGACAAGTTTCGTGGTAGTGACAAGATATGGACCATCTAGATAGTGACAAGTTTCGTGGTAGTGACAAGATATGGACCATCTAGATATTGACAAGTTTCGTGGTAGTGACAAGATATGGACCATCTAGATAGTGACAAGTTTTGTGGTAATGACGAGATATGGACCATCTAGATAATGACAAGTTTCGTGGTAGTAACAAGATATGGACCATCTAGATAGTGACAAGTTTCGTGGTAGTGACAAGATATGGACCATCTAGATAGTGACAAGTTTCGTGGTAGTGACAAGATATGGACCATCTAGATAGTGACAAGTTTCGTGGTAGTGACAAGATATGGACCATCTAGATAGTGACAAGTTTCGTGGTAGTGACAAGATATGGACCATCTAGATATTGACAAGTTTCGTGGTAGTGACAAGATATGGACCATCTAGATAGTGACAAGTTTTGTGGTAATGACGAGATATGGACCATCTAGATATTGACAAGTTTCGTGGTAGTGACAAGATATGGACCATCTAGATAGTGACAAGTTTTGTGGTAATGACGAGATATGGACCATCTAGATAGTGACAAGTTTCGTGGTAGTGACAAGATATGGACCATCTAGATAGTGACAAGTTTCGTGGTAGTGACAAGATATGGACCATCTAGATAGTGACAAGTTTCGTGGTAGTGACAAGATATGGACCATCTAGATAGTGACAAGTTTCGTGGTAGTGACAAGATATGGACCATCTAGATAGTGACAAGTTTCGTGGTAGTGACAAGATATGGACCATCTAGATAGTGACAAGTTTCGTGGTAGTGACAAGATATGGACCATCTAGATAGTGACAAGTTTCGTGGTAGTGACAAGATATGGACCATCTAGATAGTGACAAGTTTCGTGGTAGTGACAAGATATGGACCATCTAGATAGTGACAAGTTTCGTGGTAGTGACAAGATATGGATAGGTTAAACAAGACCAATGTCTAAACAGTGCCCTCATGTAGCACCTAGAATGTTGCGTTGGTTAGAGGTTGATCTGTGCTCGCCAGTTATTACAACCAAAGTACAACCAGAATTCATGTTGTGGTTTGGTTGGATCAACATCGCAACCTCAAATAGACTTCTATCGACTTTGGAATGTGTACTGCGATCAAGACATAAGCTATCTCTTTCATGATTCGTTGCACAACAAACACCGCAATGAAGCTACAGAATTAATCACACCTTCAAAAGAAATAAGAGGAGGTTTTACGCACGTACGCACAAATCCACACACAGACGCGTATGTCCACACACATGCACACATATTCACACACAAACTCATATATTCGCGCACATATAAGCAGATATTAACATAGATGCGCACATGGTCACACAATATTTACGTACATACGAGCATATTCAAAGACGTACGCGCATACTCATACCCATACGCTCATATTCACACACATGCTCATATAATTGCAAGTGCTCCACTTGGTCGATGTTTCTCCTACCATTTTGTAACAACATGCAGAAATACCCGACTCCCAGAGCATCCAATAACATACTCTTCTGGTCTAGTAATGGTCCGTTTCTTACATTTCATAAATTTATAAAACGGAAGCTGAGATTCATAGCCTTTTTCTCATTTTGTTACTTCATCCCTGCAGACTTTTTATAGGTTTCTTCTCATTTTGTTACTACATTTCCGTAGCCTATTTATAGTTTTCTTCTCATTTTGTCACTAGATTCCCGTAGACCTTCTTATAGCCTTCTTTTAATTTTGTTACTACATTTCAGTAGACTTTTTATAGTTTTCTTCTAATTTTGTCACTACATTCCCGTAGACCTATTTATTAAAATTTATTAGGTTTTCATCTAAACAAGATACGGCACAACTTTTGTTGTCATTCATTAAAACCCGCCAGGTGGCGCAGCACGCAAAGTTATCGCCTCATTCTAGTTACAGTATAATTAATTGAACTAATTATTCACTCACACACACAATCCTGTACAGAGGCAGAAAGATGTCTCCATGTGCTATGTTATTTTAAATTTATTTTTAGTTATTAATATTTAAACAGAGGCTCTAACAAAACTGTGCTCACCGGGATTATACGGATCGGGGCGACGTGGCAGTCTCAAATTGACGTTGGACCTTAGAATGTTTACTGTGGCTTTTTTCCAAGTGGCATTTAATCTCATTTTTTCCGAGTGGCATTCATTCTGGCATTCTAGAATTAATACACTTTTAGAAACGTCTTTCTTAATTAAGTAGAAGCAGATTTTGTTTTTGAGGTGGAGGAGGGGGGGAGGGGAGGAGGGGGAGGAGGGAGAGGGGGAGGTAAATCTATATTCTGTGCAGTCTTCAGCCCAACATTTCAATCACTTCGAAGACTAAGAGCTCCCACGCCCCTCCCAGAGATTTTATGTAAATGCTCACAATGTCAGAAGTTTTATATATTTTCAACTGCTTTTCTCTCTCTCTCCCTCTCTCTCTCTCTCTCTCTCTCTCTCTCTCTCTCTCTCTCTCTCTCTCTCTCTCTATCTCTCTATGTCTCCGTCTCGAAATAATAATAATAATAATAATAATAATAATAATAATAATAATAATAATAATAATAATAATAATAATAATAATAATAATAATAATAATAATAATAATAATAATAACCGAACAGTGAAAACGTATTTTTGGAAAAGAAATCTTTGAAGATTTGAACTTGGAGTGTTGTGCCAAGTTAAACAGCACCGTCAATCATAGTGTTAGCCACGAAAGCAAACTCTGTGATTATCCCGTAAAATGTTCCTCTTTTTTTCTCCACCGGTCAGCACATCCATCTGTACCTGGAGATTCATCGGTTACCTTAAACAATGGAACTTCCCTCTAAAGGTGGAGAACGCGAACTGCGCTTTTACGAATTAAGACGACACAGGCGAATCTTTGTGTTATAATAGCGACAGATCATGTATAATAGCGACAGAAGATACGCTGGTATGCGTTGTATTGGATTCGGACACATATGGCAGGCTAGTGACCTCACTGCTGCACGGTTCGTTCACAGGCCTCACACGGGTGTCAAAATCCAATACAAATCAGCCCCATGATCTATTCCTCACAGGCCTTCCACCATGTCCGGATCCTATACAAAGCATCCAGCCCATAATCCAACCGAATAACAAAGTACCCACCCAAATGATCTCTCCCCTATCGGCCGGCTACGCGTGTCCGGATCCTATACAAAGCATCCGGTCCCATAATCTATCCAATAACAAAGCCCACAGCTCCATGATTTATCCCTATAACAAAGCTCCCAACCCCATGAGGTCTTCTGATAACCAGCCCGATGATCTATCCCTCACAGGCCCTTCCACCGTGTCCAGATCCTATACAAAGCATCCAGCCCCACAATTAACCCAATAACAAAGCAGGTCCATGATTTATCCCTATAACAAAGCGCCCAGTCACATGATCTATCCCTCAGAAGCCTTCCACCATATCCGGACCACAGACAGTCCGCCATACCGCTGTACAACTATAGGGAAAACACAAACCCAACACTGGTCTTTTCTCCCCAGAGGTCAGCTGTTAAACAATGACGGGTTTTGTGTATTTCTGTTTTAATACTGCCATGTGAGTAAAAAACATAAGGGGTAAAGTTAACTTGGCTGACCTCTTTTTCTGAAACAGTTTGGATGGGTTTTTAAAAGATTTATTTTAAGCTCTCATACTGCCGTTAAAAAACAACTGGCATAACTGTGTAACAACAGAGACGGCATTTAATATTGATAGTCACGCCTTTGTAACACAACCAGGGTGAGCTCCCCCCCCCCCCCCCCATCGCCACGCCCAGTCGTTTTCGCGGCATTCTGAATAATTATCAGTAAATGGCCCATGTGTTGGATTTCAATTTTAAGCAAAAGCATTTCGCAAGCCTCATTTAAATGTAAAAGGTTCGTGCGTTGTTTTGGGGGTATTTTATACGGTTGTCTGGCTTTTTAATGAAAAAAACCTGAAGTGAATAAATAATTGGGGGTGACCACAGAGGTGGCAAGCGAGGATGTTTTAGGGCTCATAGTTTATAGCTTGATGTTCAGAGAGAGCTGATTTCAGCTGGTCAAGAGGGGGGTTGGTCCCTGTGTGTTGTGTAACAGCAGCCCCGTCACGGTGTCATGGTTCGCCCAGTGACCTCTAACAGGGCTTTTGTTTCGGGGGAGGGGGGGGGGAGGGGGTGCACGGTCTATGGTGATTTTGCCTACGACAAAAAGCGAAATGAAATTGAGAGGAACAATTTAGAATATCAAGTGTATGTTTAAATACGAAAAGATGCCGTTCATTATGAGCACTTGTTTGTTAAAACAAAAATTTGAATAAAAAAGTTTGTGCATCTTGAGGATTTAACAAAGCTCACTGTGAAACCCCCGCTTTCATAGTGTCATAAAAGTTAAAAAATACAACAATGGATTAATTACCAGTCGTTGATATTTAGAATATATTAAACGACCTGGTGCCGACATCAACGTGTATACAAATTACTTACTTATTGAAACAAAGTCATCAGCGAATGTTTAAGAAAAAGATAGACTGAATGGACCATACAAGTAATGCTTCATTTTGAAATCAAAGTGGAATCAAACTGATAGAATAAAAACTTCTTGCTGTTGAAAAATTAAACACAAACATAAACAAAAACCATCGAAGCGACCGAAAAAAAAAACGGGTAACCAAACAACAGCAGATAAATGCTGAGGATAAGCGACATTTTGTAAATGAGGAATATCAACTAAGGATGAGGGAAAATATACCATTAAAACTATCCTATCTTTACATGTGCGTTTCTTTAATAGCTGTGACTATTTTTTTGTATAAATTTGAGCGGAATCCATTAGAATCTGGAAAACATGGCGGAGATCAGAGAAAAGAAATTTTGGAATACGCTACACTTATACTGAATAATCAAAGTCAAATTTTAAACAAAATTTTAAGGAAAATAGACTTGGCAAGCCAAAGACACGAAACACTAAATGACATCAAAAGGGTAGTAAGTAAGAAACATCTAAGTTTGAACGGAACAGTGCAAAAATCAGGGTCCGAAAGTGAAATGAAAAATTCCATTAAAAAAAGACTGGAGCACATCGAAACCACGCTACTGCCATTTTGGAACAGGATAAAAATGGTCACACAAGAATTGATGACGTCACCAGAGCGTGTTGCCTCGTCGGGTACCGTGGAGCTTCTACTCGAAAACTCTACAGATTTCTTTAGAGATATAAAAAAGTTCCACAACTCTTCACGTATTGTACCTTTGGAACTCAAAATATCGGAGATTGAACCGTATTTATACCCACATCAGTTTCCCATAACACGTGACGTATGTGACGGAACCGGGTCGGAATTAATCGATAAGGGACCCATGACTCGCTTAAAGCCTGAGAACCGTTTCAGGCCATGCCAGGCGGACAAGAGCGCCGGCCTCTGTCCCGCGCCCTTTGATTGGTCCCAACACAGGCCGATGATATCCGGAAACAAACGACAATGGACGTATGTCAATGTAGTCAAGAACGGATGCGTGACTGGCGTGGGCGATTACTACACAGACCACTTTCGGGTTCTTATTGTGAAATGTAGACAGCCCAACAGCACTTCCGTTGTGAAAGCTCCATCCGCTAAAGCCATATTCACAATCACGCAACATTTCGGAACAGTCTTTGGACACTTCGTACCCGAAAATTTGCTTAAAATAGCACCATATTTAGACTTTCTTCGCAGAAACGAACATATCATGATACATTCGCCAAGTGAGAGCGAGTTCGCAAAACAGTGGTTTACATCACTTGGGATAAAACTAGACCGCATCATCACAGGCGACCACTGCGCCGACATTCTTTACGTCCCCAGGGGTACCCGATGTGGAGGAGCGAGCGCATTCGAAACACAGCTCCTGTCGCTCTTCATTCGTCGGGATAATACAGTCGTGCCTACGTCATCACGCCGGAGCATTGTCGTCATCGATCGGACGAAACGACGCGTGATGCAAAACGGCGAGACGATGATTAAATCGCTGAAAGCATTAGCAACCCCTCACAACATGAGCGTCGAAGTGTTTACAGATTCACAGTTTCCGTCGTTCGAAGAAACAAAGGCTATGTTCAGCCGTGCTTTTATGATTTTCACGAACCACGGAGCGGGCATGGCCAATATGATTTTATCACAACCCGGAACTTTAATATTTGAGTGTTCAATATATGATGGATTCGCAAACGGGAGTTTTGGTTATTATTCTACGATCCTTGGTCACAAGTTTTTCAGCTACAGAAGCAAAGATTGTATGAATGTGAGGGCAGAGGAATTAATGGTTCACGTCAAACAATATCTGCAACTTTATGACGAAATCGTTTCTGATACGTGTCCATCCAGCTATTCTCTCAATTAATGCTAATTACATTAATAGTTAGTAATTGACACACTTTAACTTATTTTGAGTATAAAGCTATTATGAAGTATTATTATCAGTATGTGAGACAGCGTGGTATATTAACGATCTGTATATGTTACAGGGAATCTGTGTAATTAGGGATTTCATGAAATCCCTAGGGAATTCGTGTAATGAATAAGCTCATATTGATTATAAAACTATTTTGAAAAATTATCCATTCAAGAAGGCTGTTTAGTGGTTCTTCAAAACTGTGTATCCCTTTTCACATCAAAAGGAACTGGAATTTAGAACATAACCATCCAAAATAACAGAATTTGGCGGGAAATGTGACATAAGTTACATAATCTACTTTTAATTTCGGTTAAATACTACATTGCAAACACGAAAATTCTCAATAAAAACATCGAAATTGATTGAGCAATTTATTACACGAATCCACTAGGGATTTCATGAAATCCCTCATTTCACAGATTCCCTGTAACATATACACAATAATACTGCCTTTTACGTTTGAAATGGGGGAAAAGCCGGGCTTCAAATCGAAAAAAGTGGCCCTCAAACCCATCGTTTTCACCTATCCTGAATTTCTGTTGTTGTATTTTTTAGGTTTGTGCCCCTTCGATAACCGTTCTTATACCAGGCTACTTTTTAAAAAATAGAGTAAAACAAAAACATAAAAAACTAGACCGAATTTCGCTACACGTAGCGAAATAGCACCCACTCGCAAGGGCAGAGACACAACATATTTGGTCAAAGACACATTTTTCAGTGTTCCGACATAATTGTCAGCTTCCCGATTATTATCTTGAACGAGGCCGTCGAAGTAAATATAATAATTTGGGCACAAATAAATCAAATTCAGTTTTCTAACCGTTTTTGAGATACTGGTCAACTTCCAGTTTTTGACCATGACCATGATGAAGGAGGCCAAGATCACAGAGGTACCTCTAATGTAACGTCAGTTAGGCCCAAAGGGTGGAAAATGAGCTCAAAATCGCTGTCTCTAAAGGTTTTCGGGATAATAGTCAACTTCCAGTTCTTGACCTTAACCGTGACCCAGAAGGTCAAGGTCACCGAGGTACCTCTTATGTTATGTTGTTTAGGTCCAAAGGGTCGAAAATGAGCTCAAAATCGCTCTATCTCTTACTGTTTTCGAAATAATAATCAACTTCCCGTTTTTTACCTTGACCGTGACCCAGGAGTTCAAGGTCATCGAGGTACGTCTTATGTAACGTTGTTTAGGTCAAAAGGGTCGAAATTGAGCTCAAAATCGCTCTATATCTAACCGTTTTCGAGATAATAGTCAACTTTCGGTTTTGCACCTTGACCGTGACCCAGAAGGTCAAGGTCACTGAGGTACCTCTTATGTAACGTTGTTTAGGACCACAGGGTAGAAAATGAGCTCAAAATCGCTCTATCTCTAACCGTTTTCGAGATAATAGTCAACTTCCGGTTTTTGACCTTGACCGTGACCCAGAAGGTCAAGGTCACCGAGGTACCCCTTTTGTCACATTGTTTAGGCCCAAAGGGTCGAAAATGAGCTCAAAATCGCTCTATCTCTAACCGTTTTCGAGATAATAGTCAACTTCCGGTTTTTTACCTTGACCGTGACCCAGAAGGTCAAGGTCATCGAGGTACCCCTTATGTCACATTGTTTAGGCCCAAAGGGTCGAAAATGAGCTCAAAATCGCTCTATATCTAACCGTTTTCGAGATAATAGTCAACTTCCGGTTTTTGACCTTGACCGTGACCCAGAAGGTCAAGGTCACCGAGGTACCTCTCATGTTATGTTGCTTAGGCCCAAAGGGTCGAAAATGAACTCAAAATCGCTCTATCTCTAACCGTTTTCAAGATAATAGTCAACTTCCGGTTTTTGACCTTGACCGTGACCTAGAAGGTCAAGGTCATCCAGGTACCTCTTATGTAACGTTGTTTAGGTCCCCTGTTTCTGAAATCTCTTACTGTTTTCGAAATAATAGTCAACTTCCCGTTTTTGACCTTGACCGTGACCCAGGAGTTCAAGGTCATCGAGGTACGTCTTATGTAACGTTGTTTAGGTCAAAAGGGTCGAAATTGAGCTCAAAATCGCTCTATATCTAACCGTTTTCGAGATAATAGTCAACTTTCGGTTTTGCACCTTGACCGTGACCCAGAAGGTCAAGGTCACTGAGGTACCTCTTATGTAACGTTGTTTAGGACCACAGGGTAGAAAATGAGCTCAAAATCGCTCTATCTCTAACCGTTTTCGAGATAATAGTCAACTTCCGGTTTTTGACCTTGACCGTGACCCAGAAGGTCAAGGTCACCGAGGTACCCCTTATGTCACATTGTTTAGGCCCAAAGGGTCGAAAATGAGCTCAAAATCGCTCTATCTCTAACCGTTTTCGAGATAATAGTCAACTTCCGGTTTTTGACCTTGACCGTGACCCAGAAGGTCAAGGTCATCGAGGTACCCCTTATGTCACATTGTTTAGGCCCAAAGGGTCGAAAATGAGCTCAAAATCGCTCTATATCTAACCGTTTTCGAGATAATAGTCAACTTCCGGTTTTTGACCTTGACCGTGACCCAGAAGGTCAAGGTCACCGAGGTACCTCTCATGTTATGTTGCTTAGGCCCAAAGGGTCGAAAATGAACTCAAAATCGCTCTATCTCTAACCGTTTTCAAGATAATAGTCAACTTCCGGTTTTTGACCTTGACCGTGACCTAGAAGGTCAAGGTCATCCAGGTACCTCTTATGTAACGTTGTTTAGGTCCCCTGTTTCTGAAATCTCTAACCTTTTTTTAGATAATAGTCTAACCGTTTTTCGAGATGAGTCGACCTGTCGTTAACGGCGTGTGAAATCACGTGACCTTTGACCTTGACCCTCAAGGTCAAGGATGGTGATGAAAGTTTTCTCTTTACTGAGTACGTTTTATGTATTCAAACTGGGATTTGAGCACTTTTATGGCTACTTTTCGTGATTAATAGGCGTTTCAAAAAATATTTTGACCTCACTTTGACCTTGACCTCTGAGGTCCAATGTCTTTAGTATGCAGACTGTTATACAGTTGAGACATAATAGATGTTATTATAAATGAATATTACTTTCTTTTTGTTTGGACATCAAACTTGAATCTGCGGTCAACCCGCAAAAGTTTAGCCAAGTAGGACCAAGTCTCCTAAATTGGCCACCTCTGAAATAGGGCACATTTTTATCCGGTCCCAAGGGTGGTCCGACTTCAGAGGTTCCACTGTATTTGTCAGGTAAAATAAATGTAAAAGAATGCATCTAAAAACAAAGGATTAGCCGATCCAAAACAAAATGTTTGTCACTTAAAAAGGCCACCAACTATCATTTTCCTTCAGTAAGGGGGATGGAGTACTTAATACCCACGGAATGTCCTTTTAACATTTAATGCTTATTTTTGATATCAAAATATAATTAAAGATATCAATAAATCAATGTAGATCTCAATAATTTATATTTTGCTATCAATAACTGAATTTCAGATGGCAAAATTTACTTTTTGGGATAAAAGATCAATTTTGCAAACCCTAAAAAATCTTAAGGGAGACACATATTTACATTAAATATAACGAATCGTCAATGAAATTTTGGATATGAAAACTTGAATTATTGAGATCAATAATAATAACACATAAAGAATTGCTTCTTTTTTGTACAGTAAAATATTTAAAGAACGATTCTGTATATGAGGACCAGTCATTATTTACTTACAGATATACGTTTCTTAATTTTTATATAAAAAAATAGACTGATATTTTGACAAAAATCAATTTTTGAGATCAAAAAATCATTTGCAGATTTCAAAATACAATTAAAAAAAACATATTCTAAAATAGGGATATCTGAAATAAATTCTTCAAATCAATATAAGGAAAATGAACTATTGAGTTCAAATTTGAGATTTTACATTTTTACTATCAAGAATCGAACTTTTGATCTAAAAAAACCAATTTTAGATATCATTAAATCATTTTTGATAGTATTAAATATTTCTTGATATCTCTAAATATTTGTAGATATCAAAAATAATTTTTTGAGATCAAGAATGCATTTAGAGATATCAAAAATACAGCTACAGATAGCAGAAATTAATTCATGATATCAAAACAAGGATTTTTAGATCAAAAATTAATTCTTGATGTCAATAATGTGAAAATGACAGTATGAGTAGTTATGAGTGTTGATCTCTTTCAAAACGTGAGTGATTTTCATTTTCATTATTTTTCAATTAAAGCAAAAATTAATTCATGACATCAAAACAAGAAATTTTAGATAAAAACGTAATTCTTGATGTCAGTAATGTGAAAATGATATTATGAGTAATTATTTGTGTTGATCTCTTTAAAAACGTGAGTAATTTTCATTTTCTTTATTTTTCAAATTAAAGCCCTCCATATGACAGTGATGCTTTTGTAAATTCGGACCTCAGCTGGGATGTACCGGACTTCAAATGGTAAAAACGGGCCTCAAATGGGAAAAGGCGGGCCTCAAATTGGACAAAAGAGGGCCTCAGATGAGAAACGGGCCTCAGCTGGGAAAAATGGGCCTCAAATGGGAAAAGGCTAGCCTCAAATGTTAAAGAGAGGGCCTCAAATGGGAAAAATAGGCCTCAAATGGAGGTAAACGGCCCTCAATCGGAAAAAGATGGCCTCAAATTGGAGAAACGGGCCTCAAATGAAAACGGCGGGAACATAATCACGTTAATGCACCGCAAAAGGATGTGATTAGTAATTATTGCTCTTTAAGAATCTTTAAGAAAATGTAGACCTTCAAGGTATTGCCTGATAGCATTATCCAATAAGACAAAGTGAGAGGAGGCGCTGGAGCGACATCTGGATCAGACATTGAGCTTTTGCGCAGGGGACTTGTTGTGCAGAGGAGGGGAAACGGGCAACACGAGTTGTCAACATGCAGGGCAGGGGGAACGGGCAACACGAGTTGTCAACATGCAGGGGAGGGGGAACGGGCAACACGAGCTGTCAACATGCAGGGGAGGGGAACGGGCAACACGAGTTGTCAACATGCAAGGGAGGGGAAACGGGCAACACGAGCTGTCAATATGCAGAGTTTCTCCGCTTTTCCAGCTATGCTCCCCCAGAATTTAAGAATTTGTTTTGCTTGTTTTTTGTGTGCTTTTTGTCTGAGAATTTACGGTAAAGATGTAGTTCAGCTGATCCATTTCCAAAAACATATTAGTTTACAGAATAAATTGGCCGCGATAGGTTTATAACGCATTTAAAACAATTTTCTTGCAATAAAAGCGTTTGAAATGTTTAAGAAATAATTTATCGAACTTAGATATGGATATTAAAAATGTTGCTACAATTTTTTTCGGTTAAAAATAAGCTTACCTATTACTAATTTCTGTGAAAAATGGTAGTTTGTGATTTAATTTAGTTTTTATAAATGTGTTAAACATCCATTTTCATGTATTGAAATTATTTGTCTTATCCGATAGCCAGTGCATATAACATGTCTTTTATTGTATTGTCATAAAGTGTCGTTCACTGATATTTATATGTAAATCTTATATTGTCAGTACTGGTTTTTCGGTAGCCAACTGTTTGAGATCCGTATTTCATATTGTTATCATATGATTTATATAGTCAATGTAAAAAAAATCACATAAAACTGTTTTTACTTCACAAAAAGAAAGTTTCGCTTATCTCCATCTTTGCACGAGATTTCTCTTATCTGCAGTAATCGATGTATAAATTGTGAACTTATCTGCATCTCTAAGCGTACAGGTTAAATAAACATTGCAAAAATTGTCTTATTCGGTAAAACCGGAAAGGCTCAAGTCTTGAAGACAGAGTGACAACACGTGACCCGCATTCCGTTTTCATGCGCGCAACGGTGAAAACAAATTTTGTGGAATAAAACTGTGGAAGATTTTTCCACAACATTTCAAGGATTAGAGGTGCTTATGTGATTTTTGGCTATTTTAATACTCACTTTTATAGTGATTGAGGCTACAACGGAATATTTAAAGTGCTTCGAATGCGAAAGTTGCTTAGCACCAAGAATCATAGTGTTGGGAGTGAGTGAACAATATCGGTGTTTATCCCGTGAACTGCTTTTCTCCGCCTGCCGGCAGATTCATCTTTACCTTGAGAATGACGGAATATCGCCAGTCTGACCTTCTGTTGTGTGTTGGGTGTTTTGAAGGAACAGAAAGAAGCAGTGGTGTTGATAAGGTCTCCAGTTGTCGGTTCAACACAGCACCATATAACTCCAGCCTCATTGCCTTGCCAGTGCTGCTGTGTCTGAATTAGCAGAACCTGTTGTTGCTTTTCCTTTTGTTGGTTGCTAGATTCACATGGTTATCACCACCACCACCCTTCTCCCTGTGGACTTGTCTGGAAACCAAGTGACTCTACCTACATGGGTAGACTCATCAGAACAGAAGGGAAGAGCTAAGTGACTCAATCCACTTCGCCACCAGGGTTGGAAAATATCGGTATACCCAAGACGGTTATCTCTTTTCCCACACGAGTATCCCCACCTGGCTATCCTACCTCCTTGGGTTGTGCCTTCCCACCCCCCTACTGCCTACCAGCGGATAGGAGAAAAGGGTTATCTAGAGGCAGATATGGGTTAGCGTGACTGAGTGTTGTTCCTTAGTTACTTATCAGGTTTTCTGTGGCAGGTATGAGGGAAGCAGAAGCCTCTGTTCACAAGACGGTATGTGGTCATCCGTCGTGCGCAGGCATTCCTCACTCCCTCTCCCAGTTAGCATAATTTTTCGTCCCACGTATAAAGCGCGTTGTTTTTAGGTGGGATTTACGTGGGAATGTGGGACGTTGGCAGGGCCACATAGAAAACATGTGTAATATACATTGACATTCCCACGGTGTGATTTCCGTGTAAACTCTACATATAATATACATAGGCTTTCCCACGTATAAAATGCACGGGTAGATACACGCGTAAACAGCATGGTTTTTCCCGCGTAATGCCCACCGTGGGCATTCCACTGTATAATATACGTAGAATTGCCCACTTCTAAAATGCATGGGTAATTAACGCATATTATATGTATATTATACTTTTGAATTCCCACGTAAAATTTCATTAGAAGTCATTTGTATATTACACGTATATTTTACGTGGGATTTCCCATATGGGCATTCCCATGTAAAATACACGTATATTATGCGCAGTCTGGCAATGTGGGCTTATTATCGCACACCGGAAACAGCCGCCATTGAGCGATAATATATTTAAATTTTGCTACATTCTGCATATTTTGGTGGAGGGCTGCCTTTTTTCTAAGTATAATAGAAAGTTAGACATGGAAATACCAATTTAACTAAAATTTTTATGCTTAAAATTCCTTTAAGGAGTACTTTATAAATGAACTATAGTTATAAAGGTACATGTCTGTGTATTCGATGGAGTTATCGTGTATGTCCAGGGTGGGTCGTCCCTTTAAAATTCCATGCTTAATATGCGTGGGAATTCCCACATATAAAATGCATGGAAATATATGCGTATAAAATGCATGGGTTCACATGTGCATAATACACATCGGAAAGAGTCTCAAATTCTCCTAAATCCCACGTAACTACGTGGGAATTCCGCAACAAAATACACATTATTTATGCGTGGGTACGTGGGAATACCCACATATATTATGCATAGTCCCCATGTGGGACTGCTATCTGGGCTATGACAAGTTTAGGATTACTCAGGGCCTCGTCTTGTGTGAAGAACAGAACACCTGCACTGAGTGTGAGTATCTCTCCCATGTAGAGTGGAAGGAGAAAGAGACAAATCGCATCGAGAGCGAAGGCGGAAGAATGCCGTGTCGTAAATAAAGGAGCCTACTCCTGCCCCCTGCCCCCTTGCCGAGTCTTCTCTTTTCCTGGCGTCAAGCCAACAAGCCGGCTACATGCAACAAGCTTCAGGATACAGCCGATTGACGGCTTTGGCATTTCAGAGATCGATAATATTAATCATGCCATTGATTCTGCCAAATCTCCTTTTTATCATTATTTATTTAATGGTTCACGTTGATATTAAAAGTGGCTTTTAGCTCCAGAAAAACTCTTGTAAATAAATTACTTAGCATAGATAATAATTAAACAGTGATCTACTTTAATAAGGGAGGCTTAAAAGCTGGTACAAAGAACATAAAACGTTCCATGGGTTTGAAAAACAAGCATTTATATATATATATTCTTTTTTAAAATCAATATAACTACAGAATTTTATGAAACATTTCACTGGTTTAAGTGTAATGTTTGCAAAAGAACTTGCTATGGTAAATATTCTGGCCGTTTATTTCTTTTTTCTTAGCTTTTCCCGCCTCAGATGGTTCCAGAAAACTACTGAGATATTTGACGTAGGGAGACACAATTTTGCACACCGATAAAGGATGATAAGATGCCGTGAAACCTGCATTTTTTATCTTGATCTTCAAGTTCAAGTTCAAAATTCTTACCTCAAAGTGGTTTCCAGAAAACTCCCAGAAGGTTTGACGTAGGGAGACGACATTTGGCAAATGTATATGAGTCCTCTTGAATCCGCATTTTTTTACACTTGATCTCCAAAGTTAAGGTCAAAAACTTTTTAAAATAGTGCTCATCGAAAAATGGCTAGAATTAACGCTCAGAATAGCGCTCAGTAGGGAGAAAGATCACTATCTGAATCTTGGCATTCAGAGTCAAGGTCAACGATCATGTGGATATCGGTGAGTGTTATAGAAAGATTGGCAAACATCTGGAAAACGGTGACAGATAGTGGTTTGATCTAATTTCGGCCTAAAAGACGTTATATAAGATACTCGGTGATTTTGACCTCCACAATTATGGTAAGATAAAAAAGTTGACTACTATCTGGAAAACGGTTAGAGACAGGGTTATTTTGAGTTACTTTCTACCCTTTAAGCCTAAAAGACGCTAAGGGTTTCGTTGGTGACTTTGACCTTATCAACCAAAGTCAACCGGAATCTGATCACCATCTCTAAAACAGTTAGAGATTTTCTTAAGGCGTAAACTACGTTAACTGAGAGGTATCTCGGTGTCCTTACCTTTCTGTATGATTGTCAAGATAAAAACCAGAAGCTGGCCATTATCCCGAAAACGGTAAGCGACAGAGTGATTGTGAGCTCAAGTTGAGTCCTTTGGACCTAAACGACGTTACTTAAGATGTGCCTGCAGGATCTTAATCTTCTCTGTTACGATCAAGGACAAGAGCTTGAATTTGACATGTAAAATGGTAAGAAATAGAGATCCTGCGCTCGTATTCTAATCTTGTGGATTTTGAAAAGACTGTCGATTCAATTAACTGGGATTTCATGTTTTTAGTACTTAAGAAATTTAACTAACGGATTCAACACAGCTTAGTTGAAATAGCCTCAAAGTCGCTCTATCTCTAACCATTTTTGAGACAATAGCCACCTTTTGGTTGTTGACCATGAACATGACCGAGGGGTCCAGATCACTGAGGTACCTCTTTTATAGCGTCCTTCTGTACTGAAACTGTATAGGTGTTCAAATAAGGATTTAAGCGTTATTTCTAGTCATAGTTAGCGATATTATAAAATGTTTTAAAAGATATTTTCAATTAAATTTTATCTTGACCTTGGAGGTCAAGGCAAAAAATGCTCATTTCACGAGGACTCATTATCCTCTATATGTTTACCAACTGTCGTCTTCCTACGTCAAACCGTGTAGCAGGAATTTTTTCTCATCCACTCAGAGGTAAAAAAACTCTTTGACCCCAATTTGACCTTAAACTGTAAGTTCATAGTAAAAAATTTGAATTTCACAAGGTATCGTCATAATCTACTTGTATGCCAAAGTTCCCATGTCAAGTAGCCTAGGAATAGCTTTCTGCAACACTCCAAGACGAAGAAAATACTAAAAGAAAAAATAACAAAAAAATGGACAGTCAAAATTTCTATCAATGCATAGCCATTTTGAGAATAATAACAATAATAATTATGGTAATACTAAAAATAAGGTTGTTCCATTTAAAATCCAAAAATTGGTGGGTTTGGGTGTTTGCAAGGTATGTGTAGTGGTACGTATTGGTCAGTTTCTTCAAAGGAAAGGCCTCTGCAGGTAAGGCATGTGCCTTTCAACCTGGGACAGAATGCGAAACATGCAAACGTTTTTACTCCTCTAGTGCAGTGACGGTTTATCGGTAAAAACACGCCGCTTGGGGTTGTCACGTCACACCGTCAAGGATATCGCATACTCCTGACTGCAAAAATAAAACTTAAAATCGAAAATAGAAACAAAACTTTGGTTTGTAGAGGGTGGGATTTTCTGTCGGTTGGTCAAATATTGGTCCAAGTTTCGCAACTTATTTTCGGTTTAAACAAAGATCCGATACACCGTCACCCGACTAAGTTCAAATCACATCGATCGCTTAAAACATCCTGCATTCTTATTTTTTCTCTTTATGTGCTTAAAAAATTACCCTCCAAAATTGTTTTCAGAATAATTGCTCCATACGGTAGAGAAGAAGTAATACACCCTCACAATTATGTTTAATTCTTCCTTAATTGATTTTCTACATGTTACAAGTAAGTTTACATCACGGCCTAATTTCTGGGCAATTTGTGTAAATCATTTTGACATTGTGTAATTCACGAAGTATCAGAGGAGAAAAGAAGAAGGCAGAGAGCAAAAAGAGTCGAGAACTTCCTGGTTTGTGTCAGCGTAGGCTTGGAATAGTTTTTATGGAATAAAGATTTAGACACGCTAAAAAGGGGTGTCTTCAGGTAGACAGAAAAGTCATTGTGTGCTTGTCTCAAACAGAAATATATGGTAATAAATATCTTTCCATTTTGGTTTGAAGAATATGAAGTCAACAGCTATTTTTGCAGTAAGTGAGGCGTAAAATAACAGTTTTACAGGAACGCAGTCTAAAATCAAAATTTCAGTTTAAAAAGTTTCTGTCTCTTGACTCAAACCGAAAACTTGGCTTTTTTGTATTGTGAGGTGTAATAAAATCATTAATTATGAAAATGCACTAATAAATTAACTATCACGTCTTTATATTCAGAATTTATTGAACTACCTGGTACTGACTTTAATCTTTAAAAAATTACTTATTTCTTAAAGCAGACATATTTTAGAAACGGATAGACAGAATTGAACATTTAATTTATGCTTCATTTTTAACTGGATACAAATGGACAACTTACCGGAGAAAGAAAGGCATTTAGAGCCATCGAAAAAACGGGCAAACAAACAATAGCAGATTACTGCTGAGGATAAGCGATATTTAGTAAATTAGGAATATAAACTAAGGATAAGATGAATGCAAAATCACAATTAAAACTATCTTTTCTTTACATGTGTGCATCTTTAACAGCGCTGATTATCTTTTTGTGTAAATTTGAGCAGAATCCTTTAGAATCTAAAAAATATGGCCCAGATCAGAAAAATGAAAATTTAGAATACGTTACACTTGTAATAAAAAATCAAAGTCGAATTTTGAAGGACATTTTAAGGAAAACAGTCTTGAAAAACGAAAGGTTGCAAACATTAAATGGCATCCAAGAAAATAACAAACAGCCAATTCTGTACAAATTACAGTCAAAAAATCAAATGGAAACTCCCATGACAAAACAACTGGAGCAGATAGAAACCAGGCTATTGCCATTTTGGAACAGAATAAAAATGGTCACACAAGAATTGATGACGTCACAAGAAGGTGTTGCTTCGTCGGTTACAGTGGAACTTCTCCTTGAAAACTCTACCCATTTCTTTAAAGACATCAACAAATTCCACAACTCTTCACGTATTGTATCTTTGGAACTCAAAATATCAGAGATTGAACCGCATTTATTCCCACATCAGTTTCCCATAACACGTGACGTATGTGACGGAACCGGATCGAATTTAATCGATAAGGGACCCATGACTCGCTTAAAGCCTGAGAACCGTTTCAAGCCATGCCAGACGGACAAGAGCGCCGGTCTCTGTCCCACCCCCTTTGATTGGTCCCGACACAGCCCGGTGATATCCGGAAACAAACGACAATGGACGTATGTCAATGTAGTCAAGAATGGATGCGTGACTGGCGTGGGGGATTACTACACAGCTCACTTTCGAGTTCTTATTGTGAAATGTAGACAGCCCAACAGCACTTCCGTTGTGAAAGCTCCATCGGCTAAAGCCATATTCACAATCACACAACATTATGGAACAGTCTTTGGACATTTCGTACCGGAAAATTTGCTTAAAATAGCACCATATTTAGAATTTCTTCGCAAAAACGAAGATATCAAGATCCATTCGCCAAGTATGAATGAGTTTGCAAAACAGTGGTTTACATCACTTGGGATAAAACTAGACCGCATCATCACAGGTGACCACTGCGCCGACATTCTTTACGTCCCCAGGGGCACCCGATGTGGAGGGGCGAGTGCATTCGAAACACAGCTTCTGTCCCTCCTCATTCGTCGGGATAACGCAGTCGTGCCTACGTCATCGCGCCGGAGCATTGTCGTCATCGATCGGACGAAGCGACGCGTGATGCCAAATGGCGAGACGATGATTAAATCGCTGAAAGCATTAGCATCCCCTCACAACATGAGCGTCGAAGTGTTTACCGATTCTCAGTTTCCGTCGTTCGAAGAAACAAAGGCTATGTTCAGCCGTGCTTTTATGATTTTCACGAACCACGGAGCAGGCATGGCCAATATGATTTTATCACAACCCGGAACTTTAATATTTGAATGTTCAATATATGACGGATTCGCGAACGGAAGTTTTGGTTATTATTCTACTATCCTTGGTCACAAGTTCTTCAGCTACAGGAGTAAAGATTGCATGAGTGTGAGGGCAGAGGAATTAATGTTTCACGTCAAGCAGTATCTGCCACTTCATGATGAAATCGTTTCTGATACGTGTCGTTCTAGCTATTCTCTCAATTAATGCTAATCACATCAACAATTACGTGAATAATTGCATGAATAATTACATCAATGATTACAACATATTAACTTTTTTAGTACTAAGCTATTATGAAGTATTATTATCAATATATGAGACACCGTGTATATTAACGATCTGTATGCACAATATCACTGCCTTTTACGTTTCAAATGAGGAAAACCGGATTTTCAATCGAAAAAAGTAGGTCTCAAATGATTTCTTTAACCAATCCTGTATTTTTTTTGTATTTTTTGTGTTTGTACCCCTTCGATAACCGTTTTTATACTAGACTACTTTTTTAAAGATAGAGTTAACACAAAAACACCAAACATAACAAATATGGAATCGTGAAAACATAAGAAACTAATACATCTTCTAACACAGAACTTCTGTGGCCATCCGACAGTTTGTTTTATACACGTTGATAGACCTCCTTGCCTCCTCAATTTGCAAATGGTGTCGGATCTGTAAAACAGACTATGTAGGAATGTTGCTGAAAGTGCTTCCTATGTACCTAGCATTGTAAAAATCCATTTCAATATGTTGAAATTTTAAAGCTTAGTAAGAAATTCAAACGAAGTTCTAAAAGAGTTTTAGAATTCTTAACAATGCAATTCAAAAGTAACATTCTTAAGATGTTAGATATTCACAAAGCCATACATCTGTCAGGGAAAATACATGTCAAAGAATGTATCTAAGCAAAAAAGATCAGCTGAACGTGAACCATGTAGTGTGTCAGAAGACAATGGGATGTTATTTTGCGCAAGGAAGGGGGTACTTAATATCACATGTGTTACCAAAAAATGAAACGGAAAGGCTGTAGTTCTGAGTGTCGATGTCGTTAAGAAAAGGGAGTAATTGTCATTTATTCTGCCGCATTTGCTACGAAAAGAGAGTCAAGCGTCTCACATATATTAATAATAACAGTAATCACATCGTTTTGCTGGAGCATCAATGTGATCTGAGGTCTTCAACTGGTATATATCGGACCTCAAAATGGAAAAAGCAGGCCTCATTTGAAAACGGTGGGCCTCTAATCACATTAATGCACCGTAGAACGATTTGACGGGCGTCTAGGTCTAGATCTAGGTCAGGCATGCAGCTTCTGCAACTGAGTGCTGTAAAATTAATAACATCCCATGAAAACGGCCCGGGAAGCACTGACGTACCAACTGGTTACAGGTTACCAGGAGTGTGAAAGACTTTTTCTAAGCGATCCCAAACTTTAAGTCCCACCCCTCTTTAATCAAACACGGATAGAAATTCCGAAATAGCGCTCCATTTATGTGGGAAACACGGAGCATTAAACGGAAATTATCCCCTTTTTAACAAAGTTGGCATTCCGCGCAGACCGCGTCATACCTCAGAACTACACCCTTCGCGTTTTTTATACGCATGATAACACATGTAATACCAAGTTCCCCCCACCCCCACCGAGGGAAATGGATAAAATACTTATTGTATACATATGCCTAAAATAATTAACCGACCACGGGTGTTTCCACTGCCTACTTCCCCATTGTCACTTGTATTTATGGCTGAGAGATCAGAACGGCATTGGAAATCGTTGGCTACTGTACTTGATCAATTTCTTGGACTTTCTTACCTGTTTGTGTGTGTGTTGTGGTTGCTTGTTTTTTTTCTTTGGCGCTTTTTGTGTGTGAAAATTTGAGATAATGATGTAGTTTGTAACCAGAATCACATTAATCTACAATATAAATTGGCTGCAATAGGTTTGTAACACATTTCCAACAATTTGGCTGCAATAAAACTATTTGAAATCTTTAAGAAATAATTGATCGCACTTAGATATGGATATTAAAAATGTGGCTACAATTTTTTAGCTATAAATAATTTAAAGAGACTTTTGTAAGCAATTTCTCTGAAAAATGCTACCTTGCGATTTAAGTTATATAAATATATTAAACAACCATATTTCATGTTATGGAAATTATGTGTCTAATCCAATAGCGACAGGATGTAATATCTCATTAAAACTGTGCACTTTTTACTTCGCAAAAGGTAAGGTTCGCTTATCTCCATCTTTAGACGAAATTTCCTTCTTTACAGTAATCGACGTATAAAATTTGAATTGAATTTTTCTACACCTGTCAGCGTACAGTGTAGATAAACAATGCCAAAATTGCCTCATTCGGTAAAACCGGAAACGCTCGAGTCTGAAAGACAGAGTGACAACACTTAAACCGCATTCCGTTTTCATGCGAGCAGTGAAGATGTGTTTTTTGGAAAAGAAATTGTTCACGATTTTTTCACCAAATTTCAAGGATAAGAGGTCCTTATATGATATCTGGCTACATTTATACTTATTTATGTTTCAAATGCCAAAGGTACCTAGCTGTAAGAATCAGTGCTCGGTACGACTAAGTAACATCGGTGTTTATCCCGTGAACTGTTTTTTTCTCCAAAGATCAGCAAATTCATCTGTACCTTGAGAAGGAAGGACAGGCGTAGGTCTGTTGGAATGCTTCCGTATGTTGGATGTTTGTTGTAAGATTAGGTCTTGTAAAGGCACAGAAACATGAAGTGACGTTGACAAGTTCTCCCGCTGTCTCTTCTACACCGCTCAACATAAGTCCAGCGCCGTTGGCTTTTCATGGCTGCAGTGTCTGAATTAGCAGAACCTGTTGCTTTTCCGTTTTAGCTAGATTCACAGGGTTATCACCACCACGCATGTGGGCTTGTCTGGCTCTGATACCTATAACCACATCGGTAGAGGCATCAGAAGAGAAGTGAAGAGTGAAGTGACTCAATCGACTTCGCCACTAGGGTTGAGAAGTATAGGTATACCTAGGTCACTTTCGCCACACGGGTATCCCCACCGGGCTATCCAACCTCCTTGGGTTGTGGCTCCTCATCTCTCCTGCAGCGTACTAGAGGATAGGAGAAAAGGGTTATCTACAGGCAGATTTGGGTTGGTTTGACTGAGTATTGTTCCCTATTTACTAATCAAGTTTTCTGTTGCAGGTATGACGGGAGCAGGAGCCTCTGTTCACAGGACCGCATGTGGTCATACATCGTGCGCGGGCATTCCCCACTCCCTCTGTGACAAGTGTAGGATTACTCAAGGCCTCGTCTCATGGGAAGAACAGAACACCTGCATGGAGTGTGAGCATCTCTAATATGAAGAGTAAAGATGAAAGAAACAACTCTGCCAAATTTACCTTTTATCATTATTTATTTGTCGGTTCACGTTAATATTAAAAGTGGCTTTTAGCTCAGAAAAAAAATTGGCGTTCTAAAATATTTAGCATAATTAATAATTAAACAATAATATATTTTAATAAAGCAGGCTTACAAGCTGGTACAAAATGTTGCCACGTGTTTGCAAAAGAAGTATATATATATATATATATATATATATATATATATATATATATATATATATATATATATATATATATATATATATATATATATATATATATATATATAAATATATATATATATATATATATAAATATATATATATATATATATATATATAATGTACGTGAAATTAAAATATTATTTCCACTGAAAGGAATGTTTGTAAAAGTTCATGCTTTGCTACATACTCTGGTTCTTTATTCTTAGTTTCTTAGTTTCCCGAATCGGATGGTTTCCAGAGAACTCCGACGACATCTGACGTCGAAAGACTGAATCTGGCACACCTATAGTGGATGATGGCATTTCATAAACATTTTAACTTGATCTTCAAGCTCAAGCTCAAATTGAGATCAAAGTATGTTTCCCTCAAAAACGTCTACAGAAAACTTTTAGAAGGTTTCACTTGGGAAGACGACATTTGGCAAAGGCACATAGGGTATGAGTCCCCTTGAAATCCTCATTTTTTGCCTTTTTCCCTGAATCTTTACATTCAGGGTCAAGAACAAAGGTTATGTGCATCTCGGTAAGCGCTACATAAGGACTAGCAATTATCTGGCAAACGGTGAGAGGTAGTGGTTTGAACTTATTTTCCACCCTTTTGATTGAAAAGGGCAGAAACTAAACCTTTTCCTGGTACTCTGTCAACAAATGATAACAACAGGACAGCACGAGATACCAGGTAACAGCTGCCTCAGCTAAATTGAAATCAAAATCTAACACTAGCGCCCAACAAAAAATAAAAAAAATGGAAGATATTTATTTGGCATTTCAAATCCCCAAGGGTCAGGCATAAAAGCATGGGTGCACACTACGCCCAAAGTGGATCACGGCGTTATGATGTTCAGACCATGGCTTTGCGTATGGCTTGGATAGGACGTATTATCTCTTTGAGAGGTAGACCTATTTTGCAGTGTAGCGATTTTCTGCAATGGGTGGACTAAATTTTTTATTGCGGTGTAAGTACAGCTGTGACAAACTGCCTGTAATATCTATTTTTTACAAGAAATATGTTGGACTCTGCAATTATTGTTGCATGGAATAACAAGCACACTCTAGTCGGAGGCCAGAGTTTGTTTTTTATATATTCGGGACTTTGCAGATCAGCTGAAAATCTATGGCTCTTAGTGAATTTGGAATGAAATACACGACCTGGTTTGTGCTACTGGAAATCAACACCGTTACTTGCAGATGCCCTAGGAGCAACGGAGTAACCTTGTATCAACCTAAGCTGTAAGTGCTATAACCTTGTATCAACCTAAGCTGTAAGTGCTACACAATGCAACCTTATATCAAGTCAAATGCAAAACGATATGCAAGGTAACTCTTGCGTAAGTCCAAGCAGGAAGTTTGATACAAGTTTAGCATTGTGTCAACCTCAACACCCAACAAGACATAAATTGGAATCTTGATTATCCTTGTATCACTGTAATCACACCGCTCCATACAAAGATAACTTGTATTCATTATAGTCGAAGTGTCAGTGGTAAACGGGTACACTCCTTGCACTAAAGGCGAACAAAAAGAACTGAATGAGTAATCTTGTATCCCACAAATAAAAGCACCGTTTATCATTCTAAGAAGGGAAAGAACTAAATTAAATATGTTCATTTTACAAAACAACAACAAATCAAACAAATCATGATTATGTTGATTAAATAATGAAGGCAAAAAGCTATTAACACCTGCATACAATCAATCCTTTAAATTTTTCTTAGAAGAAAGAGCCAAATAAGCCGTTTCAAAAATGAACACTTCTAAAGAAGAAATTGGTGGAAAGTAAGAAATTTTAAAAAATTGCAAGTGTTCGAATCAAGCGAATCAAGTGTTCGAATCAAGCGTTACGCTAGGCGCTAAATAAAAATCCTGGAATTTAATGGCGTTGACATAGTGATATACAATGGTGACGCTATATTTCTCATTTTTATACATGGTGATACCACGATCGCGTTATTCCAATATGAGGCCAAATATTTCATATTTGACTCTCATTTTCGAGAAGTGACACAGGTGCATATACCAATGATGCTGGGTATGCAGCAATATCAGTTTGTGATACTGAATGTTTGTTGCTGTATTTAAACAGCTTGAGTTATTCTTCGAATATCGCATCAGTGAGATATTTCAAATTCCGCCTTAAATCTGATAATGAGCACGAGTCTGACGTTACCGCGTAAATTGAATGAGAACACAAGGGAAATGAGAAAGGCAGACAACGTTATAAAAGCAACGAAACCATGTGATGCCGCAGCATACAAAAAGCCAAAAAGCACTATCATCCTACAATAAGAGAAAAGACTATAAGTGAACTAAAATATCGAACTTCAAGAGAAGTTAGAACAAACGTTAGTGAGAGCAGCAAAACAGATGTATCACAGCATGCTTAATGTCAACAGGGAATGAATAAAAAAATAGCGATACATTAATAACTATAGTGCCAAAGAAAAAGCTAACAAAAAAGATATCACAAGAGAGATATCATTCAATTAATAAAGCCACAATTGGTGCAATAATCTGCCAAGTAAGGAAAAACTCGTTAAAGGGCAAAGGGAAAGGCATCTTAATATGTCGGATGTAAAATGGAAGTGATCAAAAGGACAAAAGAACGATATCAAAATCTCCCAAGTGTGTAGGGAAAATCTTTTAATAAGTGTAAAAGAAAAAGCGATTAAAATAGCGAAGAGAAGTCTGGAATTTCCTATCGAAAATTGTTAGAATGGTAATATCAAACTGTCAGAGAAAAAAATTTAGCTCATAAAAGAGCCATATAAAAACATTCTAAATATTAAACAGAAAACAATAAAAAGGGCAAAATGGCGTTATCATGGTTGATATGACGTCAAAAGTAAAACAAAACAGAAGGCAAATGAAAGATATTGGGAAACTTTACAGTTGAAAAAAACACAAAAAAGCAAAGCGAAAGGCACTTTATAAAAGTGATCCCAAACCAGAGCAACCCGAACACAAAGGTAAAAGACAGCAAGGTACCATGATGAGAAGTAAACTTTGTCAAAACAAGAGATAAACTATACGGTCAAAAAATAAAGGAAAACTTGCGAAAAGCAAAGCTACATGAATACTGATGTAACGAAGGAACAATCTCGAGCTCACTATCGCCAAACACGTGGATCACATGCAGAAATAAACTTTATGGCAATCCACTTTCGTGAACGTCTAATAATATCTCTAACTTATCACTTTTTACACAAATACAATGAATATTATAAACAGAAGTTTCCCAAAAAGGATTTCGTTTACTTGCGATAACAACATCAAGAAAGGTACAGTGGTACCTGAAGCTATATCAAGTATATGGATTAGAACTTGATAAGATTCCTGCTGACTTGGAACAGATGAATCCCTTAGAAAGACATCCCTTTCAATAAACGTACCTTTCATGAAAATAGTGAGTTTGTCGCAAGGGCAAATTAGTAGTAGGGAAACGACAGTTCTACCACACTGACCCCCCTACCCCCTACCCCCTACCCCCCCCCCCTAGAGGTAAGAAAATTTTGCGATTTCAGCATAGTAAAACGACAGTTCTACCACACTGACCCCCCCCCCCCCCTAGGGGTAAGAAAATTTTGCGATTTCAGCATAGTTATCCGTTTCAGACGATTCTGAGCAACTTTGGTTTTCATGACCCCCCTAGGGGTCGATTACCACCGGTAAGAAGATTTTGCGCTTTCAGCATAGTTACCCTCTACCCCCCCCCCCCCTAGGGGTAAAAAAATTTTGTGATTTCAGCATAGTTATCCGTTTCAGACGATTCTGAGCAACTTTGGTTTTTATGACCCCCCCCCCCCTTATCATGTAACACTGTGTAGTTGAACAGCCACAGACATCATTCAAAGACGAGAGCAGACCTTTTTGTTCTCCTTGGAAAAACTTGGGCAAACTTTTGGTTTTTGGTTTTTTGTGACATTATGTGACAACATGCGACTGTGACATTATGTGACTTTATGTGATCTGTGACATTATGTGACTCTGTGACTTTTTTAACATAATAGCCATATTTCTATGTTTATTTTCACTATTATTATTATGATAATATTTAATTAGTCATATTTCAATGGTTCTATTACAATAATCACACACACAGCATAGGAATAAGTACATGAAAGGTCTCAGAGTGTGGGGAAACTGATCGATAAATTTCAGAGTGCACTCGTTCAGAGCGTGGGATCGATCAATAATTTGAGAAGGAATGGGATTTTCCCTACGTTAAGTCCAATGTTATGTTTTATGTTATAGTAGTTGGAAAATGGTGCTTCTAGACCAACTTTAGCAAATGTAGTTTTTGACAACATATGATATATAAAATAAGTTTTAGCATTTTACCATGCTACTTATTCAAATGTTCTAAAGTTATAGTGGTGCAGAAATGGTGGTTCTAGACCAACTTTAACAAATTTTGTTTTCTGACAACATATGATGTATAAAATAAGTTTGATTTTACCATGTTGAAGTAGGGAAAAATCAGGGTTCTAAACCAACTTTAACAAATTTATTCACGTTTCAAACGATTCTACCACTTGGTTGATTGTTGGAAAATGGGAAGTGAAAATGTGGATAGTTATGTAGGAAAACTGCGCCCATTCAAACATGTCGTCGAATGGCAAGCCCATTTAAAAGACGTGTTCGAATGGCAAGCCCATTAAAAACACGTGTTCGAATAATTTTTGGAAGATATTACTTCGTGGTATTGTTCAACAAATTGTTCAACATGTTCAACATGTTCAACAAGTTGTTCAACATGTTCAATATGTTCAACAAGCTCAACATGTTCAACATGTTCAACAAGTTGTTCAACATGTTCAACATGTTCAACAAGTCCAACATGTTCAACATGTTCAACATGTTCAACAAGTTCAACATGTTCAACATGTTGTTCAACAAGTTGTTGTATATAAAGCTATGTTTAAAGACTTTCTCATCATTTGAATAGTGTAGGTTGAACCGAAAGGATGTATAAATGCAACATTTGTTCAAAATCTTACAATTGGCCACAAAGGTAAACGTGGTAAAGTTATTTCTAATCATGTTAAGTCAACTCACTATAAAGTATAAAAGGCAGCCGCCCTCAGACCTAACACACATTCTGTATCAAGATACTAAAGAGTGAACATGTCTGCAGTGAGCGAGCACCAACTACCATCTATGACAATGCCGGTAGAAAAGTCTGAGACAATGCCTGCAGAAAATTTTATAGTAAAGCCTGATACAATACCTACAGCAAAGTCTAAGGCAATGCCCATGGTAAAGTCTAAGGCAAAGTCATGTCAGCAGCGTCAAAAGCGACCACATCTTAGAAAGATAAAAAGAGATGAGTTACCAGCTATGACGCCGCCGTGTAAAAAGCGAAAAATTAAGACAGAGCCTAAAATGAAGCGAGAACCAGAGTGTAAAGCTGCTACCACCATGAAGAAGATGAGTGTAGACGATTTACCGGTTATGATACCTATTAATGGAGAAATATATATTAAATTGGCGAAATATCAACAGAAAGTGATGGTTAACATTCGTGAATATATTACGGATCATACATCTGGGCGGTTACATCCTACCAAGAAGGAAATTTTGTTGTCATTGAAAGATTGGCACATGCTGAAGAAGCAAATGACGTCAGTGGATCTCATGCTTCAGAAAATGGATTTGTATAAATGCAGTGAATGTCAGAAGATGGTTGATTAGACAGCGAGATGACTGTATACAGTTTTAACTGCATGACGAGCTTAGTGGATGCTATGATTTCATCACTCTCAGCGCAGAAGATTGGAGCGAAGGTTTTGAAGCTTGACAAGAACTTGAAACTTAGCTTTGACTCATATGGACATGTACATTTGATACGTAGTTCAAATAAAATTGTCTTCATATGTAGACTATGAAATTAACATGATCTATGTTCATGTGAAGTTAGTTGTTATAAAATTTTAAGTTAAGTTCTTGTGAATATGCACATGTATTAACATAATATGTATTTGAAATAGTTTTGTTTGTATCATAATTGTACATATTTGTAATATTCAATAAACACATATGATGCTTTTCAACTTTTTATTTTTCTCATACAATACTTGAATAATACATAATAATACAATTCTTGAATATAATACATAATAATACAATTCTTGAATATAATACATAATAATACAAAATTAACTATAATACCTAATATACGATATATGATTTATGGTTTACGGGTCAATTAAAACCGCGTCAGGAACCTTGTATGTTGCAAAGCAAGACATATATTAATACACAACGCTTAAGCGAATAAAATATTACAACATTTATAAAGTCTTTATCATAAAGTTTAGTCAAATAAGTCTATTTTTCTTCATCTGTTTCACTCTGTTCACTCTCCATACCACTTTCTTCATCACTGCTGTCATACTCCTCTTCCTTATCTAGTAGGTCTTCAAAGAATGCATTGTTTTTCCTTATAGCCGCCTTTAGTGCCTTTGAATACTTGTAATGTTTCTCATCCACAAAGTAATTAAAGTCCTTTAAAATCTGTTGATAATGTTGGCTTTGTTCTAGACGCTGGGTATATTTGAATAGTCTCATAAACAGTTGTTTTAGTCCATGTTTATAAATGGGTCGAAGGTCATAACTTGCTATTTCACGCGCATCTTCAAGTCCTTGTTCTTCATATTCTGAAACCTTTTCTTGAAATTTGTCATCATAGTCATCGTAGACTTCTTGAACCATATCATACCAAACAGAGTCTATTTCTGACTCACTTTCAGAATCTGTTTCTGACTCACTTTCAGAACTCCTGTCATCAGCATCCTCACCACACTGCTCCATATGTTTGAGCAAAGCTTCTTCGCTGTTGTATAATGCACCACATTCTGTACAAGCATGTGCATTCTTTTCAGCCATGTTAACGCTTTCACTTTCCATAGAAGACTCATCTAAAGTTTCCGTGAAAGATAGTTTTACAGGGTTTTCCATATCCGATTCTTCATCCACTTCTGACGTGTGAGCAACCTTTAAGTGTCTTTTAAGACTTTGTGGCCAATTGTAAGATTTTGAACAAATGTTGCATTTATACATCCTTTCGGTTCAACCTACACTATTCAAATGATGAGAAAGTCTTTAAACATAGCTTTATATGCAACAACTTGTTGAAAAACAACATGTTGAACATGTTGAACAACTTGTTGAACATGTTGAACATGTTGAACATGTTGAACAACTTGTTGAACATGTTGAACATGTTGAACATGTTGAGCTTGTTGAACATGTTGAACATGTTGAACAACTTGTTGGACATGTTGAACATGTTGAACAATTTGTTGAACAATACCACGAAGTAATATCTTCCAAAAATTATTCGAACACGTGTTTTTAATGGGCTTGCCATTCGAACACGTCTTTTAAATGGGCTTGCCATTCGAATACATGTTTGAATGGGCGCAGTTTTCCTACATAACTATCCACATTTTCACTTCCCATTTTCCAACAATCAACCAAGTGGTAGAATCGTTTGAAACGTGAATAAATTTGTTAAAGTTGGTTTAGAACCCTGATTTTTCCCTACTTCAACATGGTAAAATCAAACTTATTTTATACATCATATGTTGTCAGAAAACAAAATTTGTTAAAGTTGGTCTAGAACCACCATTTCTGCACCACTATAACTTTAGAACATTTGAATAAGTAGCATGGTAAAATGCTAAAACTTATTTTATATATCATATGTTGTCAAAAACTACATTTGCTAAAGTTGGTCTAGAAGCACCATTTTCCAACTACTATAACATAAAACATAACATTGGACTTAACGTAGGGAAAATCCCATTCCTTCTCAAATTATTGATCGATCCCACGCTCTGAACGAGTGCACTCTGAAATTTATCGATCAGTTTCCCCACACTCTGAGACCTTTCATGTACTTATTCCTATGCTGTGTGTGTGATTATTGTAATAGAACCATTGAAATATGACTAATTAAATATTATCATAATAATAATAGTGAAAATAAACATAGAAATATGGCTATTATGTTAAAAAAGTCACAGAGTCACATAATGTCACAGATCACATAAAGTCACATAATGTCACAGTCGCATGTTGTCACATAATGTCACAAAAAACCAAAAACCAAAAGTTTGCCCAAGTTTTTCCAATGAGAAGAAAAAGGTCTGCTCTCGTCTTTGAATGATGTCTGTGGCTGTTCAACTACACAGTGTTACATGATAAGGGGGGGGGGGTCATTAAAACCAAAGTTGCTCAGAATCGTCTGAAACGGATAACTATGCTGAAATCGAAAAATTTTTTTACCCCTTGGGGGGGGGGTAGGGGATAACTATGCTGAAAGCGCAAAATTTTCTTACCGGTGGTAATCGACCCCTAGGGGGGGGGGGGTCATGGAAACCAAAGTTGCTCAGAATCGTCTGAAACGGACAACTATGCTGAAATCGCAAAATTTTCTTACCCCTAGGGGGGGGGTGTTAGTGTGGTAGAACTGTCGTTTTACTATGCTGAAATTGCAAAATTTTCTTACCCCTAGGGAGGGTAGGGGGTAGGGGGGTCAGTGTGGTAGAACTGTTGTTTCCCTACTACTCAAATTGATGTTGCTGGACCTGTTATCTGCGTTCCAAGTGATTTTTGGAGAAGACTAGAGCATCACTACCAAGATCTGTGCTTGATGCAGATATAGGAAAGGTTTGTTTGAATCGAAAGCTTGAATTTGCAGACAATGTAATTGACTAAAAAGGGATCAAAGTAAAAAATCTTTCAGAAAAGAAGGTTTTCAAAGTTGAAATTGAATGCTGTCGGGATATTGTTCCGCGGTTAGTGGCGAAAGAAGTGTAAATAGCAGAATGCAGAAGTCGAATTGGTGGTGATATTGTTCCAGGTTACTGGAGAATAAAGTCACAAGAACAGGAATTCGAATATTTTCACAATAACTATAAATACAGAATGGAAGCTGTACCAAATGGACAAAGTAGCAAGGTACGACACGGGAGAAGCAATTTCAACAAATCGGATATGGAATGATTGTACTATGAAAATGGATTAATAGAGTGTGTATCAGGTCCAGAATCACCACCTCTTCCATGCGCAATTTAAAAGATGCGACATCAAATATTATGAACACTGTAAACCACAAAGTGCACAAACAAGACATAGCGGAGAGTCGAAAGTGAATGCACATCTTTTTTAAAAATAAAAGTGCTCTTATAAACAGTAAATCTGATAGAGTTTATCTACAGATGAAAATGAGAATTCTGATGCTGACAATGAAAGCAGAGAATAAATAGAAGTTCATTTTGATATACGCATATAACCAAGAGATACTGCAGCAGAGACTGCCGTACAGTAGAACGAAATAACATTTATCCTAGCCTGTTAGCAGTTTCACAAGCCTTGTTATTCCAGTGCAGTTTCTAAAACGAAGAAATACAGTTCGTACTGAAAGACCCAAAAAGCTATCATAATCGAAATATTTTAATGGGAGATTCTTGCGTGCAGAGAATCGATTTTCCAAAGATCAAGTATTGCAATCAAGCTGAAACAGTGAGAGGAGGAAACAAAGCCGGGAAAAAGATAACTGACAAAAAGGAAATGCAAGATTATTTTAAGAACAAATAACGGTTATCGAGTTTGCAACCGATTCATGGCTCCCTACAACATTGATAAAAGCATGGTTAACTTATTTGCTATGTTTAGGCAATAGGGCATTGCCACATGATTTGGGATTTTCAGTGCAGCCGACTTACATCGATTACCAGAAGTCACTGAATCTATTATGAGGTAACAAGAAAAATATGTAATGTTCTAAGATATGATTTTTGAGCAAAGATATGACGCCATTGAATTGAATCCCACAACTGCGGCAATTATGTTTGACGGATCTGCATAGCAATTCATGAACAATGTTATCTTAGGCCTGCTGAGGACTTCCTCTACATGGTTAAATTTCAGCAAAGAGGCTCTCCCCACATTCATTGTTTGCTTTGGGAAACAGAAGCGCGTGAGGTGGACAGCTACTTAGGTGTGATACCGTTCATAGACAGATATATAAGTCCCAAGCTCCACTAGAAAATCAAATATTAAAAGAAATTGTGGAAACCATGTAAAAATCACAGCAAGTCATGCAAGAAAAAAATGAAAACAAGAATGCAGATTTGGCTTTCTAAAACCTCCTGCAACGGATACTTTCATCACAAGATCACAGATACGGAAAGATATAAAGGGTAGAAAATCTCAAAATTGCATCATCTCTAACCAATTGCACCTCTGAGGCCCAAAGGCTCGAAATATAGCTCAAAAATTCTGATCATTTTCCAGATAATTGTCAACTTCCAGCTTTTGAACCTGACCATGGCCGAAGATGTCAAAGTCACCATGGAAACCTGTTATATAACGTCTTTTAAGCTCAATAGGCCCAAAACACCTCAAATGGCACTTGAGCATGACCGCGGGGGTCAAGGTCACGTAGGTACCTCTTACATAATGTGTTAAGGTTAAATGGTCAAAATCGAGTAAAACCTGTCTTGACTATGGCCAAGGAGGTCAGTGTCGCCTAGGTACCTCTTTCATCACAGAGGTACCTATTAGACCAACAGGTTCGAAATAACATCACAATCGCTCCATCTCTAATCGTTTTCGAGATAATGGCCATCTTTCGGTTTCTTGACTTTGAACATGGCCGTGCGGCTCAAGATCATCGAGGTTACGTCCTTCAGGCCCAACGTACCTATCACAAAACCTATTTTAGCGCGAAGGGTCGAAAATAAGATCACAATCACCCTCACTGTACCCCTTGTTAAGATAATAGTCCACTTTTGGTTCTTGACCTTGACCATGACCGAGAAGGAGAAGGAGGAATTTTTTGCAACCACTCTGAGGTTAAAAAACTTTTGACTACAATTTGACCTTGAACTCTAAGGTGAAGGTAAAAATGCGTATTACACAAGGGCTCTCATCCTCTATTTGTATGCCAAATTTCATTTTCCAACGTTAATAATTTTCTACAACACTCCAAGACGAAGAAAATAATAAAAGAAAAAAAAACAGCAAAAAGGAATAAACAACCGAAATATCGAGCATTGCATAACCATTTGCAAACTTTGACTGCGAGAGGGAATAAAAATAATAATAATAATAATAATAATAATAATTTAAATAACAGGGGTCGCGTAGTATAAATAGCTAACAGGGAGGTGTGTGAATTAACAAACTATTCTGGCTGTGTGTGAAGTGTTGATTTGCTATTAAATAATTGAGTGTGAGAAAGGGTAAGTCGGATTGATCAATAAGTTAACATTCTCCACTATTTTGCGGGATTTGAATAACAGGCTCCTAGGTCGGAAGTAGGAAATAATGATCGGTAAAAAAACTAATAAAATGTGCTTGTGTCGAATACAGGTTACTGTTGGAACGCAAAGAATCAATGAACTGACCTTGGAAGTTTACGTTTAGTCTTTATTTTTACGTCGTAATTTACTGCTCACACGCTTTAACAACAAAGAGATACAGAAAATATAACAAATAGATATCGTTCGTAACACAGACAAAAAAACAGAGCTAGCAAGGCGAGAAATGCTTCGCTCTGGCTTTCTAACTGACAATAGAGAGCTCTTAAAGGTTCTTGTATACGCCTGATATAGCTGATCAGGGACGTATAAACTTTTAAGGATCACTTTCAACGATTCTCAATCCTTGCCGCACTGCTCTTCTTTGTATTTTTAATCTTCTTAATTACGCGATACTTCAGCTGTCAACACTTCGATGCATCAGTGAACAATGAGAGACAGCGTAATTTGACCCGGATTAAGTACTCGAAGGCGCAGGGCTCAAACCACGTGATCGACAAAAGGCTGTATTTTAAGTTGCCAACTTTCGCTGCCCTCGAAACATTTCGCTCCGCTATATAAGCCGACACCCTCAGATACTCATGAAACATTTACTATAAGGGCTAGAGCAAGGTCTAGAGCAAGGTCTAAAGCGAAACCACAAACAACCACCACGATACAATGACATTGCAATTAAACTGCACGTTGAATACAGGCACAAATTAAATTATGCGCCACTCTTGTGCATTAAAAAATACGCAATGTAAAAACGGCTGTAGAACTAAGAAGGGCACTAATACCAGATGGTGAGGTGGGAGCGTGAGCAACTACGTCTCAGTAGAAAAAAGACGTTCCAGAAAACATAATTTAAACGTCGTGGTCAAGAAAACCGCTAACGTAGCAAAAACATAAACAGGCGCGAGAGGCGTTTACAATAATAATAATAATAATAATAATAATAATAATAATAATAATAATAATAATAATAATAATAATAATAATAATAATAATAATAATAATAATAACAACAATAATAATAGCAAGAATCATAATAACAATAATAATTTTATGGAATCAAGATTTAGACACGCTAAAAGTGGTCTTCAGGTAGAGTGAAGGTAGAGTGGTCTTCAGGTAGAGTGAAGGGTGACTGTGTGTTTATGTCAGAAACAAACATTCTGTTCTCATACACTTTCTAGTCATAAGTATACTTCAATGCAAACACATTTTGGTTTGAATAAGAGGAAGTTAAAGGCTATTTTTGCAGTTAGTGAGGCGTAAAATAAGGAACACAGTCTATGACATGCTATACATTACTACTTGATTGTTAAAATCAAAATTTGAGTTTAAAAATATTCTGCTTCTTGAGCAACAAGGTTCACACTGAAAACCTCGCTTTTTTGTGTTGTGAGGTGTGATAAAATCAATTAAATGTAAAAAACAATACATTAATAAATTAACTATCAAGCCTTTATATTTAGAATTTATCACCTGGTGTTGACATTAATCTTTAAAAAATGACTTATTTGTTGAAGCAGTCATTTTTTCACAAACGGATAGACAAAATTGAACATTGGAGTCATGCTTCATTTTTAACTGGATACAAAATTGACAAGTTACTGGACATAAAAGCATTTGGAGTCATAGAAAAAGGCAATCAATCAATAACAGGTTACTGCTTAGGATATTTAGCTAATTAGGAATATCAACTAAAGATGAGTGGAAATAAACAATTAAAACTATCTTTTCTTTACATGTGTGTATCTTCAATAGTGGTGATTATCTTTTTGTGTAAATATAAGCGGACTGCTTTAGAATTTAAAAAATATAGCGCAGACCAGAAAAATGAAATTTCAGAATACGTGACACTTTTAATAAATAATCAAAGTCGAATTTTGAATGACATTTTACGAAAAACAGACTTGACAAACGAAAGGCTGCAGACATTAAAAGGCACCCAAGAAAATAAGAAACAGCCAACTCTGTGCAAATTAGAGTCCAAAAATCAAATGGAAACTCCTATCACAAAACGACTGGAGCAGATTGAAAAAAAGCTATTTCCATTTTGGAATAGAATAAAAATGGTCACACAACAATTGATGATGTCACAAGGGCAAGTTGCTACGACGGATACAGTTGAACTTCTAGAAAACTCTACAGATTTCTTTAAAGATATAAAAAAGTTCCACAACTCTTCATGTATTGTGCCTTTAGAACTCTAAATATCAGAGATCGAACTATATTTATACCAACATCAGTTTCCCATAACGCGTGACGTATGTGACGGAACCGGAACGGAATTAATCGATAAGGGACCCCTGACTCGCTTAAAGCCTGAGAAACGTTTCAGGCCGTGTCAGGCGGACAAGAGCGCCGGCCTCTGTCCTGCGCCCTTTAACTGGACCCAACACATAGCGGTAACATCCGGAAACAAACTACAATGGACGTATGTCAATGTAGTCAAGAACGGATGCGTGACTGATGTGGGGGATTACTACACAGCTCACTTTCGGGTTCTTATTGTGAAATGTAGACAGCCCAACAGCACTTATACTGAGAAAGCTCCATCGGCTAAACATATATTCACAATCACGCAATATTTCGGAACAGTCTATGGACACTTCGTACCAGAAAATTTGCTTAAAATAGCACCATATTTAGAATTTCTTCGCTGAAACGAACATATCATGATACATTCGCCAAGTAACAGTGAGTTTGCAAAACAGTGGTTTACATCGCTTGGGATAAAACTAGACCGCATCATCACAGGCGATCACTGCGCCGACATCCTTTACGTCCCCAAAGGAACCCGATGTGGATGGGCGAGTGCATTCGAAACACAGCTCCTGTCGCTCTTCATTCGTCGGGATAATACAGTCGTGCCTACGTCATCACGCCGGAGCATTGTCGTCATCGAGCGGACTAAGCAACGCGTGATGCAAAACGGCGAGGCGATGATTAAATCGCTGAAAGCATTAGCATCCCCTCGCAACATGAGCGTCGAAGTGTTTACCGATTCTCAGTTTCCGTCGTTCGAAGAAACAAAGGCTATGTTTAACCGTGCATTTATGATTTTCACGAACCAAGGAGCGGGCATGGCCAATATGATTTTATCACAACCCGGAACTTTAATATTTGAGTGTTCAATATATGACGGATTCGCCAACTGGAGTTTTGGTTATTATGCTACAATCCTTGGTCACAAGTTCTTTAGCTACAGGAGTAAAGATTGCAAGAGTGTGAGGGCAGAGGAATTAATGGTTCACGCAAAGCAGTATCTGTCACTTCATGATGAAATCGTTTCTGATGCGTGTCCTTCTAGCTATACTGTCAATTAATGCCAATTAATGCTAATTACATCAATAATTACTTACAGCCAATAACATTTTTCGCACAGAGAACTTCTGTGTCCAACCGGTAGTTTGTATCATAGACTTTGATAGACCTCCTTGCCTCTTCAATTTCAGAATAATGTCGAATCTGTGAAATGGACTATGTAGGAAAGTTGTTCAATGTGCTTCCTATGTACGAAGCGTTGTATATATCCACTTCAACATGTTGAAAATTGCAAGTTTATTAAGAAATTCAAAGCGAAGTTGTAGAAGAGTTTCGGAATTCTTAACAATACAATTAAGAATTAACATTCTTAACATGTTAAGAAACCACACATTCGTCAGGTAAAATAAATTTAAAAGAATGTATCTAAGAAAAAAGATAAGCTGAACGTAGAAAAAGAAATGTGTCACTTAAGAAGACAATGGAATATCATTTTCTGCGTAAGGGTGTGGTTTTTATTGATTGTGCCGCATTTACTACGAAAAGGGACAATCAAGCGTCTCACATATTTTGATAACAATAGTAATTTCATCGTCTTGCTGCGGCATTAATGTGATTTGAGGCCCTGCGCTTAGTAAACTCGGACTTCGACTAGTATGTGTCGGACTTCAAATGGGAAAAGCAGGCCTAAGATGTAAGCTGTGCGCCTATAATCACATTACTGCCCCGTAGAACGAGGTGAATGGCGTCCCAGCCACGATCTAGGTCAGACATGCAGCGTCTGTCACAGCTATAAAATTAATAAGATCGTATGAAACTTTTTTCTTGCTTTTTGGGTGCTTTTTGTATATGAAATTTGAGATAATGAGGTACATTGTTACCAGAATCATATTAATTTACAATATAAATTGGCTGCAATACGTTTGCAACATATCTCCAACAATTTGCTAGCAGTCAAAGTGTTTGAAATCTTTAAGGAATTATTTATCGAACTAATATGTGGATGTTAAAAATGTGGCTACAATTTTTGGCTACAAATAATTTTAAGAAAAGTACTTACGTATGAGTAATTTCTTTGAAAATGTTATTTTGTGAATTAAGTTACATAACTTTAATAATCAACAGTATTTCATGTTATTGAAATAGCCACTGCATGTAACATGTCATTGAAAATGTGCATAAAACTTTTTTCATTTCACAAAAGCTGAGGCTGGCTTATCTCCTTCTTTAGACGAACTTTTTTCGGTAATCGACATATAAATTCTTATTGGGCTTTTCTACACATGTAAGCGTACAGTGTAAATAAACATTGCCAAACCTGCCTCATTCGTTAAAACCGGAAACACTCGAGTCTGAAAGACAGAGTGACAACACTTGACCCGCATTCCGTTTCATGCGAGCATGAAGATGTATTTTTTAGATAAGAAATTATTGACGATTTTTTCACCAAATTTCCAGGATAAGAGGTACTTATATGATTTATGGCTAGTGCAATACTTACTTGTATAGTTACTGAGATTACGACGGAATATTCGAAGTGTTTCAAATGCCAAATCTGTCTAGCTACAAGAATCATAGTGTTCGGTACGAGTAAGTAATACCGGTGTTTTTTCTCCACCGGTCTTCAGATTCACCTGCACTTTAGAACGAAGGAACAGTCTCTTGGAATACTTCCGTATGTTGGATGTTTGTTGTAAGATTGGGTCTTGTAAAGGCACAGAAACAGGAAGTCACGTTGATAAGTTCCCCCGTTGGCTCCCCACAATACTAAAAAAATCAATGAATGACTTATTTGCTGTGTTTAGGTACTTAGGCATTCCCACATGGTTTGTGATTTGCAGTGCACCAAAATTCGGTCCGTGGCCAGAATCTTTCATGAGACAACAAGAAAAGTGTGTAAATTCGAAGATATGACCTTTCAGCAAAGATGTGACCCAATTAAATAGAATCCCGTAATTGCGGCTATTGTGTTTGACAGGCGTCTAAAGGAATTCTGGAGTCCTGCTGCTCCAATTAAGTAGCTGAGGACTTCCTCTCAGGGACTGAATTTCACCAAAGAGGTTGTCCCCATATTCGTTATTTGTTTTGTGTAACAGAAGCGCAAAAGCTTGATAATGGACAGCGATCAAGACGTGATAATATTCATACACAAATATAGAAATTCCACTAGAAAATGAAACCTTAAAAAATTGTGCCAGCTAATCAAACGCACAGAAAAATCACAGTAATTTGTGTAAAAAAGGAAAACAAAATGCAGATTTGGCTTTCTAAAACCTCAAGCAAATGGATACTTTCATTACAAGATCACAGACATGGAAGATTCAGCAAACAACTTTGAAATAGAAGACCCTGCTAAAAGTAAAAAGTAAGATCTAAAGCGCAAACTCTAAATATCTCAAGCAACAGTCGTTTGAAGAAGATTGTCTTGATTATGCTGGATTTTAAAACTATAAAGAATACGAAACCGCACTACAATTGCTTTCCTAAAAACTATTGTTGTATTGAAACGAAGACCACAGGAGTCTATGGTCAATCCGTACAATTGTGCTTTACTTTTCGCCCTTATCAAAATTAGAAACTTTAGCTCAAGTAAAAGATAAAAACTCAAAGATTTTGGATGCCAAATGATGCAAGATTAAGCGTCGAACTAAAGGCAAATCTGCTGCCATACGATATATGAAATTATCTGCTACTTGACAGTCAGAAAAGATATTACTGGACCCTGTTGAAAATGCACCTCCTTTCAGAATGAATTCCCATCTTTTACTAAGAGACTTTAAAACATTCGAATGCATTCTTGAGCAAGTAGCTGTACGCTTAAACAGTAGGGGATTTTAGAGCCAACTGAAATTGTTAAAAAATCAAACCCTTTTCGAAAAAGTAAGATGCATCGAATTCGTTCTGGATAAATGTATCATTGCAGTTGCATAGGAACTCCAGAAACGACAATTGAGCTTTGTGAAGATATGCCAACCGCCTGTAGTGAATCTTCCACTCTATCTTCCACCCCTTCCATTCTATGCTTCCAAAGTTTAGGAGTCTCCATAAAAAGCAACGTCCAAATTTTGCACGATAAGAAGATGGTGCTTGAGAAAAGTGGTAGTATGTGTTAGTATACGTTGGGTACATGCGTTGGAAAAAGTCACATCATAAAATGCATTCGTTATGAAGTTGAAAAGTTGCTTAGAGTTACCAAAGGTCCAGAAGACAGTACAGTCGTAGTGACAGCCTGTACAGCAACAGTAGCATTTAATATTGCGGACATGACTCTTCACAGCGCATTTGAATTACCAGTACCTCTTACACACATATGAGCTACAAAGCGATGACGCGCTGGCATTGCTGAGAGCAAACCTTAATAATTTGTCAGTTCTTATCGTCAATGAGGTGTCTATGGTAAGGTAGTTTGCACTTCTGCTACACAAGTGACTTCAGTAGCTGAAAAATGAGCAACGAAATGAAGAATTTTCGGAAGTTTGTCTGTTATTCTCGTTGGAGATTTCTCGACAAATGATATGCAGATGATTGTCTCTGCTCGTCGTTGTGGGGAAATCACAAAATTACAGATCTCGCTGAAATCATAATGCAGTATAGATGATTGTCTCTTCTCGTTGTTGTCGGGAAATCTCGAAATTACAGATTTCACTGAAATCAGGAGGCAAAAAATAACCCGGAGTTTGGAAATTGCTGAAAGCAGCACACACAAAGCCAAAGCCACATTAAACAATGAACAGGGACGTTTAAAATATGGCGAATTTAGTTAAGTGGTGCATTGGCGCTCGGGTTGTTCTCACGCGGAACATCGATGTGAGCAAGGGTCTCGAAATGGAGCATTTGCTGTTTTGGGCGTGACGCAGCCTCATGAAAATTAACCATTTTCCAGTTTGCTTATTTAGCTTTATCCTAGAGATTCAACTTGTGACAATGATGGAATGAATACAGTTTGATAGAAATAACACATTAGGAGAATCTTCATCTAAAGAAAACACTACATACTTCGATGAATGGGTAGTACTTGAAAGACGGGTGTATCGATCGGATTTCCTGTGATGGATGGGAAGTAGAAAGACAGGTGTCTCAATCGGATTTCCTGTGATGAATGGGCAGTATTTGAAAGACGCGTGTCTCGATCGGATTTTCTGTGATAAATGGGTAGTACTTCAAAGACGGGTGTCTATGGATATGTACAAGTGATTACAGTACCAACTACACGATGCGGTACGTTGTTAGATACAAATTATTTTAGTTATCACTAATCAGTACAAGTGCTGTTTAAGTTCGAAAGAGGAAGATAATGGTAAACTTCCGGTTTTTGACTTTGGCCATGATCGAGAAGGTCAGATTCACAGGGGTAGCACTTAGGTAATGTCTATTACAGTCAAACGGTCGAAAATCGCCCTATCTGTAACCGTTTCAGATAAGACGACCTACCGTTAACGGTTTTTGAGATACAAGGGTCATGCGATCTTTGAACTTGACCCGCAAGGTTAAGATTTATATCGAGACGTTACTGTCTCCTGAAAACAGGGACCTGAGTCATTTCTAGCCATCGACCGTGATGATTATGGAATTTAAAGATTTATCTGACCTCAATTTGACCTTAGCCTTTGAAGTCAAGGTAAAAAAAATATGCCGATTCCACGAGATCTTTTTAAACTGTATACCTGTGACAAATGTTGTTTTCCTACATCAAACCATTTTGAGGTAAAAAATATTTGACTTCAATCTGAGTTGCGTATTTCACGAGATCTCACCACCCTCTAAGCGTTGCAAAATTTCATCTCCGTACGTCAAACAGCCTTGAAACATTTGTCTGGAAACCATCCAGGCGGACATAAGGAATAAACCTTCGGAAAGTCAGCTAAAGTATACGCATTTGGAAACGAAGCTTTTAAGTGGGAATTTAGTGTGGCTTGTGTGGGTGTGAAGAAGCGTATGCCAGAAGGCGTGGCTTTCAAATTGAATAATAGAATGTTTCTTTTCTAATGAATGCATACAACATTGAATTTCTGCTCTTTCAGACGACGATGATGATGTTTCCCTGGAAACAATGTCAATTTACGGATGCCCGAGCCATTGGATTTGTCGACTGCATATCAAAGCCAAAATTACTCAACATCTAGTTATGAATCAATATCGGTAGTGATTAAAGAATTGACCATAGAAGCAATTTCATTCGATTTATAGACTGGATTTCAGTCAAAAAAATTTTAATTATCTGTCTACTTTACCAGTTACACAATAACCCTAAAATGAATAATAATAATAAAAAGAAAAAGAAAAATAAATAATAATAATAAAAACAATTTTTGTTTCAATTAAAATCCGAAAAAGTGTTCGGGCGGAGTTGTTTGGATGGTATATGTAATGGCGGGTATTGGTGGGATTCTCTAAAGAGAAGGTCAGGCCAGAATGTGGAACACACAATCGTTTTACTCCTCTAGTTCAGTGACTATTTATCGGTAAGAAATACCTCGACTCTGAGTGTCAGACGTGTGCTTCTTAACCTGGACAGAATGCGAAACACAAACGTTTTTACTCTTCTAGCTCAGTGACTATTTATCGGTAAGAACCACCTCGGCTGGGGTTGTTATGTTGCAAAGTCAAAGATATCGTCTATTCCTGACCATACAAATTAAAAGTAAAAAGTAACGACAGAAACGAGCCCTTGATATAGGGAGGGCGGGATTTTCGTCGGTCAGTAAAGTATTGCAAAGTTGAGAAGCCTTTTCTGGTTTGAAACAAATTCCAATCCACTGATCCAAGTTCAAATCACATCGATCGCTAGAAATCGCGACATCCGGCGGATTTGGTTGGTTATACCCATACATTACATCGTATCTCATAAACCCACACACACTCACCGCCCATCAAGTTATAACATAAAGTTTCTGCTTTTAAAATCTCACCCTCGAAAAAAGATGTGTTTCAACATGATTACTCCATACGGTAGAGCAGAAGTAATGTATCCTTAGAATTATGTTTAATTGTTCTTTAATCTTGTGCGCAGTCACCTTAGTTTACGTCTCATTTCCCAGGTATGAATAGATTCTCCACACAAGTCCCTCCACAAAACGGCCGAATTTCAGTACACTGATACGTTATGACACGTCTGTAATTTACGTAGCATCAAAGGGCAGACTGGGGAAAAGAAAGAGGTGGGAACTACCTGCTATATGTGAGGATAAGGAGGGTGGCGGGAGTGGAGAGGGACTGACAGGCACCAAGGGTGTGAATGGATTCAAGTTTTACAGCCGTTGAACAAGGCTGTCTGAAAGACGAAAGAAGGACAAAGGAAATGTATATGGTATTGCATATGAAGGACTAAGCTTCAGATAGACTGAAGAGTGTTTGTTTGCTTACATCAATCGCACATATTTCCCAATCAGACCCCTTCCACTCATAAGCATACCTAGAAACGTATACACATATTCAAACCAAAACGCTTTAAAAATAAGAATGCAAGAAGGAAAAATCACATTTGTTACAGTTTACATTTGTTAGCAAATTACTGGTGAGGATTAGTGATAATTAGTACATCAGGAAAATGAACTAAAGACGAGTAGACATATACAATTAAAATTATCTTATCTTTATATGTGCGTATCTTTGATAGCTGTGACTATTTTTTAACCCGTGACGTATGTTATGGAACTGAATTGGATTTACTCGATAAGGGGCTCATGCCTCGTTTAAAGCCTGAGAACCGTTTCAGGCCATGCCAGGCGGACAAGAGCGCCGGCCTCTGTCCTGCGCCCTTTGATTGGTCCTGACACAAGAGCGCCGGCCTCTGTCACGAGCCCTTTGATTGGTCCTGACACATTTTCTTGTATCCAAAATCTCATTTATGTTCAATATAAATTGACCAATCCGCGTAATACACAAAAATCGAAACTCACAAAAGCCGTGTCTAATTAAAGTGATTGTTCAGTGTTTGAATTGTGAATTTTATCCGCCAAGTAGGGTAGCACATATGGTCTGGACAAAACATGAGTAAACAAATCCAATAAAAAAATAAAAAGTCCTGTAATGATCCAGATTCGGATCTAGTAAATCGCCAAAAAGGAGATGTACACATAGTGTCGGTTAGTGTCGGACGGGGACAACGTGTCTCTGCGTCTCTCCTGCATTGGTACTGGCGGGAGTGGAGGACGGGAGGAGTGACCCAATATGGTCGACAAAAGTGGCAAACCGCCATAAGGGAGATCTATGCATTATGCCGGTTAGTGTCGGACGGGGACAACGTGTCTCTGCGTCTCCCCTGCATTGGTACTGGCGGGAGTGGAGGACGGGGCAGTGACCCTATATGGTCGAGAAACGTGGCAAACCGCCGTAAGGGAGATCTATGCAAAGTGCTGGTCAATGTCGGGCGGGTACAACGTGTTTCTGTGTCCCTTCTCCAAATGTACTGAATTTGGGTCTGATTTTTATGTCAATCTCTAGAAAATAAATAAGCCGATTGTCGGCCACTTTTACCCTTCGCAAAACCTTACTGATTACATGTAACTAAAGTGGCTTAACAGGCCTGGAATTTTTACTGTTAGGCCCAGACTAGTGTACAGGCAGTCCGCCCGGGATGGGGAAGAGGCACTTGGTTTCATATGTGTTATCATGCCTGTCCAAAAGAAAAGAAAAAGAAAAAAAGAAACTTGGCACTCCGCATTTAGGTCATTTTGAAATGTCGAGCTGCCGATCTACCGCTTATTTCCAGCCACACACACACCCTGAGCCTGACACACAGGACACAGGTCGAAACCATACTCTGATGGACCACCGGGCCCAACTTGTTTCAAGCCATGCAAACGCCATGTGCATGGCACACGGAAGACGGAGGCTTTCGGGCTACCGATCTTCTGCTAATGCCTGACACTGGTGCCCGAGCTGAAATCAAAGGCTACTGCTTATTTCCAGCCCTGTATAATCCCTGTGCCTGACACACGGGTACCCGAGTTGGAATCAGAAGCTTTCGAACCACCGATGCAGCACTTATTTCCAGCCTTGTATACGCTCTATGAACGACAAGCGTGTCGAAATCACAGCCTTTCTGGCCACCGAAACACCGCTTCCTTCCAGCCCTGCATACGTCCTGTGCCTGACACACAGGTGCCTGAGTTGAAATCGGAGGTTTTCGGACCACTGATCCACTGCTATTTTCAGCCATGATTTGCAGCCATTGCGTCATATTTTCAAAGATAAACTCCAGGGTTGCAATCTATGAATACTTTGACTATGGCACAAAGAAATTAGAGAAAAACAACCTTTGGAAAAAAGAAGTTTTTACCATGTTTCTACCCAACGAACCCGATATCAAACATGACACCCTTATTTGGCTTATGTTTTAATTTGTTTATGTTTATGTTTTTATAATTCTTGACGTGAAGTTGATAAATTTAAAATGAAAAGGGTGTTCTATTTTTGAACGAGGTCCACTATTTCATTTCAGTCGCTATTCGGCTCTCAAAGATGGCACGATTGTCCAGCAGAAGGCACATTAGTCCGAAACTCCGAAAGTACAGAAATTAGAAGGCCCAGTAGCTTGAATGACTAATATTCCGAAAGGGCACTTCTCAGATGGCTCAGTAAACCGGAGAATCGATATTCCGAAAGGGCACTTCTCAGAAGGCTCAGTAAACCGAAGGATCGATATTCCGAAAGGGCACTTCTCAGAAGGCTCAGAAATCCGAAGGATCGATATTCCGACTTCCCACTTCTCAGAAGGTGAATTAGTCCGAAGCTCCGATACCCAGAAGCTCGAGAAGTGCGAGGGTGAATCAGTGGAAAAGAAAATTATACCAAAGACTAAGTTTTCCGAAAACACAGTGTACCGATCGCAGTAAAGAAACACGATTTTAGCCTCATACTAGTTATCAGGGTTTGCAATTTTGGAGAAAAAACGTTGTCTGTTATTGAGGATTTTTTGCCGGTCAATGGCAACGTTTGTGGATTGATTGTGGGTTTATTAAGAAGGCGGTGTGTGCTGGGGGTGGGGAAGGGTAGGCAATTCCCCTCTACAGCCCAAAATTTTCGCATAAATCACCATTCCCCACCCCTCCTCCCAGAACCCTCTTCATCCAGGTGGCCAAGGGCTGGGCTATGCCCACAATGTGGGCTCAGTCGTCTGTGCGTCCCACTGTCCATCTGTCTGTCTGGCCGTCCACCTAGAAGCTTCTATTACTTACAATTCGTTATTTTGGTGGATTTCTTGCCTTTTTGGCAAATTGATCTCCGCATTTCCAATAAAAAATCATCTCCTCCTTAAATTTTATTGCATTTGCTCTAAATTTTAAATGAAGGTAGTGGGGAGGAGGAGTAAAGATGGCCGCGTCCATGTAGATGGAAGTCTCTTCACATATATACAGTGAAATCTGTCTCCGGACAAACCTGTACAATGTGGACTACCTCGGGCAAAATATTTCAGCTCCTTTTAATTTTCCATTTCTTTCCATACGATTGGACTTGGATATTTCGGACTTCTCCTTATATCGGACACCGGACGAAATTTTTCAGACCCAGTTCGAGATCTGACTATATATTTGAGCTGCTGGTTGAGTACAAGCCAGCACGTAGTCTGCGTTCAGCAGACTACCACACGCTCAAAATACCTCGCACAAGACAGAGATATGGAGAACGATGTTTCAGTTATGCCGCTCCTACACTCTGGAATGCACTCCCCAATGAAATCAAAACATACCAACAACTGTTGAATTCAAGAAAAGATTAAAGACCTATATGTTCAAAAATTACTGTTAAAAAAAACACTGACTTTTTACAAGACAGTGACTGTTATACACGTGATTCTTTATCTTAGAAAAAAGCAGTATTAATTTTAAATCAGTGTTATAATCATGTGCGCTTAGTGGCTTCGCCTAAATAAGCGCTATACAAATGTTCATAGGTAGATAGATAAATAGGCCAGAGACTTTTAGAACACGACACTTAGACCAGCGACCGCGAAGACATGTATAAGGGAGATGCAGATTGCCTACATGCTCAATAATGGTTTATTTAGCTGACAAATCAGGCCATAATTGCACAACCAGAATAATCCGGACACCTTGCTAATCCGGTCAAATTTCTAGTCCCAAAGTTGTCCGGATTAACCAAGTTTTACTATATATATATATATATATATATATATATATATATATATATATATATATATATATATATATATATATATATATATACATATATATATATATATATATATATATATATATATATATATATATATATATATATATATATCCATTCCCTTAGGATATATAATGATACAAAAGATATATGACAAAGTTATTGTACGGCAAGTCATTGTAAAAGCCAAAGAGCAAAGAGCTCCTTACACTTCACTTATGTAGACTTCAAAGCTGCCTTTGATGCTGTGTGGAGGAAAGCTCTGTGGAAAAAGATGCTAGCCATAGGTGTGGATGCGAAAGTAGTCAGGATCATCGAAGCTCTGTGCGAGGAAACAGAATGTGCGGTAGTTATTGGTGGTCAACTCACTGACTGGTGTGCGGTAAAGAACGAACTACGACAGGGATACCTCTTGTCCCCTACACCTGTGAGCATCTTTTTGGAATTTGTGATGAAGGAACTAAAAGACCTGGATACATTCCTACAGTTGAGTGACAATCTATCAGTAGACATCAGATACGCGGATGACACAACACTACTCTCAGCAGAATTTGACAAACTAAAGTCATTCACCGCCCAGCTTGAATCAGATGCCAAAAATGGGGCATGAAAATAAATGGCGCTAAGTGTAAGATTATCTCACCTGCGAGTGATAGCATCATGATAGACGGTAAAGAAGTGGAGAAGGTTCAAGAATTTGTCTTCGTAGGCAGTGTAGTACCAGACTGCTCAACTCACGTCAAACGAAGGATCGCACTTGCCTCGTCAGCCTTCGATCGACTGACAAAAGCCATATGGAGCAAGCGGGCTATAGGTAGCGACCTCAAAACCCGCTTATATAAGGCCCTAATACTACCTATCGCCATGTATGCATCAGAAACCTGGACTCTCAAGTCGGAAGACGCAGAATAGAAGCCTTCGAAATGAGATGTCTGAGGACAATTCTCGGAATATCCCTAAGAGACCGCTATACGAAAAAGAGTCCGAAAGACATTCCATATTACTGAAAGAATTTTAGAGGTAATCAAGAAGAAACGACTCCGTTGGTTCGGCCACATCACAAGGAAGCCTCTCGGATACATGGTGTACAAAGCATACTAACAAGACTTCAAGAACCCAAGACCCAGTAGAAGACCGCCAAAGAAGTGGATAAACCGGATTCGCCACACCGATCTCCCAGTAGCCACCGTAGAAAGAAGTGTATCAGACCGCGTAGCTTGGAAGTGAAAATGTCATGGAGCTGCAATGGGGCAACTGTTAAAAATATATGTATAACCATAATCGTACTACAATAATAATAACAGTGACAATAATCATAATTTTTGTTCTCAGAAAGTATCTCCTATATTATATCAGCTATAGTATGTTTTTTTCGGGCAACTGATTCCTCAAAGTACTGAACCTTCGGCAATATAGGTTTAAATATCAGAACACCGGGCTTCTTCTGACTAGCAGATTTTCGAAATATTAAACCTTCGAATTTTGTGGCCATTGGATTATTTCTGACTGGTGAGCCTTCGGATACTTAGAACTGCGGGACTTCGGAGTGCTTGCATTTCGAACTACTGACTCTTCGGAGCTCTTACCCTTCGGAATAATGAACAGTCTCCCACAAAACAGACCTCAATGGACGATCAATAGCTGACTTCAAATTTCATAATTAATACTCGGATAATAAAATATCAACATGTATCAGGTTTTGTAAATAAGGAGGCGGGATGGTAGCGGTGGTCGGTGGGAGGTGGTGGGGTGATCAAAATTTATATTCAGATATTACACGACAAGGTAGTAATATTTAAAATTTCCCAGTTCGCGTGGCATCTTTGCACAGATGATAAAGAGGTCAGCGGTTGGGTTGAGGGGAACCCCCAAAAAAAACCGATCACATCAGGGTTGTAGTCTTTTCTTGCTACCGCGTAGTAAAACAAGTACATCAAAAGCACATCATTGCAAGACCATGTGTACAATTATGTATCACCCTATAACTTCAGTTTTTGCACATAAGATTGACACGGGTTTCCACACAGCTTCAGTGCATTACAGTAAAATGCACACAACTTTGGAAATCAATAGTAGCTATTTTTAGTCTGACACATTTGCACTTTAGCCATTGTTCGTAACATGATACACTAAAGTGCACTTGAGACAGAGAGCTGCCTCGGTGACAAACCTTTTCGGATCCGCAAACTTCTTCCGGACTTCGTGATATTAACCTGGTGAAACATGGAGGATATAAACGAATATGCTTAGAACTTTTTAAACGATATACCTAACATATTTGGTTTATATATAACATATAAATTAATATACAGCCAGATAAGGAATGAGCATTGATAACAGACTAAGCAGAGTTGAACAGGACGATGAGGCAAACTTTCGTACGGCAGCTCCCAGGTAAGAGAAAGAAGTTCTTCCCCACAAGAATGTGGCATCTCACACGACACGGTACTCCAGCTTCAATATTAAGCAAAACTGGCCCAGTTCTATAATCTGTGGTTTGTGACAACGTTGTCGTTCTATAATCTGTGCATTGTGACACAATTCATGTTTTAGCTTATGAGTTCCCGGATTCTGTCAATTGTCGTTCGCTAGATTTTATTATACAACTGCAATTTGAAAAAGTAGTGATGTTATATATATTTATTTATTTATTATTCTTGTTGCTGTTGTTATTATTTTGCTCAGTAGAAAATACCTTTGGAATGTGAAAAGCTTTCGAATGAAATAACAAAAATAGTCTATGTATGGATATGGGACCAGAAGTGCCCTATTACCGCCCACTTTTCTCCGGAGACTTCTATGGTGAAGCTTATTCCAAGGTGGTACATGGTGGGAATTAATAGTAAGATACTTGTGCTGATGATGCTTGAATAATACGCTGTGCATTGATAGTATATACATTTAGGTACAATTATCCATTTCACTACCTTTTTTCAAAAAAAAAATGTTCCTCAGAGTACCTTTATAAATGTTTTCTCTCAGTGGAGAGTTTCCGCTCTCCTTCTGGTCTGAACAGGGTAGAGGAGTCTAGGTGGAGAGTTTCCGCTCTCCTTCTGGTCTGAACAGGGTAGAGGAGTCTAGGTGGAGAGTTTCCGCTCTCGCTCTGGTCTGAACAGGGTAGCGGAGTCTAGGGTGAGAGTTTCCGCTCTCGTTCTGGTCTGAACAGGGTAGCGGAGTCTAGGTGGAGACTTTCCGCTCTCGTTCTGGTCTGAACAGGGTAGCGGAGTCTAGGTGGAGAGTTTCCGCTCTCCGTCTGGTCTGGACAGTGTAGCGGAGTCTAGGTGGAGAGTTTCCGCTCTCCTTCTGTTCTGGACAGGGTGGCACAGTCTAGGTGGAGAATGTCCACCCTCGTTCTGGTCTGGACAGGGTGGCACAGTCTAGATGGAGACTTTCCGCTCTCCTTCCGGTCTGAACAGGGTAGCGGAGTCTAGGTGGAGAGTTTCCGCTCTCCTTCTGGTCTGAACAGGGTAGCGGAGTCTAGGTGGAGAGTTTCCGCTCTCGTTCTGGTCTGAACAGGGTAGCGGAGTCTAGGTGGAGAGTTTCCGCTCTCCTTCTGGTCTGGAAACTCCTCAGAGCACCTTTATAAATGTTTTTTTTTCTCAGTGTATTAGCCTAATACAGTTAAACCAACACAATACTGATGTGCCCTTTGAAACTTCCTTTTACCCCTTGGAACCCCACAAACCCTAATGCCCACATTTGCATCTAATGAATATAATATATAAAGGGTTTTAGTATGCTATTATCTTTAAGTTATAGATGTTCACCCTGGCAAATGTAAATGTTATTGTCATGTGATACTACCAAACATTAATAATGGACAGTTGACAATGCGGCTATATTAGAGTACAAAGCATTCAGAACCGTACCTAGAATTACATACAAACCTCAGTTATGTATCATTTTTTAGATTGTACCCTAAGATGAAAAACCAAAATGCACATGTCCGTGCAGTCTGTTACAGGTATACGTAAACCGTCACATGCAGAAACAACACCATTGTGTGTGTGGAATGACATTTGTACGGAAAGGCAATCTGCTCAGATATCACTCTCAAGGAGGGCGAAAAGGCTCTTAGATGACAAGCCAATGCCGGCGCCAAAAAGAATGAAAAGTCAATCGAGAAAATAGTGAATAAAGTAAAAAAGAGACCAAAATGCGAACATTTAACACCTCTAACATCATATACAAGGCAACAAAGAGGTGGAAGTAAAAGGCATGAAAGAAATTCTAAAAGCCCTAAATATATTTTTTCGGGCTCTAATGGACGACATAACCCAGTGTGCAGAGCACGATGAACTAGTTCGCATGGCTGTGCACACCGACGAGTTAGAATTTGATACTGAGGTTGATATCATAGAGTTTGATATTAGAGGTTGACTCAGAAGTTAAAAAGAAGGAACCGCTAAAAGCATTCATTTAGAAACGTTTGTGACAGAAAATCGGTGCAGCACTGCCATAAAGAACTCAGATGGCCTATCTTGTGCAAGAGCTGTGACCAAAGCTAAAAAAAATTCGATTTTCATCCCAAACATGAATGCAATCGAAAAAGTATACAAGACATACAAGCCCTGGAGTAGAGCGTAAAATCTATAAATGCACTGCGCTACCCTGTCCAGACCAGAACGAGAGCGGAAACTCTACACCAAGACTGTGCCACCCTGTCCAGACCGGAAGGAGAGCGGAAAGTCTCCATCTAGACTGTGCCACCCTGTCCAGACCAGAACGAGAGCGGAAACTCTCCAACTAGACTCCACTACCCTGTTCAGACCAAAATGAGAGAGGAAACTCTCCACCTAGGCTGTGCCACCCTGTCCAGATCAGAAGGAGAGCGAAAAATCTCCACACAGGCTGTGCCACCCTGTCCAGACTAGAACGAGAGCGGAAACTCTCCACCTTGACTGCGCTACCCTGTCAAGGCAAGAAGATGAGAGGAAACTCTCCGCCTAGACTGTGCCACCCTGTACAGACAAGAAGGAGAGCGGAAACTCTCCACCTAGACCCCGCTACCCTGTTCAGACCAGACGGAGAGCGGAAACTCTCCAACTAGACTCCGCTACCCTGTCCAGACCAGAAAGATAGCGGAAACTCTCCACCTAGACTCCGCTACTCTGCTCAGACCAGAACGAGAGCGGAAACTCTCCAGTTAGACTCCGCGACACTGTCCAGACCAGAAGGAGAGCGAAAACTCTCCGCCTAGACTGCGCTACCCTGTCCAGACCAGAAGGAGAGCGGAAACTCTCCACCTAGACTTCGCTACCCTGTTCAGACCAATATGAGAGAGGAAACTCTCCACCTAAACTCCGCTACCCTGCTCAGACCAGAACGAGAGCGGAAACTCTCCAGTTACACTCCGCGACACTGTTCAGACCAGAAGGAGAACGAAAACTCTCCACCTAGACTGCGCTACCCTGTCCAGACCAGACGGAGAGTTGAAACTCTCCACCTAGACTTCGCTACCCTGTTCAGACCAAAATGAGAGAGGAAACTCTCCACTTAGACTCCGCTACCCTGCTCAGACCAGAACGAGAGCGGAAACTCTCCAGTTAGACTCCGCGACACTGTTCAGACCAGAAGGAGAACGGAAACTCTCCACCTAGACTGCGCTACCCTGTCCAGACCAGAAGGAGAGCGGAAACTCTCCACCTAGACTTCGCTACCCTGTTCAGACCAAAATGAGAGAGGAAACTCTCCACTTAGACTCCGCTACCCTGCTCAGACCAGAACGAGAGCGGAAACTCTCCACCTAGACTGTGCCACCCTGTCCAGACCAGGAGGAGAGCGGAAACTCTCCATCTAGACTCCGCTACCCTGTCCAGACCAGACGGAGAGCAGAAACTCTCCACCTAGACTCCGCTACCCTGTCAAGGCCAGAAGATTAGCGGAAACTCTCCACCTAGACTGTGCCACCCTGTACAGACCAGAACGAGAGCGGAAAGTCGCTGGTTTATCATAGGGTGTAGACTGGCACCCGCCGAACACATTTTTCAGAACAGCATGAACAAAACTTGGTTATTACGTCAGTGATTTATCAGTAAAAAGTCAACAAAAGTGACACTTAAGTCAGCAATTTCGTAGAAAAAGTCGCCCCCCTCACTCTTCATGAAAGTGCAGAGGGGACGACTAATCAATGGTTTAACATCGTATTCAGTTCGTAAGCGTGATGTATTATCTAAAAGAGACTATATCGATTTAACTACAGAGTAGCGAAATTTTACATTTTCGAACGCACGGAATGTCGTTATGACATTTAATGCTTATTTTTGATATCAAAATATAATTAAAGATATTAATAAATCAATGAAGATCTCAGTAATTCATATTTTGCTATGAATAATTGAATTTTAGATGACAATTGTTTTTAGATCAAAATATCAATTTTATAAACTTAAAGAATCTTAAGGGAGACACACATTCACATAAAATACAACGAATCGTCAATTAAATTTTGGAGATAAAAGCAACACAATTTTTGATATCAAGAATTGTTTCTTTTGTGTACAGTAAAAAATTTAAAGAAAGATAATGCATACGAGGACCAGTCATTATGTATTTACAGATGGGTGTTTCTGATTTTTACTTAAAAATACACTGATATTTTGATTTCAAAAATCAATTTTTGAGATCGAAAAAAAATATCATGTGCAGATTTCAAAATGCAAATTAAAAAAGTATCATTCTGAAATAATATCTGAACTAAATTCTTGATATCAATAAAAGGAAAATAAATTATTGAGCTCAAAATCGATATTTTGCTCTCAAATATTTCATATGTGCTATAATTGTTTCTTGATATCTCTAAATATTTATTGATCTCAAAAATTATTTGTTGAGATCAAGAATACATTTAGAGATATCAAAAATGCAATTACAGGTGGCAAAAATTAATTCTTGATATCAAAATATTGATTTTTTGAGATCAAAAAATAATTCTTGATATCAAAGAATCAATTTTTGAAATCAAAAATTAATTCTTGAGATCAGTAATTCACTAATAAATATGAAAATGGCATTCCATAGGAACGCGCAAAATCACTGCAACAAAGGCTTGAAAATATGGTATTCTTCTTAAAACTGTGTTAAAAGTGATGTCATGCCATACCAATGGCATGAAAAAAAATTCGAAAGAAATCCATGAAATGTTTTTGCCACTGATTTTGGCTGTCCTGTTGCGAAATTTCACGAATTGGTAAAAAGAGCCGGCTATTTTAGCAACAGCCAGACTGACGAATATTTGTGTATCGCCAAAATAAAATTAGAAGTTACTCCATCCACCACGCACCAACAACTTGGGCAATTCGCCCACAACGTTGTATTCTGAAATCTGGAGAAATAGCATTTATTCAAACCTCCAGACTGACAGCAGAGGCCACGTATTATCTATGGCCCGTGTGGGCGAAATCCACTCCTCTGCTAACGGAATGTGAGACACAATCACAATCAATTTTAAATCATAGTGAAAACAAGCACAAGCACTTAAGTCCGATATAGCTGTACAGCTGTTTAGCGTGATAAGGCGCTTCCCAGTGCCACGCGCTAATGGGTTTATTTGGGAGGAGGGGGCCTTGTTTGAGGGTGCTAGGGTTGGGGTTCTGGTGCCACGCGCTGAGTGGCTATGGGTGGGAGGAGGGAGAGGGCATGTTTGAGGGTGCTAGGGCCTTTGTTCTGGTGCCACGCGCTGAGTGGGTATGGGTGGGAGGAGGGAGAGGGCATGTTTGAGGGTCCTAGGGCCTCTGTTCTGGTGCCACGCGCTGAGTGGGTATGGGTGCTAGGGTTAGGGTTCTGGTGCCACGCGCTGAGTGGGTATGGGTGGGAGGAGGGAGAGGGCATGTTTGAGGGTGCTAGGGCCTTTGTTCTGGTGCCACGCGCTGAGTGGGTATGGGTGGGAGGAGGGAGAGGGCATGTTTGAGGGTGCTAGGGCCTCTGTTCTGGTGCCACGCGCTGAGTGGGTATGAGTGGGAGGAGGGAGGGGGCATGTTTAAGGGTGTTAGGGCCTATGTTCTGGTGCCACGCGCTGAGTGGGTATAGGTGGGAGGAGGGAGGGGGCATGTTTGAGGGTGCTAGGACCTCTGTTCTGGTGCCACGCGCTGAGTGGGTATGGGTGGGAGGAGGGAGAGGGCATGTTTGAGGGTGCTAGGGTTAGGGTTCTGGGGCCATGCGCTGAGTGGGTATGGGTGGGAGGAGGGAGAGGGCATGTTTGAGGGTGCTAGGGCCTTTGTTCTGGTGCCACGCGCTGAGTGGGTATGGGTGGGAGGAGGGAGAGGGCATGTTTGAGGGTGCTAGGGCCTTTGTTCTGGCGCCACGCGCTGAGTGGGTATGGGTGGGAGGAGGGAGAGGGCATGTTTGAGGGTGCTAGGGTTAGGGTTCTGGTGCCACGCGCTGAGTGGGTATGGGTGGGAGGAGGGAGAGGGCATGTTTGAGGGTGCTAGGGCCTTTGTTCTGGTGCCACGAGCTGAGTGGGTATGGGTGGGAGGAGGGAGAGGGCATGTTTGAGGGTGCTAGGGTTAGGGTTCTGGTACCACGCGCTGAGTGGCTATGGGTGGGAGGAGGGAGGGGGCATGTTTGAGGGTGCTAGGGCCTCTGTTCTGGTGCCACGCGCTGAGTTGGTATAGGTGGGAGGAGGGAGAGGGCATGTTTGAGGGTGCTAGGGTTAGGGTTCTGGTACCACGCGCTGAGTGGGTATCGGTGGGAGGAGGGAGGGGGCATGTTTGAGGGTGCTAGGGTTAGGGTTCTGGTGCCACGCGCTGAGTGGCTATGGGTGGGAGGAGGGAGGGGGCATGTTTGAGGGTGCTAGGGCCTTTGTTCTGGTGCCACGCGCTGAGTGGGTATGGGTGGGAGGAGGGAGAGGGCATGTTTGAGGGTGCTAGGGGACTCTGTTCTGGTGACACGCGCTGAGTGGGTATGGGTGGGGGGAGGGAGGGGCATGTTTGAGTGTGCTAGAGCTTTTATTATTACATTTTATTTCTCATTCTTATCCTTCACAACCCTCCGTACACACTATGTTTTGAAATCCTTCATTTAAACCGTTCGGAAATAGAAAACTTGAGAAAAAAGACTCATCGTGACATCACAGGTTAAAAAGTAGGTCACCGCGCAAAAAGTAGTTTCATGACGTATTTTGCTGCAAAGCTGAAAAGGAAGAATGAAGGGAGAAAAAAGAGGAACTGTCACCACGGCTGCTTACACAACAATCCCTTGGGACTACATCGCTAAGTGTTATTTATCACACTTCATTTTTGTTAAAAAATGAACACTTGAAAAAAGACAAATGAACACTTACGTCACACGATGCATGGGCCCAATAGTACAAGTACAACAGATTGAGTGGGCTGTTGAGTTGTTGTATAACTAACTTAGGTTATTATGCGTCTAAAAAAACTGGCAAAAATGTTACAGTATACACGTGTTTGTTGAAATATCTGAAGCGGGAAGTGCGAGATGATGCGAGCCTAGGATACGGGAGTGGATGTTGTTTTCACTGTGACGCAGTGCTGGTGACGACACCGGTTAAAGTGACACAGTGCTGGTGACGACACCGGTTAAAGTGACACAGTGCTGGTGACGACACCGGTTAAAGCGACACAGTGCTGGTAACGACACCGGTTAAAGTGACACAGTGCTGGTGACGACACCGGTTAAAGTGACACAGTGCTGGTGACGACACCGGTTAAAGTGACACAGTGCTGGTAACGACACCGGTTAAAGTGACACAGTACTGGTAACGACACCGGTTAAAGTGACACAGTGCTGGTTACGACAGCGGTTAAAGCGACACAGTGCTGGTACGACATCGGTTAAAGCGACACAGCGCTGGTACGACATCGGTTAAAGTGACACAGCGCTGGTACGACATCGGTTAAAGCGACACAGTGCTGGTAACGACACCGGTTAAAGTGACACAGTGCTGGTAACGACACCGGTTAAAGCGACACAGTGCTGGTTACGACAGCGGTTAAAGCGACACAGTGCTGGTAACGACAGAGCGTAGGTAACGGCAGCAGTTATAACGATATAACGCTGTATAACGATGTAGCGACATCGGTTAAAGCGACACAGTGCTGGTAACGACACCGGTTAAAGCGACACAGCGCTGGTACGACATCGGTTAAAGCCACACAGCGCCGCTAACTTTGTATTCGAAGCTGAGCTGTTCAGCAGTTTAAAGCATAGCTGCATATCGGACATAACGGCAAAATTTCTCGATGGCAGCGATGTCGCTATAACGAGGCAGCACTGAATATGTGTGGTACACACAACATTGGCCAATTGTCTCAGCTGCGAGGTCTGTGGGTGTGTTTGGGGTGCGGAACAATAATCTGGGGACTTCTGTAATTGTTACAGTCTAAACTTTCAGCTTCTCACATACTCATCTTAAAACAGAAAAATTGCAAGCACAGATGGTTTCCTGGCTGAGAAACCACCGAGTGACTACGTCACGAGTTTGTTTCTCGTCAAGAAACCATCTATGCGAGAAGTTTGTCAGTGTTAAACCATAGTTCCACTGAAATATTAAAGGTGCGTATAATAAGCCCAATTTCACCGACTGTAATGATGCGCCTCAGTGACCAGCTTAGGTCAAGAGGCCGTGCATACGCCCTAAAAAATCGGTGTTCCGAGGAATAGAATCATTTTTCGCCAGAATCCCAGCCTTTACTTTTCCGTTTAACAAAAGCGGCAAAGAACCTTTTTCCAGAATGCTAAAAGAGAATGTTAGAACAGCACTCAAGATGATTTTAATGATGAATTTGTTTTTATAGGAAACAGGATTTTGAAAATTCGGTATAAGAAAAAATCTAGCTAAACGGACTGCAGAGGATGATTCTATAGATCATGAACACAGTAAAGAAGCTGTGATGTTTGACCTGCCTGATGAACGAAGATCGAATAAAAAGAGTCGGTTGCATAGCCAGATATGTTAATGTCCAGAAATAAGGAAATAACTGTGCAAGTGTGCACAGAAGTGCAAATAGTACACACATTTTCATTTCTGGCATTAAAGGGTTTTTCAAGCTTATGAACACCCAAAACGGACACACAATCGAACGAACAGAGAGACTCTTAAGAGTCCTTGAGATGTTGTTCATGCAAATTTAAAACTGACGTCATCAGAAGGGGTATCGTGGCTGATAATTCTCAAGCGAAATAACAATGGATGACGTCACAACTGTGGTTTAAAATCTATTAAAACCTACAGAGAGACATTTGCCTGTGAATATTGTCGTGACGTATGCATACACAGTTTCTGTTTGTTGCAGGTCTATAAACGATGCGACGCGACTGTGTGCCAGTTGGCCTGTCCCAAGCCTTTTACCACTATGGCAAATTCGTCTCTAGGCACCCGTGGCAATTTCTTCTCGTTCCCATAGCAACCAGCGTCTTCCTTGCAATGGGGATGTTCTGGGTGGAGTCTACAAGTGATTTGGAATATCTCTACGTCCCCGTCAACGCCCCGGGGAAGGAGGAGAGAAGACGAATCGAAACGACCTTCCTTTACGACGAGAACGCGCATTTTACGTCACTGCGGAGGACACGTATTGGCGGATTGGTGCGCATCCTCGTGCAAGACCCACACGGGCGCAACATGTTCGATGACGCGCACATCGATGCCTTGCTAAAACTGGACCAGTTTGTCAAAAACATCACAGCGACACACGACGGCGCCGAAGTCAAATATAGCGACGTGTGCGCGCAATGGCGAGACCTTTGTTCTGATATCGAGAACACATTTTTACTGTTTATGAAAGGTCGATCGGTCGACAATGTTCGCATAACATTTCCAGTATACCAGACCCCTGAAGGCCCGCTCTTCTTAGCTGGGCAACTCGGCAAACCGGAAGTGGATGGAGATGGGTTCATTCGATATTTTGAAGCCGTTTCGTTTCATTACAGCGTGCGCAGCGGTCTCGAATCCCACCGCGATTCGTCCATCGCCTGGACGAGGAAATTTACCACGGAGATGTTAAACTATGAGTCGAATCTTCTCAATGTCAACGTCGAAACATTTGAAAGTGTGGAACAAGAGCTAGAAAAGGCGATTTACGAGGTCATTCCCTTGTTTACGATGGCGTTTATTATTCTGGGCTCGTTCGCTTTCGTGTCGCTCTTAATGACAGACTGGGTGCGCGGCAAGCCGTTCGTAGCCTCCGCTGGGATGGTGGCCGCCTTCCTCGGGGCCGCCAGTAGCATGGGACTCCTCGTGTTCTGCGGCGTGCCCTTCGCAACAGCCGTAGGCGCTGTCCCCTTTCTCATTATAGGTCAGTTTTATTATTATTATTATTATTTTAATTTATATTGTTAATATTATAATTATTATTATTTTTATTATTATAATTATTATTATTATTATTTATTTATATTATTAGTATTATAATTATATTTACAATTAGTATTATTATTATCATTATTATTATTATTATTATTATAACAGTACTTGGGTACTGAATAAGCCAAGCTGGGCGCCTGGTCCACGGACACTGTTGTCATGTATTCGCAGGAATCGGCATGGACGACATGTATATCCTGGTGGCCGCCTGGCGCTGCACCAGCTTCAATCTGCCGACCGAGGAGAGGGTGGGGCAAATGCTGAGGCACGCTGCCGTGTCTATCACCATCACGTCCATCACTGACGCTCTCGCTTTCGGCATAGGTAGGCGCGAGGCTAGGTAAGCGGGAGGCTGGGTAAGCGTGAGGCCAGGTAAGCATGAGGTAAGGTAAGCGTGAGGCCAGGTAAGCGTGAGGTTAGGTGAGCGTGAGGCTAGGTAAGCGTGAGGCTACGTAAGCGGGAGCCTGGGTAAACGCGAGGCTGGGTAAGCGTGAGGCTAAGTAAGCGTGAGGCCGGGTAAGCGTGAGGCTGGGTAAGCGCGAGGCTAGGTAAGCGTGAGGCTAGGTAAGCGTGAGGCCAGGTAAGCGTGAGGTTAGGTAAGCGCGAGGACAGGTAAGCGTGAGGCTAGGTAAGCGTGAGGTTAGGTAAGCGCGAGGCTAGGTAAGCGTGAGGCCAGGTAAGCGTGGGAACAGATTGCCTGTTTTTAGGACATTTTGTTCACACAGTGGTACTGGAGAAATTTCGGATGTGGTCGGGTGCTTCTGTGTACTTCGCAAAACAATAAGTGAATAACTCAATAAATAAGTGCGGCGACAAATGGTCCAACCGTTTGCATTGTTCGACAATGTGTGGCCATGTGCCTGATTTTTGCTCGTGTCATTTGCCTGATTTTAGTCCGTGGCTATTTGCCTGATTTTAGTCCGTGGCCATGTGCCTGATTTTTGCTCGTGCCATTTGCCTGATTTTTTGTCCGTGGCCATGTGCCTGAGTTTTGTCGGCCTTAATTAAATCTTTAAAGGGAGGTGAAACTAACTAATGAATTTTTCCTATTGTGTGCGTGTGTGTGTGTGTGTGTGCGTGAAATTTTCAAAGGAAATTGTCTTGGAAGTTCTGCTTATTGAAGGCGTGTTGTCACTATGCGAATTGTGACCATTATCGCCAGGGGTATTGCGACCTTTGTCGTTAGGGGTATTGCGGCTGTTCCCCCAGGGGTATTGTGATTATTGTAATCAGAAGTATTGTGGCTGTTGTCGTCAGGGGTAATATGACTATTGTCGCCAGGGGCATACTGACTGTTGTAGCCGGGGTATTGTGACTATTGTTGCCAGGGGTATTGTGACAACTGTCGTTAGGGGTATTGTGACTTTTTCCCAGGACTATTGTGACTATTGTCGTCAGGGGCACATTGACTATTGTAGCCAGGGGTACTATGAGTATTATCGCCAGGGGTAAAATAATTACTGTGGCCAAGATATTGTGACTATTGTCGCCAAGGTTATTGTGACTGTTGTCGTTAGGGTTATTGTGATTGTTATAGCCAGCAGTATTGTGACTATTGTCGTTAGGGGTATTGTGACTTTTTCCCAGGGGTATTGTAACTATTGTCGTTAGGGGCATATTGACTATTGTAGCCAGGGGTACTATGAGTATTATCGCCAGGGGTAAAATAATTACTGTGGCCAAGATATTGTGACTATTGTCGCCACGGTTATTGTGACTGTTGTCGTTAGGGGTATTGTCACTGTTTTCGCCATGAGTATTGTGACTATTGTCGTTAGGGGTATTGTGACTTTTTCCTTGGGGTACTGTGACTTTTCTCGTTAAGGGTATTGTGACTTTTTCCCAGGGTTCTTGCGACTTCTGTAGTCGAGGTTTTTTTACTACTGTCGTTGAGTACTGTAGAAGAAAATGCTTTTGAAAAACAAATCAAGTCATATTTTTCCTATCGAGTGTGTAAGAGCTTTGGTGGGTAAAGAGAAAAAATTCACCATCTAAGGCTAGCTGAAAAGTTCGGAGCAGCCCTGAGATACAGAGAAGGGGCGTGAAAAAGAAAGGTTTGGAATATGAAACCATGAGTGCAAATAACACTTCATGAAGTAGAATTTTTCTGTTATTATTATTATTATTATTATTATTATTATTATTATTATTATTATTATTATTATTATTATTATTATTATTATTATTATTCTGCAGGCTGCCTGACGCCTTTCCGCTCCGTACAGCTATTCTGTGTCTACACGATGGTGGGGGTATTCTTCTGTTATGTGTACCAACTTTCCTTCACTCTCGCTTGTCTCGTGTTTTGCGGGAACGCAGAAAAGCAGAATCGACATTGTATCACCTTTAGGAAGATCGAGGCGAAATCTAAGGCAGGTACGTGGCGAAATCTAAAGCAGGTGCGTGGTGAAATCTAAAGTAGGAAATCTCAAACAGGCGCGTGACGAAACCTAAAGCAGGAGCGTTGCGAAATCTAAAGTAGGTTCGTGGCGAAATCTAAAGTAGGTGCGTGGCGAAATCTAAGGCAGGTGGGTCACGAAATATAAAGCAGGTACGTGAACCATTTAGTTTTTGTTCATCACGGTGTTTCAGCATTCGTGAGTTCATGTTTTTCTTTACATTGGGGGCCAACCCCCAACCTTGCTGCTGATACTGGATTTCTGATACCTCCAAAATTAAGCCAATAGTTTACAAAGACTGGCGTACACTTAAACCCCCTCTACATATAATTAAAAAAAAAAAGGCTTGAGAAATTAAATAAAGAAGTTGTTGTCTTTGCATCTATGCCACAAGCAAGCCATGACCTTTTTGGTTGTTGCGTCGCTGTGTTTCCAGAGTCTATGGATATGTAGATGGCTATTTCATGCTGACATAGCTGTATTATTTAGATATTTAGATACAACTGTAACAAGGTGGCGACGTCATGAAATGAATTGGGTGGTCAATGGGCGTATTGATTTTCACTGGGTAACTGAGTTTTTTGTTTGTTTGCTTGCTTTTTTATCAGAAAATATCGTAAAGTGATCGCTTTTCAAGCTTCAGATGGAAGTATCACATTTCTAAATCAAGTCCTGTTTTGTACGGGGTTCTTATTAAATGCTAAATCCATGCATCAACATTATTATGCCTGCTTGCAGAGAACAGATCGACTGTGTACCGACTTTTCTGCACCGGTGGAGCCACTCCCACAGATCAAACAGAGAAAGAGGAGAGTCCAGCCCTGCCTAGTCCCACCGGCATCAAACTGCCCTACTTGAACCAGTTCCTGGGCACGAAATTTGCTGTGTTCATTTTGAGAACACCAGTGAAGATTATCATTTTGCTTATCTATTTTCTGTATCTGGGATTCGCTATTTACGGTGTGACGCTGATGCAGGAAGGTCTGGATAGGTCTAACCTCGTTCCGGATACGTCATACTACGCGACGTTCTTTCACGACTTTGCCAAGTACTTCGAGTGTAAATACGGGCCGTCGATCATGTTTGCGTACGACCAGCCTTTAAATTACACGGCGAAATCAGTCCGCGATGAGATTAGGTTCACCCGCGATACCTTCAAGCGCAATGACTACTTCCTGCCCACTGATGACGCCGTCATTTCATGGCTCGACGATTACGAGCGCTATTTATCTATGACGCACAGAGACGTGACGTCACTGAGTGAAGCGGAATTTATTGCTATTCTCAGAAACGAATTTCTTACAGTTCCAGGTTACAGCTTTTATATCAGTGACGTTAAATTCAACAAGGCGAATACTAGTATTGTAGCGTCACGGATTTTCATACAAGCGAAAGGCCCGAAAAACTCAGTGGAGGAGCGTGAGATTATGACCACATCACGTGACATCGCGGAGGCCAGCCAGTTCAAAGCATACACATATCACGTGGCCTTCACGTACTTCGACCAGTACACAGTCATACTGAAGAATACTTTGCAGAACTTGGGTATCGCCACCGTGAGTATGTTAGTAGTCGCTTTAATATTTATACCCAGCGTGTCAACAGTACTCTGGGTTACCCTGACAACGGTATCCATAGAACTTGGCGTCGTTGGTTTCATGGTGTTTTGGAATGTCAACTTAGATTCAATATCGATGATTAACCTGATCATGTGTATTGGTTTCTCCGTGGATTTCGCTGCCCACATATCGTATCACTACGCGGCCAGCACAAGTCTCGACCCAACCAACAGTGCGAAAGAAGCCCTGGGGCAACTCGGCGCCCCGATCCTCCAGTCTGCCATGTCCACCATCTTGGCTATTTCCGTGCTGTCGATGTCGGTACTTTATATATTCAGGACGTACTTCAAGATCGTTACCATGGTGATGTTATTCGGCAGTTACCATGCTTTGTTTGTTTTGCCTGTGGTACTGTCAACAATCAAAGCATACCAAAACAGGCACGGAAGAAGCGGTGCTGAAAATACAGGATCCCAGACTGTGACAATACAAAATGGCGTTAAGTATCGTGGCGGACTGCCAGCAGAAGAGGAAGATTGTGAATACAGAATTGAAATATTTCTCAAGTGATTATTAGGAAAATTGTATTGCTAGGCATAACGGGTAGAATTTTATAATATAAATACATCACAACTCGAGAAATAATACACCCTTTGGGATTTGTTAAAAGTGGTCTTTTTATTTCCGGGACTCAAGAATTGGAAGTGAATTGGAACAAGGCTGACAACCAGTGGTCTTATTTATTTATCGCCTTATCCCGCGAGGGTCGTATCCCGGAGTGGCCTTATCCCGCGAGGGTGTCTTATTCCGGGGTTTAATCCCGTAGTGACCTTATCCAGGGGTGGCCTTATACTGTGGCGGTTTTATCCCGCGACGTTCTTATCGGGGAATGGTCTTATCCCACAGTGGTCTTATCCCGCAATGGTCTTAACCCGGAGTGGTCTTATCCCGCAGCGGTCTTATCCCGCAATGGTCTTAACCTGAAGTGGTCTTATCCCGGAGTGGTTTTATCCCACTCCTTAATCCGGAACGATCATCTTCCTGAGTGGTCTTTCCGGGATGATTATCTCCCAGGGTGGCCTTTTCCCGGGATGGTTATCTCCCAGGGTGGCCTTTTCCCGGGATGGTTATCTCCCAGGGTGGCCTTTTCCGGGATGGTTATCTCCCAGGGTGGCCTTTTCCCGGGATGGTTATCTCCCAGGGTGGCCTTTTCCCGGGATGGTTATCTCCCAGGGTGGCCTTTTCCCGGGATGGTTATCTCCCAGGGTGGCCTTTTCCCGGGATGATTATCTCCCATGGTGGCCTTTTCCCGGGATGATTATCTCCCAGGGTGGCCTTTTCCCGGGATGGTTATCTCCCAGGGTGGCCTTTTCCCGGGATGGTTATCTCCCAGGGTGGCCTTTTCCCGGGATGATTATCTCCCAGGGTGGCCTTTTCCCGGGATGGTTATCTCCCAGGGTGGCCTTTTCCCGGGATGGTTATCTCCCAGGGTGGCCTTTTCCCGGGATGGTTATCTCCCAGGGTGGCCTTTTCTCGGGATGATCATCTACCAGGGTGGCCTTTTCCCGGGATGGTTATCTCCCAGGGTGGCCTTTTCCCGGGATGATCATCTCCCAGGGTGGCCTTTTCCCGGGGTGATTATCTCCCAGGGTGGCCTTTTCCCCGGGATGATTATCTCCCAGGGTGGCCTTTTCCCGGGGTGGGAACATCAGTGTTATATCACATAAATGTTTTATATAAAAACACTAAACTATATTATGCTCAAAAACGAAACAAGAATTTGGCAAATGCTAGGCCATGGAAATGAACGGGTCATTCAGGATAAAAAAAGGAACAAGATCACTGATATGCGCTGTCCTTCACACTTTTATACAGGAAGTAAGCGAGTAACTGTATCGTCATGGTTTCCGGACTTTTGTGATCGCTCAAAGAGACTGGTGTCGTTTACATTAAGCGTTTTAAGATAAACGGCAGGTGATTTTGCGATTTCACATTTTTTTCTGATAACTTGGTTTATGCTACATAACAAAATCGGAATGACGCGTGCATACCATCGCCTCATCAGGCCCTCGTCCAGGTCTGCAAATGAATTTAAACGTTGAACCAGCCAAATGCATTTCACTAACAAGCAGCATTTTTTAGTTAATAAGGCTGGGGAGGGGTACGAAGGGAGTGCGGGAGGGGGAGGGCGACTCAGAAATTCAGAACTGACCATGAACGAGGAGGTGAAGGTCACAAAGGTACCCCTTCTATATGGTCTTTTAGGCTCAATCGGTCGAAAATAAGCTCAGTATAGTTCTATCTCTAACTGTTTTTAGATAATGGTCAACTTCCGGTTTTTGACCTTGACCATGACCGATGAGGTCAAGGTCATTTTGCGATTTCAGGTCAAGGTCACCAAGGTAGCTCTTACATCGTCTTCAAGGGCCAAAGGGTCGAAAAATCAAAATCGCTCCACCTCTAACCGTTTTCGAGATAATGGTCAGCTTCGGGTTGCTGACCTTGGTACCGTGAGGTCAAGATCAACGAGGCACTTCTTACATAACGTATTTTAGGCCTATATATATATATATATATATATATATATATATATATATATATATATATATATATATATATATATATATATATGTATGTGTGTGTGTGTGTGCGTGTGTGTGTGTGTGTGTGTGTGTGTGTGTGTGTGTGTGTGTGTGTGTGTGTGTGTGTGGGTGTATGTGTGTGTATGTATTGCTCTTTAACGAATGGGGAAAACCTGAGGGAACTTCATCCGTCCATCTATGACTGTTGAGGCCTAATGGGCAATCAAAAAGGGCAATGTGTTGCAATGCACTTCTAGGTTTTTATCATGCTATTTGTATCAACTGTATTGATAGATTTCGTGGAAATAGAAGGACATTACATAGAGCTATGCACTAGGGTGTACATGTCACAAACTATGGAATGCTGCTGTAACATTTAATGCTTATTTTTGATATCAAAATATGATTTAAGATATCAGAAAATCAATGTGGCTATTATAAATTTATATTTTGCGATCAATAATTGAATTTTAGATCCCAAAAATGTATTTTTGAGATCAAAAAATCAATTTTACAAACTTAAAAAAATTTGAGGGAGACACACATTTACATAAAATTTACCAAATTAAATTTTGGAGATAAAAACTAGAATTATTTATATCAATAATAATAACACAATTTTTGAGCTCAAGAATTGCTTCGTTTTTGTACAGTAAAAAATTAGAAGAAAGGTTCTGTGTACAAAGACCAATCATAGTTTTATTCATAGATGTGTGCTTCTGAATTTTTAACATAAAAAATAGACTGAAATTTTCATGTCAGAAATTAATTTTGAAATTAAAACATAGGCATCAGAGATGCATAGCCCTCAGCCAGCCGGAACATTCGAAACAAGGAAAATAGTAGGTTTGAGGCCGGTCACAGGCTCATTTCAATCCTTAGCACCGAAAAGAAAAAAAGGGTGGCAGTGGTTTAAGATGAAATTTCAAAGTCCAGCTGAGCCACTGTTCTTGGTCTGATATGACTCATTAACGTTAGGGATCTTCACTGCTCCATACAGTAGCTATATCTGAAACATTTTAGTAATTGGTAAAGAATTGTAGGCTAGAGAGTGTTCACAAGCCACATGTTCAGCAAACTTGATAATGGTACAAATAAAAAATTTCCAAGTCCAGCTGAGCCCACTGTTCTTCGTCGGATACGACTCATTAACAATAGGGATCTTCACTGCTCCATACAGTAGCTATATCCGAAATATCTTAGTAATTGGTATAGAACTGTAGGCTAGAGAGTGTTCACAGGCCACATGTTAAGCAAACTTGATAATGGTACAAATAAGAAAATTTCCAAGTCCAGCTGAGCCGCTGTCCTTAGTCGGGTATGGCTCATAAACAATAGGAATCTTTATTAGTCTATATACTAGCTATATCTAAAATATCTTACTAATTGATAAAGAATTGTAGGCTAGCGAGTGTTCACAAGCCACATGTCAACAAACCTGATATTGGTAAAAATGTGCAAATTTCCAAGTCCAGCTGAGCGACTGTCCTTGGTCGGATATGACTCATATACAATAGGAATCTTCGTTGCTCCATATAGTAGCTATATCCGCAATATCGTACTAATTGGTAAATAACTGTAGGCTAGAGAGTGTTCACAAGCCACATGTTAAGCAAACTTGGCAATGGTACAAATAAGAAAATTTCCAAGTCCAGCTGAGCCACTGTCCTTGGTCGGATATGGCTCAAAAACAATAGGGATCTTCATTGGTCCATATACAAGCTATATCTAAAATACCTAAGCGATTTGCAAAAAATTGTAGGCTAGAGCGTGTTCACAAGGTAGGTGTTAACGGACGGACAGACGGACGGACGGACGGACGGACAGGCCAACGAGAGGTATCTTATGTGGTGGCTGCATTATGTGGTAGCATTTGATATGCCTGAAATGCATTTAAGTGGTAGGTCACGTGAGACTGATTATTTGAGAATAAAAATTACTTATGTGGTGGTTTATATTTGCCCGTGCCCTTGTGTGGTTCCCAGCAGGCGTCATGTCAATGTCAATAATGTTTATGCTTTGTGTGTGTCATTTGTAAATAAACGGAATTATATATGTGGCACTTTACTGTATAAAGATATTTTACAACTTATCTTTCACAACTGCGCATATTATTTAACTTGCGTTGATGCGTGGTGCTTATTTTAGACAAATGCGCATGTTTATTTAACTTGCGTTAATGCGTGGTTCGCCTTTGGAAAAACTGCGCATATTTTTTTTACCTTGCGTTGATGCGCGGTTCACATTTCGGACCAGCGCGCATGTTTGGTTAACGTGCACTGATGCGCGGTTTGTATTTCGGACCAGTGCGCATGTTCATTTAACTTGCGTCGATGCCCGGTTCGCATTTCGGACCACTGCGCTTGTTTATGCAACTTACGTTGATGCGCGGTTCACAATTCGGACCAGTGCGCATGATTACATGATTACATGATTACTTGCGTCGATGTGTGTTTTTTTTTTCGACCAGTGCATATATTTAACGTGCGTTAATGCGTGGTGCTTATTTCGGAAACTGCGCATGTCTATTCAACTTGCGTCAATGCATGGTTCTTTTGTCGGACAAGTGCGCATGTTTGTTTATCTGGCGTTGATGCGCGGTTCGCATTTCGGACTAGTGCGCAGGTTTGTTTAGCTTGCGTTGATGCGAGATTCACATTTTGGACCAGTGCACATGTTTCTTTTATTTGCGCTGATGCACGGTTCTTATTTTAGACAAATGCGCATGTTTATTTAACTTGCGTTGATGCGCGGTTCACATTTCGGACCAGTGCGCATGTTTCTTTTATTTGCGTTGATGCACGGTTCTTGTTTTAGACAAATGCACATGTTTATTTAACTTGCATCGATGCGCGGTTCACATTTTGAACTAGTGCGCATGTTTGGTTAATGTGCACTGATGCGCGGTTCAAATTTCGGACCAGTGCGCATGTTTATTAAACTTGCGTCGATGCGCGGTTCGCATTTCGAACCAGTGCGTATGTTTATTTAACTCGCGTCCATGCCCGGTTCACATTTCGGACTAGTGCGCATGTTTATTCAACTTCGCTGATGAGCATTTCGCATTTCGGACTAGTGCGCATGTTCATTTCGCTTGCGTTGGTGCGTGATTCACATTTCGGACAACTGCGCATGTTTATTTAACTTCAGTTGATGCCCGGTTCGCATTTCGGACTAGTGCTCATAATTATTTAACTTGCGTTGATGCGCGGCTCACATTTCGGACCAGTGCGCATGGTTACTTAACTTGCATCGATGCGTGGTTCTTTGTTCGGACCAGTGCACACATTTATTTAACTTGCGTCGATGCGCGGTTCGCATTTCGAACCAGTGCGCATGTTTATTTACCTTGCGTCCATGTCCGGTTGCGAGTTTCGAACCAGTGCGCATGTTTATTCAACTTCCGTTGATGAGCGGTTCGCATTTTGGACTAGTGCGCATGTTCATTAAGCTTGCGTTGATGCGCATTTCTTATTTTAGACCAGTGCACACATTTATTTAACTTGCGTTGATGCCCGGTTCGCATTTTAGACCAGTGCGCATGTTTATTTCAGTTGTGTTAATGCACGGTTCGCATTTGGAACCAGTGCGCATGTTTGTTTAACTTGCGTTGATGTGCGGTTCACATTTCGGACCAGTGCGCATGATTACTTAACTTGCATCGATGCGTGGTTCTTTGTTCGGACCAGTGCACATATTTATTTAACTTGCGTCGATGCGCGGTTCGCATTTCGAACCAGTGCGCATGTTTATTTACCTTGCGTCCATGTCCGGTTGCGCATTTCGAACCAGTGCGTGGTTCACATTTCGGACAACTGCGCATGTTTATTCAGCTTGCGTTGATGCGCGTTTCTTATTTTAGACCAGTGCACATGTTTATTTAACTTGCGTTGATGCCCGGTTCGCATTTCGGACCAGTGCGCATGTTTATTTCACTTGCGTTAATGCGCGGTTCGCATTTGGAACCAGTGCGCATGTTTGTTTAACTTGCGCTGATGTGCGGTTCACATTTCGGATCACGGCGCATGTTAACTTAAATTGCGTCGATGCGCGGTTCATATTTCGGACCAGTGTCCATGTTTAAATAATAACCACACATTAACACAAGTTAAATAAACGGATAAAACTGTAGGATAAGATTCATCTTGAGGTATTTTCTTCAAAAATTTCCCCTAAAATCAAAATTCAAGATCGAGTCAAAAAGCACAAGCCGTATGCCCGACCCATCTAGGGCTGCCTCATACTAGACACCAAAAATAAATGAAATCGGATAAAAACTGTAGGAGGAAACGCACTTTGAAGTTTATTCTTCAAAAAATCCCTAAAAATACTAACATTGTCCGCAGTGGGTGTATTCTTAAGAGTCTCCCCACCCCACAGCGGGATTTAAACAAATGCTGCTCTCCTTATTTGCTTTAGAAATTAGCTTTATAGTTGCATTATTTTCCAACAGATGGTGTTACAGGACAGTTGATCAACGGACTTTGACGGACTCCCTTATGTGGTTTGTTTTGTGCTCAATGGGTGCTTATGTGGCTACCTCATAAGAACCACCACATAAGGAAGAAAAACCACATAAGTGACGGATGTACCGAAAATCCACCACATAGCATAATCATTGTGGGCACGGACGGTCGGACGGACGGACACGGCCATAGCAATAGCCTTCAGCCAATATTGGCTGAGGGCTAAAAATTATTTGAAACTTCAACATATTAATTAGAAAAGTCTCAGTCTGAAATAAACTCTTGATATTAATTAAATGAAAATAAATTACTGATGTCAAAATTGAGATTTTGCTATCAAATATCGCATTTTTGCTATCAAAAATTGAATTTTTGATTTCAAGAAATCAATTTTAGAGATCATTAAATCAGTTATGTCAATAAAACATTTTTTAATATCTGTAAATATTTATAGTTATCAGGAATTTTTTTAGATCAATAATACATTTAGAGATATCAAAAATATAACTACAGATGGTGGGATTCTTCTGTAAGTGAGAAGAGTGTTGAATTTACTCCGCAGATGTTCTTCTGTGAATGCGTGGGTCGTAGATCTGTCGTGTTTGGGCCAAAGCAATTTTCCCTTACCGAATTCAAGTTCTACAGATATATTTGCAACATCAGCGGCGTAAAGATGTTTAGAAAGGTGAGAAAATGTTCATGACACCATGTGAGCTCACCCACGATACTACCAGAGCAGTTCCGTGACACTACGAGAGATTACTCACGACACTGCCAGAGCATTACTTTGACACTACGACAGCTTGCCCATGATATTGCCAGAACAGTCCCGTGACACTACGAGAGATTACCCATGACACTGCCAGAGTATTCCCGTGACACTGCGACAGTTCACCAATGACACTGACGGAGCATTCCCGTGACACTACAAGAGTTTACCCATGACACTGCCAGAGCATTCCCGTGACACAGCTTGAGTTCACCCATGATACTGGTAGAGCATTACCGTGACACTACGAGAGTTCAACTATGACACTGACACAGCATTACCGTGACACAATGAGAGCTTACCCACGACACTGGCAGAGCATTCCCGTGACAGTACAAGAGCTTATGCTATGGATCACTTCAAGTTTCAAAGTCCTGGCCCAAAGAGGAGATTTAGTGAAACCAACACACACACACACACACACACACACACACACACACACACACACACACACACACACACACACACAAAGAAAAACACAACTACAGTGATTCTGCTACTGAGTAGTGAAATGCAAACCTCAGACTAAAATCACCATCCTATAGACAGAAAATAAATATTCTACATTTTCAACCAATGTGTGAATTGCACGAAAACCTATACATAAATATCAAAAGTTATCCTTTCAAATTTATTTAAATAAATTTTGCAGCAGGGGTTAGCTTTGAAAGAAAAGCAGATTTTCCATTTGCCACACTGGCGAATCGGAAAAATCAAATAATAGGCTGGCCCGCCCCTCCCCCTATTTGTAATGTTGCTACGATCCAACACAGAATGCAAAGAAATTAGTATATGATTAAAGCTTAAAGACGGGTGGATAGACGGCCGGCACCATCAGCCCAGCCTATATCTCAAAGACCACCTAGTCTAAAACCTAACGGAATGCGTGGCAAACACAACCACATTAATTTTCAGTCATACTGAGTAAATGCAACTTATTTTGATGAAGAAAATAAATAATTTTAGTCTCGTTCAAGAACTTTTCAACAGGGAACCACATACAGTTTAAACCGTCATGTATTTTGTTTTGAGCTAAGACGTGTAGCTGAGGTCAGTCAGTTTGTTACTGAAGTATTAATCGCTGAGGATATCACGAGATAACAGTACAAGCTAAACTGGCCACTTATACGAAAGACCTAGACTGACTTACCTACTTTCGAGTTTCAAGGATGACATACTGTCTCAGTACTTCTTCAGCATTTCCCCAGCACTTCCTCAGCATTCCCTCAGCATTCCCAGCACTTCCTAGCACTTCCTCAGCAGTTTCCCAGCCTTTCCTCAGCATTAGGAGCAATCGAGTGACATTTAATTGGACGCGAATTTTGAGGTTATTAGGGTAAGTGTAACTGTAATTTTCTCAGAAACAACAATTTTTTTCGCTATTGTAAACGGTTCTAATTATTTTGGTGACAAAAACATTACTTGCATATCTTTTAAATTTTTTTTTATCAACCACTTTCTTTCTAGAAATAAATTTTATATGTATTTTTCGACCCCACATCGTGGAATAGTTTAAAATGATACAAGTAGCATTCACCTAGTTGATAGTATGCCTGTATTTCAGTGTGAACCAATTTGGAATCATCAAACACTGGGTACGACATAATGTTTCTTGGTCTTCAACTGAAACACAAGTAATCAAGCTTTCAAGTTGATTATAATTTAACAATAACTGTTGCATCTAATGCGACGTCATTACTGCACACGCGGGGTTCGTAGTTCAGAATTTAATTGACAGTGTCACATATGGTGCGAGCTAAGAGTATTAGCACTGCTATGTGCTTAGAGTTATATTCCTGTCATACAGCTTCCCTCTAGGGGAAGGAGCAAGGGAAATGTGCTTTCATGTATCTATCACTCTGGACCTCTTCCCATCAAAAAAAAGATAAATAACAAATTAGTATTGGTTTTCTATTTTTTTAATAATTTTTTGACGTTTTTGAGGGAGCTCGAGAAAAATTTGTTGTCACTCTAATGTCACAAATTTTATTGCAGCTGGGGGAGGCGTGGTGCTAGGTTGCCCATTCCAAACAAGACACCTATTTTACAACGATAAAATCCTATTTCTCAAACAAAGGAATGTCATATAAGAATTGTTTTCTCCGAGGTTAGTTTTTTTTTCAAATTTAGCCTCAGAAAACATTGGAGAGAAAACTGTGCAGATATGGAATCTGTTGAACCGTACATTAATCCAGCTCTTTAGTTATCGCCCAGAATTAGATATAGGTTGTTTTTCAAATTTTTCTGAAAATATTTAGTACCCTATGGAATGAACAGTTTTGCATTTTATGTTCTTTGAACTATTGAATTGTTAATTTTAAAAAGTGCATATCTCGTTGAAGATTTAGGTTTTAACAAGAAGAATTATACCTTATTACTTCGTACTAAATAGCTGAGAACAGTAATAAATAACTTATATAAATAGGTCTAGCATAGCACGTCTGTGCACTAACAGCTTATATATATATATATATATATATATATATATATATATATATATATATATATATATATATATATATATATATATATATATATATATATAAAAGATATATAAGGCTATATCGGGACCAGACACCCATATATTATATATATGGCATTAGCGGGGCCATATATATTTTTATTTTCTAATATATTTTTTATAAATTTGGAGTGGTTTTGATTGAAAGTCAATGTAACAGATGTAATGTAAAATAAATAATAAAAAGTATTAAGATATATTATATAACATATAAATTCGCTATTTTATGGCGGTCTCGCTAATGACTATTACACACAATATATATTATATACAACACAAAGTAATAAAACATAAAATTTTGCGAAAAATATTGGGGTGCAGATGATGTCCTTATGTTAATTCTGTACAATAACATTAAAATTGTAAGATTTCAACATGTCACACATAGTACCGAAGTCAAACTTATCGAGGCCGGTTTTTGGTCCCGATAATTTCCCGGTTCTGCTAATGCCTAAATTAAAGGACAATCGGTCCCGCTAATGCCGAAACAAAAGAGATGTATAAATATATAGGCAGTCGTGCGCCTAGCATAGCCCGCCCGCCCGCCTGTACACTGTTAGTAGATATAGATGGGAACTCGTTGGCCTGGCGTAATACGCCCGCACACTGATAGCAGATATATATAGACAGTCGTGCGCCTAGCACAGCCCGCCCGCACACTGATACCAGATATAGATGGGAAGTTGGAGGCCTGGCATAATACGCCCGCACACTGATAGCAGATATATATAGGCAGTCGTGGGCTTAGCATAGCCCGCCCGCACACTGATAGCAGATATAGTTGGGAAGTCGTAGGCCTGGCATAATATGCCCGCACACTGATAGCAGATATAGATGGGAATTCGTAGGCCTAGCATAGCCCGCCCGCACACTGATAGCAGATATAGTTGGGAAGTCGTAGGCCTGGCATAATATGCCCGCACACTGATAGTAGATATATATGGGAATTCGTAGGCCTAGAATAGCCCGCCCGCACACTGATAGCAGATATAGTTGGGAAATCGTAGGACTGGCATAATATGCCCGCACACTGATAGCAGATATATATAGGCAGTTGTGGGCTTAGCATAGCCCGCCCGCACACTGATAGCAGATATAGTTGGGAAGTCGTAGGCCTGGCATAATATGCCCGCACACTGATAGCAGATATAAATGGGAGTTCATTGGCCAAGCATAGCCCGCCCGCACACTGATAGCAGATATATATGGGAATTCGTAGGCCTGGAATAGCACGCCCGCACACTGATAGCAGATATAGAGGGAAAGTCGTAGGCCTGGCGTAGCAAGCATACGCACTAATAGCTAATATAGATGGGAAGTTACTCATGTCCGCTTTCTCATCATGCTCCTTTCTCTCATTAGGTTCCGTCTCCTCATTGGGTTTTCTCCATTGATACGTAAGTTATCCTCTCTGACTTTATTGCAGTGAATGTATAAATACATAAACACAGATAAAAATGAAACAACTGTCAGTGCAAAATCAATATTTTTGTTGCAGTCTTAATAAATGTGGACTTGGTTACTCAATTAATAGATGGAAGACAGGGTCATGTGTAACCTATCAATCATAACATATTGCACGCCTAGTGTATAGCGTGTAATTAGACTAGAGTGAATTTTACTATCGCAGCTAAACACCTGCTGTGCAGTTGCAGCTCTGAATTTTGCGTTATGCTTCAAAGCAAATAGACGCCAAAATGGAGCACACTGGGATCAAACATAAAAACCTTAGACCAGAAAAGACCGAAATATGCACTTCCATAAACAATTTTGTTTGGTATATTTAAGCTTGCTGTGGCCAAAAGAATGAATAAAATCTTATCCTTTGTTCTCTTGTTTCAAAAACATCTAATGCAAATACTCATGCAATAATTCTCATTTACTGCGTTATCCAATGTGCTACTTCAGTTCGAAATTCATGAAGTTTAGTAACTAAAAACGATGATGGCATTGGCTAACCATCACAGTGCTGCAGTGTAAAAGTACACCCTTAGAGATGTAAAGTGAGCCATTGATTATTAGATGACTAAGTCACAGTGTATTGAGGTGTGTAACTAAGACCCGGTGTATTGCGGTCCAGTGATTGCTGGAAGGTGCATAACTAGGACACGATGTACAGAGGGCCAGTGATTGCAATAAGATACCATGTATTGTGGTCCAATGGCCCAGTGATTGCTAGAAACTGTGTAACTGAAAAACGATGTATTGTGGGTCAGTAGCTGCTAAAAGGTGTGTAACTAAGACACGATGTATGTGAAACAGAGGTTGCTAAGAGGTGTGTAACTTAGACACGGTTCATTGTGGACCAATGGTTGCTAGGAGGTGTGTGACTAAAACACGACGTATTGTGGAACAGTGATTGCTCGAATGTGTGCAACTAAGACACGGTTATTGTAGCCCAGTTATTGCTAGGAGGTGTGTAACTAAGATAGGATGTACTGTGGGCCAGTGATTGCTAGAAGGTGTGTAACTAAGACACGGTCAATGTGGGCCAGTGATTGCTAGAATGTGTGTAACTAAGACACGGTTATTGTAGGCCAGTGATCACTAGAATGTGTGTAACTAAGACACGGTCAATGTGGGCCAGTGATTGCTAGAATGTGTGTAACTAAGACACGGTTATTGTAGGCCAGTGATCACTAGAATGTGTGTAACTAAGACACGGTCAATGTGGGCCAGTGATTGCCAGAAGGTGTGTAACTAAGACACGGTTATTGTGGACCAATGATTGCCAGAACCTGTGTAGCTAGGTCACGATGTATATTTTCTCCAAGGATGACTGGATAAGTGCGTGTAGTGACTATAACGCACAAATTCTGATCTATCACATATTCCAAATCTCCAGAAAACCAACACATCATCTGCTTCTGTATTTCTCGACAGAGAGAAAACAATTTTCAAACTTCTGGCAAGAAAGAAAATGAAGTATTAAGATATTTGTGAAAATTAACAATGTATCGTTTCAAATGTAACTTCTATTTAGCCCTTGACAACGAAACCAGCAGATAAGAGTATTTATGGAATTCAAGGAACAAACAAATAAATTAGTGCCTTATAATTAATGTAAGCTGGAAGAGCACGTGTCGGACACAATGTCATCGTAGAGGGCTAAGTAACGCTCTACGTGCTCCATCAACTCCTCCGCTCTCACCGTCCGACAGTCCTTGCTTATATAGTTGAAGAATTTATGACCGAGGATTGTGGAATAATAAGCAAAACTCCCATTGGCGAATCCAGCAAAAATTGAGCATTCGAAAATTAAAGTCCCAGGCTGTGATAATATCATATTACTCATGCCGGCTCCATGATTGGTGAAGATCATAAAGGCGCGGTTGAACATAGCTTTTGTTTCTTTAAAGGATGGAAATTTGGAGTCAGAAAATACCTCCACCGTCAGGTTGCGAGTTGACGCTAAATTCTGTAAAAGTGTGAGCATTCTCTCGCGGTCTTTCATCACTCGTCTCTTTGTTCTTTGAATGAAGACAATGCTACGACGTGATGACGTAGGCAACACTGGATTTTCTTGTCGAATCTGAAAAGATAGCAACTGGGTTTCAAAGGCACTGGCCATGCCGCAGTTGGTGCCTCGTGGGGCGTAGAGAATGTCGGCGCATTGATCACCCGTTATAACTCGGTCCATTTTAATGCCTAAAGACGCAAACCAGTTTTTTGCAAACCCAATTTTTCTCGGGGAATGAATCTTAATATGTTCATTTCGGCGAAGAAATTCTAAATACGGTGCTAGTTTAAGTAAATTCTCGGGCACAAAGTGACCAAACACTGGTCCGTGATGCTGGGTTATCGTAAATATCGCTTGAGCAACTGGGGCTTTTACAGTAGATGCACTTTTTGGCCGTCTACATTTCAAAATGAACACCTTGAAATCATTGTTGTAATAATCGCCTGCCCTCGTGATGCAGCCATTTTTGACGATATTGACGTACGTCCATCGTCTTGTGTCCTCTGTTATCATTGGCCTATGTTTAGACCAATCAAAAGGAGCCGGGCATAAGCCGGCTTTCTTGTCGCTTTGGCATGGGTGGAACCTCATGTCAGGATTCAGCTTTCGCATTGGGCCTTTCTTGATCAGTTTCGGACCAGAGCTATTACAGTCATCTCGCGTCAATGGGAATTCGTGCTGCAATAAATAGGGTTCAATATCTGAAGATCTGATTTCCAACGGCACAATTCGTGATGAATTTGAAAATTCACTTAATTCTTCAAAGAATGTGGGAGATTTTTCCGATAAGATTTTTATGGTGCCATTTGATGTTATGCCACCCTGTGACGTCATCAGTTCTTCTGTGACAACTCGTATTTTGTCCCAGAACGGCTCCAAAGCGGTGCGAATCCGAGCCAAGGCAACGGACAAGGGAGGCGATTCCTTCCTCAAACCTTGCTCTGGTTCCGGCTCAGCCTTTCTGTCTCGTTTTGAGGAATTGTTGGTATCGCTTGAAGCAGACATTACGCCATGAGGAGATTGTTCTCGCTCCATTTTATTTTGTGAAGTGTTGATTTTATTTTTTCCTAATTCTTTGTTTATAGCTTTGTTTACAGCTTTGTTTACAGTTTCATTCATCGTCAGTACCGGCGCATTCCAACTGTGTTTTGTGTCTTCCAAATCTGTACTATTGTCATTTTTGTAATACTGAGTTAATAATTTGATACGATTTAATTCCGTTTTATATGTAACCATAGTAACGAACGCTAAAATCACGCAGATGGAGGCCAAGAAATAGGTCATGTATGTTGCCATCGTTTGGCCCCGTTTATTTCTTTGAGGGTCCACCTTTTTATTATATTTATACACGTGCAATTGAACAGCACCCAGTGTAAAGAACCACTTCATATTACAATAAATCTATAAATAAGACATTGTCAGTACATTTTACATATTTTACAAATATTTATTTTTAGTGGGATGACTTTTTTTATCCACGTGGCAACTGTCAAAGCATTTTTAAACGCGTTTATGAATATATAACATATAACTATAATATATAACCACAACATATACTAATATATAGCTATGATATATAATAATATATAATTATTCACTTCGCTGATTATCAATTTGTGCCAGCATTTTTTTTATCCACTTGTAAATTATTAAAACGTTTTTATATTGCTAATTACTAAATACGGTTTACACCATTTCATTTTGTCACACCAGTTTATGTTGTGTTTTATCTGTGTTACTATGCCTTGGTTTTCAAAAACGCTGACAACTGTAGGTACAGATTACGTCATAGGACTGAATGTGTTGCCAGCTCATCACTTTTTCATCTTCTGTTAATTTTTTTCGTCTTTTTGTGAGTCGAAACTACTGGCAAAACGGTATTCTGTACGGAGAAGAAATCAAATTGATCTGTTTGATTTCAGTGGTCGCTTCAATAAACACTTTAGACATTTGTCTGTTGTCTCCTTACGTGGAACAACAGAAGAGAATGAAGCATCAATCACTGGGCAGCATGTACGAGAGAAGTCTGATCGAAACGCAACAAAAGCTACGGGTTATAGATGCTCATTCTTCCACGGATGTCAATACGTGCCGTTCTTCTCTGCAGACCATTTGACAATGAATGCCTCCCGTTCCCGCTCACTGTCACTGCCACAAAATTTGTCAATGAACGCCTCCCGCTCCCGATCACTGTCACAAAAATTGTCAATAAATGCCTCCCGCTCCCGATCACTGTCACAAAAATTGTCAAGGAATGCCTCCCGCTCCCGATCACTGCCACATAAAGTGTCACTGAATGCCTCACGCACACTGTCACTGCCACTGCCACAAAAATTGTGACTGAATGCCTCCCGCTCCCGCCCACTATCACTGCTACAAAAATTGAAGGAAAATATGCTTTTGCCTAATGACTGTTATCTACGAAATAGAAATAGTAATAATAATAATAATAATAACAACAACAACAACAACAATAACAACAACAATAATAATAATAATAATAATAATAACAATAATAATATATGTATGTATATGAATATTACTTTACCCATTGAAAAATCTGTAAGAGCAATACGCTCCGCCATACATATGACAGCTGTTTGCAGCTGGATAAAGAGCAATACACTCCGCCATATCACATGACAGTTGTTTGCAGCTGGATAAAGAGCAATACACTCCGCCATACCACATGGCAACTGTTTGCAGCTGCACGAAGAGTTGGATACGGCCGTGATATGTTTTTGTTAGTATTTTATAAGGTTTTGTTCGTATTTCACTGTATTTTACTTGTGATGAATATTACCACACCGGCACAGGTTTCTCGAATACCTTCCTATTGTACTGAGGTTGTTGACGGAAGTAATTGTAAGGCGTGAAGAGTTCGGCTTTTCTCAATGAATCGTGTAGTCAGAGCGGCGCGGATAGTTTGGTGTAATTATAGTTTAACGTGGATAGTTCGATGTGGATACTTCGGTGTGGATATAGTTTGGCGTGGATAGAGTTCGGTGTGGACAGTTCGGCGTGTATATGTGGGTGTGGATACTTCGGTGTGGATATAGTTCGGCGTGGATAGTTCGGCCTGGATAGTTCGGTGTAAACAGTTCGGTGCGGATAGATTGGTGTGGATAGTTTGGCGCTTTTGATTGACTCGCGTCGTCTTCCCATAAAATAAATATATATAAGACATCTCCAAAATGTTTGTTTTATTTCTCTATATGAATCGGAGATATATCAAATGAACTAAATACAAATATATATCCTTAAGGAATTCAGACGTGTAGCGATAAAACTAGACCGAACTTCGCGATTTGTACTGTAACATCGATACATGAAAGAAAACTTTTGAAGTCCAACAACGATGTAGCTTCATGAACAGGGTGGACTCCGAAAATGAAGTCAGAATTGCTCGCTATCGAATGGCTTTCGAGATAACGCAGGTCACGTGATCTTTAATCTTGAAAATCTAGGTATCGAAATTTAGATAACGGAGTAACCCCTTTCTTAATTTCGTTAGGGGGGGGGGGGCGGGGTCCGAAAATGAGGTCAAAATTGCTCTCTGTGGCTAATGGTTTGCCAGATAACGCAGATCACGTGACTTTTTTACGTCGCCACGGTCCAGTGAACAGATTGATTCCTTGTGTAACTATGCATACGGTTTGGAATCTGAAGACACAAGTCCAAATCGCTCAGAGTTTCCGCAATAATTGCATTTTTTCTATGTGACCTTGACCGATGCCTCTTATGTCTTGGCATTGCCTCTGAGGGCCAGTTATGTCTAAAGATTTGCTGTGAATCTTCCATCTTCTAGTTCGGTTGATATTTGGTATCTGCATAATGTTATTCTCTTGCCCAGTCTCTCGACCTTGACAACAACGTCCCTCTCTTTTCCCGCCATTTTTGCCCCTCCCAGCGAGTCATGCTTACAGCACACGTGCACATCTATCTCATCGCCCAGCACGCTCTCTCCCTCGTACAACACAGACAGGTGACTGACATAAAACGGGTGATTGCCCAGCAGCGATGGTAAACCTTCGCTAAGAGTTTTGGCTATGAATCGGACATACACCAAATAATTGGTGTGTTTATTCTGGTCGATATTTCTTTCCATTATTTTCCATCTTTTAGTAAAGAATTTTGTATAATCGGAAATGAACGACACATCTTTCGGAATTGATATTTTTGTGTACTGCATACTTTTGCTCGCACCATCATGCGCTCGTGCCAACCTTTTCGCGTACTCGGGTACTGGTATAGGGCGCCTTGTGGACAGGTCCATTCTCACGTACTTGAACGAGTACTTGATTAGTAATCTGCCACTGTCGCCATCAAAACACAGCGTGTGCCAAATGTGTGACGTATTTCCCACATCTATGACGTCATGTTCAAACCTCAGCGGCCTCGTTTTCATTATCTTCGAGGCATCCAGTTCATCTCTGAGGCTCGCTCGCGCCTTTAATGAACCAACCCACGTGTAGTAAAAGGGCGTTACGTCATAAGCAGAATAAATAATGAAGTTGCTAAGCCCAGCTTGTATGTCTTCTATCATGGGGTTCAAAAATCGCTTATCACTGTCCAGAATATCTTTGCCATGCTGGGCTAGAGTTGGTATAAAAACTGTAGCAAAATCTGAAAATGAAAGAATTATCCTGTTAGACATCACACGTGAAATATGCCACGCGGAAAGTAGGTGTACTACGGCACAGGGAAAGCAGGTGCACTCTGGCATGCGGGAAGTAGGTGCACCATGACACGCAGGAACCAGGTGCACGATGGCAAAATGTTCATAAACATTCATACAAGAAACCACAAGTCAAAATAGCACACGAGAAGAGAATTACCACACACAGAAGGACCACTTGATAACACAATACCACAACAAAACAAGTGCCACACAACATCACACGCGACAACACAAGACAGGACAACACCACATGCGACAACACAAAGACAGGACAACACCACATGCGACAAAACAAAGACAGGACAACATCACATGCGACAACACAAAGACAGGACAACACCACATGCGACAACACAAGACAGAACAACATCACACGCACAACACAAGACAAGACAACATCACATGCGACAACACAAGACAGGACGACATCACACGCGACAACACAAGACAGGACAACACCACATACGACGACAAAAGACGGGACAACACCACACGCAACAAAAAACTCGGGACAACACCACACACGACAATACAAGACAGGACAACACCACATGCAACGACAAAACACGGGACAATACCACACGCGACAAAAAACTCAGGACAACACAACAGACGACAACACAAGGCAGGACAACATCACATGCGACAACACAAGACAGGACAACATCACATGCGACAACACCAGACAGGACAACACCACATGCGATAACACCAGACAGGACAACACCACATGCGACAACACCAGACAGGACAACACCACATGCGACAACACCAGACAGGACACCGCATGCGACGACAAAACACGGGACAACACCACACGCGACAAAAAAACTTGGGACAACACCACACGCGACAACAAAACATCATTCAACAAAACAACACACAGCAGCACAAAACACAAATTTTAGCGAATGCACGTCTTGTCTGAAATTCACAGCGAATGCGCTTATTCAGTGGAAATTGAAGGGAATCAGCGTATTTCTTGATTACAAGAATTTCCTGTAGCATATACACACGGACTGCGTATATGGGAGGCAGAACAGTAAATAAGACTTGCAACTTTTGGTATGGGGGCTTGAAGACAAGTGTTTCGCCATATATTTTCTAGGCTTAATTTTTTGTTGGCAAGTCATTTGAAAGAAAATACTAAAAATGTCGGCACGCCTACTCTTGAATGTGGACTTTGTTAACGGTCATATTTTTTTGTCAAATAATTCCACTGAAAACCTCTTCCTGCTTTCTCTTTTGTTAATATATGACATTAAATATTTAATTTTCCAATTCATGTCAAAAAAATCCCCCTGTATCGACGATTTATTTATCGGATTTATTTGTATTTCTGTGTATGTTGCTTAAAATAATTTGAAAACAAAGAAACATACAACCAGTTTATCTTTTGTTCTAAACTATATATGTGAATTATATGAAGAAAGATAGCAAAATAGGTTTTACATAACTTGCTTTGTAAACACGACCTGGTGATTATCAGTCCAACGCCTATCCACTCAGCTATTCAGGCAAGTGGTTAGGCGAAGCACAATGTGATTTTCCTGCAATTTTACCGTTTGTGGCCAAAAACATCACCAAACAAAATACAAGAATGGTGCAAGAACTTAAGGGGAACATTCCTGTCAAATTTCAACGCAACCGGACTCGGTTTGTAGGAATAGTAGCATTTTGAAACAGTCTTTATACACACATACACACATAACGGACGACGGATACCCCACAAGTGGGGGGTATAGCCCACAGTCGGCTGGGCTAAACACGATTCCGATTTACAACAATTTATATTTGTAAGTTTTGCAAAATATAAATACTAGGAAGACTTTTCAATTGGCAAGTCAACAACATGAGAAATCTACACCAAAGCTGCAAATATTCCTACATTATTGGTATGTGTGCATGAAACCCTAAGCCATAGCTTGGTGTTTGCTGAAGCTACAAAGTGACCTTGACCTACTCAGTCATACCATGACACACCTTTTCTTCTAGTTTTTACCAAGTGGGCCACTCCACTGTTCAGCGGAATTCGGTCTAGTTAGTTCCGGAATCTTTCGTAGGTATGAAAGGTCATAGGTAAGAAGTAAACAAGCGACATTTTTGTAAATTTTAACCTGAACGTAGCAATGAATCCATAACGGTCTCTTCTAATATTTTCAATGCAAAGATTTCTCGGTGGTATGAATGAGTTCATTACAACTTGACCTTCAAGGTCAAGGTCAAAAAGTTTTGCGGATTTCACGACAACTCATTACCCTCTATGTCTCTGCCAAATGCCGCCTTTCTACTACAAACCGTGTAGGAGGAGTTTTCTGCAAACCACTTTGAGGTCAAAAAACTTTGACCTCAATTTGACCTTGACCTTAAAGGTCAAGGTAAAAAAATTTATGGATTTCACATCTCATCACCCTCTATCTCTGTGCCAAATTTCATCGTCCTACGTCAAATAGCGTAGGAGGAGTTTTCTGAAAACCTTCGTGACGGAAAAAGAAAAAAAAAAGGAAGGAATAAACGGCCAGAATTCTTTGCAAAGCATACCCATTTGCAAACTATGTTTGCAAGTGGGAATTAGAGGAAAAGCAGCCCCTCACCTGTTTTGTGGATATCCTTGACGGTTACCCCAGGGAAAACAACAGTGGCCGACATACCGCCATCCCGAATTTTAACACGAGCATCTCCTGTGGCGTCCATGGTTACTTGTTGTTCATAATCTAGTACTCTTCATATTGACTAGATACTTTTAAGTGTCAGCACTTCCGCACTGTTCATATATGCTTCTTCATACTCCGCCCTTGTTCATAGGTCTATGCTGTTCATAATACCACGCGGTTCATATTTCCATACTTTTCATATCACAAAAAAGTTAATGGATATTCTTTAATATCACCATGTTGTTCATGTTGTCGCACTGTTCATATTTCCGCGCTGTTCACAGTTGCACACTTTTCATTGTTACGCATTGTTCATAATTTCGAACGGCTCATGCGTCTACACTGCTCATGCGCCTACACTGCCCATGCGTCTACGGCTCATGCGTCTACAGCTAATGCGTCTACGGCTCATGTGTCTACGGCTCATGCGTCTACAGCTCATGCGTCTACACTGTTAATGAATCTACGGCTCATGCGTCTACACTGCTCATGCGTCTACGACTCATGCGTCTACACTGCTCATGCGTCTACGGCTTATGCGTCTACACTGCTCATGCGTCTACACTGCTCATGCGTCTACACTGCTCGTATTCCTGTTACTCGTACAGTCACACACGTTTGCGTCAACACTGAATGAACATGCCACTAAAATAGTTATTTTTCCTCCAACAGTGAACGACTGAAGATACAGCAAGAAACGATAAATATAATCATGTTATTAACATAATCATGGTTAATTTAAGTAACTGCACAAAAATTAAAACGTAAACAAAAGTCCTACACTTGTACTCTAATCTCGGCCATCGGTCAATGTGTGTGGATGCAGCCCAGGAAGGGTACACTGTGGGTACTGTCTTTGTACCGGGACAGGTACTTGTTCTGTACTGAGACAGGTAGTTCGGCTCTGTACAAGAGCCATTATTCCGGAGGGACTGGTGGGGCAAGAGGAAGGGGTCGGAGGGTGGGGCGGGGGGGGGGGGTAAATAAGAAATTGCAAACAATAGGTAATTGTTCTGGAACGCGGTGGCTGTATGATCTCGCGAAAATAGGGAAGGGAAGGCTTGAAATTAACCCCCCAAAATATTGTCTCTGCCCTCCAGCCCCTCCCCCTCCTCACCTCTTGTGAGGCACACGACACTTATGTGTCACATGACACTTAAGTGTCACATGTTGTTGCATATTGTAAGCTTAATCAATCTTTATTGCATTACAACTTTATATGTCATGGTGGCGGCCAGTAAACCATTACGCTCATGGTTTACGTAAGTCATGGAAATCGACAGGACACCACTACGCTCGTAGAATGTAGGTAATTTGCGCCCCCCCCCCCCCCCCCCGGTGATCTGCCCTCCCCCCTCAAATTTGCAATACTGAGTAATCCCCCACCCCTTTTTGTTTGCGTTTTTTTGTTTTTGTTTTTTTTTTTTTTTTTTGTTTTTTTTTTTTTGTTCTTTTTTTTGTTTTTTTATTAACATCTTAACATCTTATCTTTTCAAGCGGTTTACTAAAACCAATAAACTGCTCGAACTGTCCATATCACATTTTATTAGATACTTTTTCAGTCAATAAACTGGAGTGTGAGGTTTCTTCCTAGGCCTCGGAGAACTTCCTGGACTTCTTTCTCTCCTATCTGCATATTTAATGGGGGGACAAAGTGGGTCCCTTACGGGTGTTTCTCATTCATTCAGATACGGCTCTCTAGACAGTCTCGAAAAACAAATACAGTATTTAAAAAAAAGAGAGAATGTCTCGACGCCATTTTTTCTACCCTAGTTAAACTTGCGGGATACGGTCAGATGGTGTCCGGAAAAGATGGCACCGGAAAAAATGGCACCGGTAAAATGGCACCGGTAAAAATTGCACACTTGTTTCTTAGATTTTCTAATATTTTATTTACTTCACTTCATACTTTAGCAATAGAGAAGTCTTGCCTATTACATATTTTACATAAAATTGTAAATTAAATTTCACTTAATTTTCATTTATTTATTACAAGGTCCATAGTTTAGATAAAAATGTTCTCTTCAAGTATACTGCGTGCTCTTTACACAATTCACTGAATTATTTCCATTTTAACTGTTCGCCATAAAATTTTAGCATTTCTGAGAAAAACACTGCGATATGCATGCGTTTATATAAAATGTATATCAAAGAAATGTTCAGGAACCCTGCGGATACGTCCGGGAAACGTTCAAGGTGAGGCTAAAGGACCATAAAGAACCCCAGTGAGTAATACTATTACACATTTCAATAGATAAAACGTTACGTGTTTTATGCGTTATTTAACAGAATAGCACGCCGTGAATAGATGCACGTGATAACATTGAAATAAAGCTAGAAGTAAACCTGCATTTATTGGCCAGAAAACACCACATTTATTATTATATACGTGGAGATTAAATATCTAAAAACAAGGGTTTTTTGGCCAGTGAGTAGGTGTGTCCGTTATTATTTAACACATCTGTGTAAACCTCCCAGATGTTCTGTTTTTACGACTTGCGGGACTGTAATTTTGTGCGATTTATTCGTTGTCTAATTTACAAAGTATTTAAATGATTCAAATGTATATTGTTATTGTGTTCCAATGTGGGTAAAACAGGTGCGTTTTATCTCATTTAAATCCTATTATAGTCCGGAAATAGCTCCAGATGTAAGCTCCTGCCCTCTGACAAAAGTGCTTCGAGCTTTTGTACTGTATTTGTACATAGGAAAACTGAGGCAATTTTTTAAGCTTCCCTCATCAGATAACGCCCCTTCCGTTGTCCCTTTGGTCAATAAAAGTATTTGCTATTGCGTTCCACACAGGGATTCAGTTTGTCTGCGAAGCAGCAGTGCATCCTGGCGGTCATTTGTTTTAAAATAAGTTTATGGCCGCCCCAACCCCCTTGACTTGGTCGGTGGCAGTTGGTAATTTAACTGGGTAAAAGATCTGACCAATTAAATTTCGATCTGCGGTGGGTGGCCTAGCCTGTCGCACAAACGGACCCGCTGTGAGGGCACCGGACCGTTTTCCCGGCCCAATAGAATCTCGTCTTGTAAGTCTTGGAACCGCCCCGAGCACGCGAGTTAATGCCAGAGCTGAATAAATCACCAGGTGGTTCGCTTCCAGAAAACAGGAGAAGTCTGGACGTTTGAATGAATAAGTATTAAAGCCGTGAAAAGAAAAGGAAATAAAATAAGCAATAAAAATAAATCACTACGCTTTTAAGATATTATAGAAATTTGGTAGAGGGGTATTTTTGTAAATATCAACTGTACTTACATCTGTTTCAAGTCGGTGGATTCTATTCCACGAATCTCGTCTGTGCTGTTCAGCGAATTCATTTAAAATGGCAGATTGTGTTTGAATACTTTATGATCGGAGTAAGTTGACTGGGGTTTAATACTTGTGAAATATTGTCAATTGTCATCTTAAAAAGGGTTTAATATTGTTTCAGTTGCCGTTGCCTAATCGTTGCGTGGTCATTGTTCTGCTGTCACACCATTGAGTTACCGTTGTGTTACGTCATCGCAGTTGGAGATACACCCGACGAGTGTTGTTGGAATAAAGGTTTTTTTTTAATGAATAGAGGCAGAGGTGTGCACATGCGTTTTGAATGCAGGGAAATACCCATGCATTCAAATTAATGGTAGTCAAAGAACTAGTCAGAGAACTAGCCTGTTTACTACACGCCCTGTATATCTTTTTTTTTTAGGAGTTGCACCGGTCTATCTCTGCCTGTGCAGCGTTGCCCCCTCGGGAAAAGTTATCCGTGGGTAGGCACCCCCTCCCTTGAGGGTGCGAGGATGGTCAAGACCATCTTCCTCGACCTGGGAAACCCACCTCCTCCTCCTCCTCCCCATTCTCGCATAGGCGACAGTGTCTACAAAAGTTTTCGTATTTGATCATAAAAAGAATTGCAATTGCTACCTTGGGTGTAGGAAAAAATGGCACTGGAAAAAATGGCACCGGAAAAAAATGGCACCGGAAAAAATGGCACCGGAAAAATGGCACTTTTGAACATACGGAAAAAGTGGCACTTTCATTTTTCATCACATGTATATATTGAGTTTAAGTTAAAAAAGAATCATTTCATGCATAAAGGATCAATTTTTAAAAGTTATACAAACAACTCGATACATATTTACGTTAGCACGTGATGAATTTTTACGTAACGTTTTATCTATGGAAATGTGGCATAGTATTACTCGCTGGGGTTCCTTTATGGTCCTTTAGCCTTACCCTGAACGTTTCCCGGACGTATCCGCAGGGTTCCTTTCCCCTTAACTCTTGACATTTCTTTGATATACTTCTTATATAAACGCATGTATATCGCAGTGTTTTACTCAGAAACGCTAAAATTTTATGGTGAACAGTTAAAATGGAAATAATTCTGTGAATTATATAAATCGTACGCAGCATACTTGAAGAGAACATTTTTATCTAAACTATGGACCTTGTAATAAATAAATGACAAATGGAAATTAAGTGAAATTTAATTTACAATTTTATGTAAAATATGTAATAGGCAAGACTTTTCTATTGCTAAGGTATGAAGTGAAGAAAATAAAATATTAGAAAATGTAAGAAACAAAGCTGCCATTTTTTCCGTTATTTCAAAAGTGCCATATTTTCCGGTGCCATATTTTCCAGTGCCATTTTTTCCGGGGCAGTTTTTCCGGACACCGCTACCTTAGATGTCTTAGCTACGTCGGTTGTAGGACAAAATGGCAACGGACAAAATGGCAATGGACAAAATGGCAACGGACATAATAGCAAGCTGACATAATGGCAAGGGACATAATGGCAATCGGACAAAATGGCAAAGTGTCAGGGCTCACAAAATGGCAAATGAAATAAAAAAAGACGATATTTCAACTGAACTTTTATTCAACCCAACGGCATTTATTGACTTCACAAATAAACATAATTGAATTCCTGTGTACTGCATCTTTTTAGATAGTCACATAGCCAATCAGTCCACAGTTCTCATTTACCGCTCTGGAACATAACCATGTTTTAGTATATCAACCCCACATACAAAGTAAAAAAATGTGGTGTTTTCGTCCCTCTGTTTTCATCCCTCTGTCCATCATCGAGTGTGACTTCCGCACTGATATTTACTTTCCTGCGATATTGTGTACGACATAGCTGACCCATAACAGTGGGTAGGTGCTCCTTTAGTTTTGACCTTGACCCAATTTTAAGGTCACGTTGGCCGTAGCCCTGGATTTTGGCGTCCGGCTGGGGTTGGGGGAGGGGATGGTTACCTTTGTTTCGAGCATGTGAAATATCTCGATACACACAGTTACATTTCACACAAGAGGTCATTCTGGAGGGAGGTGGGGGGCAGTTAGGACGAAATGTCCTCTGGGTAACACGCTTGGTAACAGACCATGAAATTAATGTAAAGGTAAGTGCATGAGAAAATGGTTCCACCTAACAAATAGGATCACTCTATGGCAGCTTCACTGCTGGTCATGCATATCGCGTTCTACTGTACTGATCCAGCATAATAAAGCGCCGCCGTTCTTCATTTGAATAGACCCGTCAAAGCAATGTTGGATGTAGTGTAACCAGAATCCGGATAAAAGACCACCACAAGGACTGCTTAAAGTGGTCTCAATTCCCGCCAATGTTACTTATACTTTGTGTGAATTGGACCAGGACTAATCTCATATCCAGGGTTTTCTCATTTCCAGGGTGGTCTCGTTTCCACGGTGGTCTCATTTCCAGGACTAATCTCATATCCAGGGTGGTCTCATTTCCAGGACTAATCTCATATCCAGGGTGGTCTCATTTCCAGGACTTATCTCATATCCAGGGTGGTCTCATTTCCAGGACTAATCTCGTTTCCAGGACTAATCTCATATCCAGGGTGGTGTCATTTCCAGGACTAATGTCATATCCAGGGTGGTCTCATTTCCAGGACTTATCTCATATCCAGGGTGGTCTCATTTCCAGGAATAATCTCATATCCAGGGTGGTCTCATTTCCAGGACTAATCTCGTATCCAGGGTGGTCTCATTTCCAGGACTAATCTCATATCCAGGGTGGTCTCATTTCCAGGACTAATCTCATATCCAGGGTGGTCTCATTTCCAGGACTAATCTCATATCCATGGTGGTCTCATTTCCAGGACTAATCTCGTATCCAGGGTGGTCTCATTTCCAGGACTAATCTCATATCCAGGGTGGTCTCATTTCCAGGACTAATCTCGTATCCAGGGTGGTCTCATTTCCAGGAGTAATCTCATATCCAGGGTGGTCTCATTTCCAGGACTAATCTCATATCCAGGGTGGTCTCATTTCCAGGACTAATCTCATATCCAGGGTGGTCTCATTTCCAGGACTTATCTCATATCCAGGGTGGTCTCATTTCCAGGACTAATCTCGTTTCCAGGACTAATCTCATATCCAGGGTGGTGTCATTTCCAGGACTAATGTCATATCCAGGGTGGTCTCATTTCCAGGACTTATCTCATATCCAGGGTGGTCTCATTTCCAGGAATAATCTCATATCCAGGGTGGTCTCATTTCCAGGACTAATCTCGTATCCAGGGTGGTCTCATTTCCAGGACTAATCTCATATCCAGGGTGGTCTCATTTCCAGGACTAATCTCATATCCAGGGTGGTCTCATTTCCAGGACTAATCTCATATCCATGGTGGTCTCATTTCCAGGACTAATCTCGTATCCAGGGTGGTCTCATTTCCAGGACTAATCTCATATCCAGGGTGGTCTCATTTCCAGGACTAATCTCGTATCCAGGGTGGTCTCATTTCCAGGAGTAATCTCATATCCAGGGTGGTCTCATTTCCAGGACTAATCTCATATCCAGGGTGGTCTCATTTCCAGGACTAATCTCGTATCCAGGGTGGTCTCATTTCCAGGAGTAATCTCATATCCAGGGTGGTCTCATTTCCAGGACTAATCTCGTATCCAGGGTGGTCTCATTTCCAGGGTGGTCTCATTTCCAGGGTTTTCTCATTTCCAGGGCTCTGGTTTCATATACATGCATATTTATATCTCCAAATAAATAGATTTTTACAATTTTCCATTAAATAGGCATGAAATTGAGAAAAATGAAAATCACAAATGAGTACTGCACGTCTTGATGTGGTGGACTTCTTAAAGTTGACTGGCTTTTATTTTATTGCTAGATTTGTCGAAATTTTCAAATATAATTTTAGCCACGGGGATACCATTATTCCTTGTTATTTCGACGAAAACAGAAGTGTTGTCTTTCAATCGATATACTTCAAAATCGAGCAAATCTCCCAAGTACGCATCTCCCTCAAACAACATGCTATACTTCGCGCATTGTAAAGGGCTGTAGTGTACCTTGTCCGACTTTTGCTCGATACATGAAACGGCATATTCGAAGTAAACCGACACACCAGTGTGACCATTGAAGTCCAGATGTTTCTGCGCTGTGGTCATTTGAAACAACTGTTTCGGCAGAGCATCACTTTTGTTGATGTTGAAATCATTGGCTGTCAATCTCAGACCTGGCAACAGCCGATCAAAACGTGTCTTTGCAGCGAGGCCTTTGAGATGCGCTGGTATAGCTATCGGCTTTCTCGTTGTCAAGTCAACGCGCACGTAAGCCGTCTGACTGGTAGCTAACAAGGCTTTACTTCTGATGTCATAGAAGCGAGCATTCCATACACAGGAGCTGTTGCGTATATGACTGATCCACATCTCTACACGAAGCGGCCCTCCCAAGTTATCTTCTGTTGTGCTTTCTCCCGCTCCCAAGAGAGAATAGAAACAGTGGAGCTCTGGCTGAGAATGAAGAGCGACGCGTGCTTCTCCTCCACGCACATTGCAATGAAGAACTGCGGATTTTCGACAACGCGATTCATAGAAGCGTACAAGAGCTTCATCACTGTGTCCACACTGACTCCTACGTACAACAGCGGGATCAAACACAACTTATTATTATTATTATTATTATTATTATTATTATTATTATTATTATTATTATTATTATTTACATTAAAATACAGATGTAACAAATGCGTTCCTTCCTAACCCGGAAAAGCCTCGAAACCACTATTATTATTATTATTATTATTATTATTATTATTATTATTATTATTATTATTATTATTATTATTATTATTATTATTATTCACACTAAAATACAGATGTAAGAAATGCGTTCCTTGGAATACATCTTCCTAACCTGGAAAAGCCTCGCTACCACTATTATTATTATTATTATTATTATTATTATTATTATTATTTCCCACCCCCTCCCACCGTCAACTATGGCATCCATCTTGCCACAGCAGTCCTATCGACGGATTTTGCTTTCCCACAGCCAGGTTCCCTTCGGTCATATTTTAATGTAAACATGTTGGTGGCCATCAACGGAATCACGGCCCCATCCGCTATCCTCCGGGAGGAGGGGTGTTGAGGAGCTGGAGCCAAATAAGAGCGTTCTTCTTACCAGTTTTGTGAATATCCGATGGGATGAGTCCGGACAGGATGACACGAGCGGACAGCCCGCCGTCTCCGATCGTCACCGTCTCCTTCTGCTCTCCCCTTGACATTTCTACGTCTCCTTTTTGATGTTGTCAAAGCAAAAAACCCAAATAACCGTTTTTTCTACAGCGGCACCGAGCACTCGCAGTTGTATCAGGTGCTGTTTGTGTACCCAGTACTTTTAGAAGCTGTGACACGGCAGGAAATCAGGAAATAGTTCAGCATCGAAAACAGTGTTTGGAAATGGATGTTGTTTGTAAGATATTGTGGCTGTTTTTTTATTTATTATTTTTTTTAGTTTTTTTTCTACCCCGGATGGTTTCCAGCAAACTCCTCCTACCCTATTCGACGTAGGAAGATGGAATTTGGCAGGCAGATAGAAGATGACGAGAGGTCGTGAAATCCTAAAGCTTTTGACCTTGACTTTCAAGGTCAAGCTGAAATTGAGGTCAAAGAATTTTATACCTGAAAATGGTTTCCTAAAAACTCCTCTTACAAGATTTGACCCAGGAAGATGACATTTGGCACAAGTATAGACGGTCCTGAGATCCGCGAAATCCGTAATTTTTTACGTGACCTTCACTGTCAAGGTCACACTGAATTCTTAATTTTCAAAAAACATATTTATCACGGAAAATTGCCAGATATTGAGCTCAAGCTCTTGTTTGGACAAATGTACGGTTCAAGTAATGGGTAACCTCGAGCTCTAAATCTCGACATTCAGAGTCAAGGTCACAGGTCAATCGACCTTTCTATCTCGAAAACTTTTGGAGAAAGGTTGATCATTATTTTGGAAACAGTTAGCAATTTGGGGCTCACTTTCGACCCTTTTGGTCCAAAAGACTACACAAGAGGTACCATGGTGATTTTAACTTCCTCAGCCATGCGAAAGGTCAAACGCGGAAGTGAGCATTATCTCGAAAATGGTTAATGATAGAGCCATTCTGAGCTTATTATTGCTAAGCTTTGGGCCCAGCAGACGTGATATAGAAGTTTTCTTGGTAACCTTGACGTTCTGGGTCATGATCAAAGAAAAAATCTGAAGTTGACCATTATTTTGAAAACGGTGACTGCTGACCTTCTCAGTCACCATGTAAAACATACATTTTTTCTTGTGGTTTTTACAACTGGGCCATTCAACTATCTAGCGGAGTTCGGTCTAGTTGCGAGTGTTTTGATATGTTTTCGACTTGCAGCATTTAGCATAGTTTTCTTACCCCACAGAGCTGAAATTTCACCCTCTTATGGGTTCAACTTCACACTCCAGTTATCATGAAACTGCAACAATTACAAGGTTCTAGTATAGCTCTACTTTGTTGCGATTTAAGTAGTGCATTTCTGAATAGAAAGGGGCAGCAAGTATGACCTCAACTCTGAAGCTGTTTAAACGACAAATGCAGCAATAATTTTCCTTAGTTAGCGTAGAATATGGGGCATTAACTTATCGGCAAGCTATTATTATTATTGTACATATACTTTCCCGCCTTCGTAATAAAAAAAGTAATGGAAATAATGATACAAAAGCCATTGTTTGAAATAAATCAAAATCGCATTCTTCTATCGATAGGCAAGTGTGCCTATGTGCCAGTAAAATGTCAGCCCTGTACGATCAGAACCTGTACTAAAATGACAGCCCTGTACGATCGGAAATCTGTGCTAAAATGTCAGCCCTGTACGATCGTAAATCTGTGCCAAAATGTAAGCCCTGTACGATCGGAAAACTGTGCTAAAATGACAGCCCCGTAAAATCAGAAATCTGTGCTAAAATGTCAGCCTTGCACGATCAGAAAATCCGTGCTAAAATGTCAGCCCTGTATGATCGAAAAATCTGTGCTAAAATGACAGCCCTGTACAATCAGAAAATCTGTGCTAAAATGACAACCCTGTACGGTCAAAAATCTGTGCTAAAATGACAGCCCTATACGATCAGAAAATCTGTGCCAGTAAAATGTCAGCCCTGTACGATCAGAACCTGTACTAAAATGACAGCCCTGTACGATCGGAAATCTGTGCTAAAATGTCAGCCCTGTACGATCGTAAATCTGTGCCAAAATGTAAGCCCTGTACGATCGGAAAACTGTGCTAAAATGACAGCCCCGTAAAATCAGAAATCTGTGCTAAAATGTCAGCCTTGCACGATCAGAAAATCCGTGCTAAAATGTCAGCCCTGTATGATCGAAAAATCTGTGCTAAAATGACAGCCCTGTACAATCAGAAAATCTGTGCTAAAATGACAACCCTGTACGGTCAAAAATCTGTGCTAAAATGACAGCCCTATACGATCAGAAAATCTGTGCTAAAATGACAGCCATGTACGATCAGAAAATCTGTAATAAAATGTCAGCCCTGAACGATCAGAAAAATCCGTGCTTAAACGTCAACTCTGAACGATAAGAAAATCTGTACCAAAATGTCAGCCATGCACGATCAGAAAATCTGTGCTAAAATGACAGCCCTATACGATAAGAAAATCTGTTAAAATGCCAGTCTTGTACGATAAAAGCTGTGCTAAAATGTCAGTCCAGTGTGATCAGAAATCTATGCTAAAATGACAGCCCTGCACGATCAGAAAATCTGCGCTAAAATGTCAGCCCCATACGATCGAAAAATCTGTGCTTAAATGACATCCCTGCAGATTATATAATCTGTGCTTAAATATCAGCCCTGCACGATAAAAAAATCCATGCAAAAATTTCAGCCCTGTACGATCAGAAAATCTGTGCTAAAATGTCAGCCCTGTACGATCGAAAAATCTGTGCTAAAATGTCAGCCCTGTACGATCAGAAAATCTGTACTAAAATGTCAGCCTGCACGATCGGAAAACTGTGCTAAGACTTCAGCATTGTACGATCCGAAAATCTGTACTAAAATGAGAACCCTGCAAGATCAGAAAATCTGTGCTAAAATATCAGCCCTGTACGATCAGACAAGCTGTGCTAAAATGTCAGTCTGCACGATCGGAAAACTGTGATAAGATTTCAGCCTTACACGATCCGAAAATCTGTACTAAAATGAGAACCCTGCAAGATCAGAAAATCTGTACTAAAATGTCAGCCCTGTACGATCAGACAAGCTGTGCTAAAATGTCAGCCCTGTACTATCTGAAAATCTGTTAAGATCTGTACGATCAGAAATCTGTTCTAAAGTGTCAGCCCTGTATGATAAGAAATTTTTGCTAAAATATCAGCCCTGTACGATAAAAAATCTGCTAAAATGGCTGTTCTGTACGATAAGAAAAGCTGTGCTAAAATGGATGAAGCGGCATCGCCCAGCCCCGCCCCACCCCATGTCTTATCTCCACAGAACTGTGCATCATTCCCACTTTCAAACTTCGTTTGCAACTTTGTATAAGTTTGTAGTTTTTATAGGAATTTCACCCTTTTTTCATCATCATCATCAATTCTCGGTGGTAACATAAATATTTTTGACCTTGACCTCAAAGGTCAAAGTCAAAGAGAGGTCAAAATATTTTTCTTATCGCCTATTAATCACGAAAAGTGGCCATAAAAAGTGTTCAAATCCCACTTTGAATATATAAAAAGTACTCAATAGGGGCTAACCTTCCATCCTTAATTTGGTCTTGAGGGTGAAGGTCAAAGGTCACGTACCTTCATGTACCCTCAACAATAGACCGTCTTATCTCGGAAATGATTAGAGATAGAGCGATTTTTTCAGCTCATTTTCGACCCTTTGAGCCTGAAGTACGTTACACAAGAGGGACTTCGGTGACCTTGACCTTCTCAATAACGGCCAAAGTAAAAGAAAAACCGGTAATTGACTAGTATCCGAAAAACGGATAGAACGATTTTGAGCTCATTTTCGACTCTTTACAACGTTGCATAAGAAGAACCTCGGTGACCTTGTCCTCCTCGGTCATGGTTTCTTAGTTTCTTAGTTTAGTCTTAGTTTCTTAACCTAAGTCCTCACACCACTTCTATGCACTAAAAACTTCTATTTCCACAAGACATTTCGGGCAAAAGTGAAAAGTGTGGCATATCGTCCAACTGCAAACGTTTTCGAGTTGTTTATGCCTGTTTTATTCACAGAATTTGAATGAAGTTGATTCTGGTATTAACGTTTCTTTTAGAAGCTTTCTCCGCTCTGTCATCTCGTTGAGTAGAACCACAAATTAATTGTCAACACATCTGTACAGATTTTTGCAAACTCAAAGAAGGAATTGAATATTATTTTCTCTATATCCCGTTAGAGTTTCAAATGGTTCAGTTAAAAAAACTATGAAAAAAATAACGATATTGTGACCAGCCGAGATCTGGTTTATCAAGCATCAAAAAGCTGTAAGGATCGCCAGAAACTAGTAGTAGTATTTTAAATACTACTAAACGCTTTGATAAGAAAAGTTGATCACTAAAACTTTCAACTGGCGCCACGAAAAAGGTAATATTTAATGAAAGTATCACCCGAAGAGCATTCTCCGAAAATTTAGAAGAAATCCAATCAAACTGCAGGAGACAGTGCATTTCGGACATAATTCACAAGACCGTCAAGTTACGATGCCCTGGTGCCAACTGACGCTCCGCTTTCTTCCTACAAAAACGGCGGACAGTTGGCAGAAATTGTGATTTTATTATTATATATTTTACGGTATCTGATTTTTATTTTGTTCTGGTCAAAAAATTTTACCTTGTGCTCATTCGAAAACAACATCACAGCAAAAATTGATGCAAAGGAGCCCCCTCCTCCCGAGTCTCCATAAACTTTTGACAAAGTGTCGATTCGCCAATTTTTGCCAAATTTCAAAAATAATACGACACTGCAACATATTTTTTCACTATGTAGTGTTTCAAAAGGTTGGGCCTTACGGTTTCTGAGGAACTGTCTGGACAAAACTCCAAATTCCGAGGCAAAACTAACTTTTTATTCGTTTTGACGAATTCTCGTCCCATGGCCCGTCTTGCCAGTCCGTGTTACTTTCTCGGATGTTCGAGGGAAGGCATCTGTGACCGCAGCGAGACAAATGTATGATCCATAAAACATGTCTTGATATTCCATGTTACTTTCTCGGCTGTTTGAGGGAAGGACTGTAACCGCAGCGAGACAAATGGATCATCCATAAAACATGTCTTGATATTCCATGCTACTTTCTCGAATGTTCGAGGGAAGGCCTCTGTGACCGCAGCGAGACAAATGGATCATCCATAAAACATGTCTTGATATTCCATGCTACTTTCTCGGATGTTTCAGGGAAGGACTCTGTGACCGAGGCGAGACAAATGATTGATTCATCCAACATGTCTTGCCATTCCGTGTTACTTTCTTAGATGTTCGGAGGAAGAAGAAGTGACCGCAGCGAGACAAATGGATGATCCATCCTACATCTCTTTCCACCCCATGCTTTCTCGGATGTTCGAGGGAAGGACTCTGTGACCTCGGTGAGATAAAGGGATGATTCATCCTACATGTCTTGCAATTCCGTGCTACTTTCTGAGATGTTCGAAGGAAGGACTCTGTGACCGCAGCGAGACAAATGGATGATCCATAAAACATGTCTTGATATCCCATGCTACTTTCTCGGATGTTCGAGGGAAGGACTTTGTGACCGCAGCAAAAGAAATGGATGATACATAAAACATGTCTTGATATTCCATGCTACTTTCTCGGATGTTCGAGGGAAGGGCTCTGTGACCGCAGCGAGACAAATGGATGATCCATAAAACATGTCTTGATATTCCATGCTACTTTCTCGGATGTTCGAGGGAAGGACTCTGTGACCGAGGCGAGACAAATGGATGATTTCCCCTACATGTCTTGCCATTCCGTGTTACTTTCTGAGATGTTCTAAGGAAGGACTCTGTGACCGCAGCGAGACAAATGGATGATGCATCCTACATCTCTTTCCATTCCATGCTACTTTCTCGGATGTTCCAGGGAAGGTCTCTGTGACCTCGGCGAGATAAATGGATGATCCATCCTACATGTCTTGATATTATGCCCATATATCCGTCTGAAAGTCCCAGAAAACATTGTAAACTCCAAGTGCCCCTTGGAGAGTACATTCTCCGACGTTTGCTGTACCAGGGATCTTTGGAAAGTCCTGGCTCCTGTAGGCCATGCCCAAGGGTCTCCCCTGTCAAGAAATTCTCTTCAGACTCACTTAATGACAGGAGAGCACCACAGTTAGCCCCTCACCCTAGGGCCCTCCGTAAACCGGACATTGACACGCCTGGACGGAAATCCTACTCAACCCTATAGGAACCCAACAGACCCTCTTCAATACTCACCTACAGGCGTGCAACCAGAGGCAGATCGTTGAAAAGCCAAACAACCAACTACTTGGTTGTCTGAAGGCCTCACTATTCATGCTAAAGGCCAGACTAAGTTGTCGGTAACCATCAAAAGGAAACGTGCTACTGCACAAATATGGCGTGAAGGCCGCCCTGGCAAAATATCACTAAGCTAGCAATAAGCGGTACAGTCACTCTACAGAACGCCGAAAAATCTCCTTTAATCTGATCACACTCCAGAACAATATGTCCAAGTGCGCAATTTTTATTCGTCTACAGTTCTGTTTTCTGTCAGAGATACTGATAGGGAGAACTGATATTTTTAAGCATTAATTCCCTTTCGTTTGTGTTCATACGTACCCGGGCGGGTGGGGAGGAACACTCCATTGGCTATCAGGCACATGCGTGCCAATGACTTTCTAAAACGAGCCCTAAACGTCGAGTAGAGGGCTTAAAATTATGCGTCTCTTAACCAAGCCCCAAAACCGTAGGTCAAAATATCATACTCCGCAACAACACACAACACAACATACGACAACACAACACGATAGACATCGCACGCGGAAAGTACATGCAGTATGGTACGAAGAACGCAGTGAATGTATGATGTTGTTGGATATTGCAAACTGGAAGTATATGCACTGTGGCACATGTAAAGTAGGTGCACTATGGCACGCAAAAACAGGTGCACTCTGAACATTCGTACTAAGTGAAAGAAAACCACAAGTTAAAATGTCATACAAGAGAATATAAAGATACAGACCGAAACACTTGACAACATAATATCTCAGCAAAACAAATGAATATACAACACACTATATGGCAGTGTAACACCTGGCAATACAACACAAGACATAGTAATACAACACAAGACACGGCAATACAACACAAGACACGGCAATACAACACAAGACATGGCAAGACAACACAAGACATGGTAATACAACAAACGCCAACATAACATACGACAACACAAAACACATCAAAAACAATACACAACAAAACACAACATACTACAACAATGCAACACACATCGTCGTCGTCAACATCCGTCTGTCTGGACATCTGCGGAATCTCTATAAAAGAGAAGTTGATTCACTTCGACCTGTAATTTTCTTCCGTATTTTCGCGAGTTCGCTGGGACAATGTACAGTCATACTGGTAAAATCCCTGACCTGTTGGTGCATGTCTAGATAATTGCCAACTTGGTTTATTATTAAATTCTGAGATTTCCGTACCCATTTTGTAAGTGGTTAGTCGAGGCCGGGTCGCACTGCTCACAGTTTTGTAAGTCTGTTGAACATATAAGCAGCCTTCCTAATTCCGACATTGATTTCATCGTCTAGCGCTGGTTCTCAGTGGTTAGTGAAGCCCAGGTGGAAGACATTGCTACACTATTCACATTTCCACACTACCCATAATTTCGAACGGCTCATGCGTCTGCACTACTTACCCTCCTATTACAGTCGCCCAAATTTCTGTCGGCACTAAATGAACACACATCAAAAATACTGTTTATTTTATTCCGCGAATTCTGGAAGTCGAAGGCCGCACAAGAAATGTTGATAAAAAATGACCACATGCCAAATGTATTCATGCTTAAGTAAACTAATTTGCAAGCCGCTCAAACATAAAGCCTCAAGTTAAAAACATACTCCCAAATGGGCCATCGCTCAATGTTTGCATGTGTTTCGATGAACCTAGAACATCACACTAGGTTTCGAACTGCAAAATAGTCTTAATTCTGCGCTTGGCCAATGTCATTTCTCCTATGGTCCTATGGTATCATTTCCAAGACTGTCTTATTTCAAGGATTCTGGTTTCATTTACACGCACATTAATAGACACAAATTCATAGATTTTTAAAATTTCCATTAAACAGGCATGAAATCAAGAATAGTGAAAATCACAAATGAGCATTGCACTTCTTAAAGCTGACTACATTTTGACTTATCACTGGATTTGTCAAGAAGTTCGAATATAATTTTAGCCACGGGGATACCATTATTCCTTGTTATTTCGACGAAAACAGAATTCTTGTCTTTCATTCGATATACTTCAAAATCAAGTACATCTCCAAAAAATGTCTCTCCCTCAAACAGCATGATATACTTCGCACATTGTAAAGGTTTGTAGTGAACTTTGTCCCATTTTTGCTCAATACATGAAACGGCATATTCGAAGTAAACTGACAAACCAGTGTGACCATTTTCATCTATGTGTTTGGGTGCTATGGCCTTTTGAAACAACTGTTTCGACAGAGTGTAGTTTTTGTTGATGTTGAAATCATTGGCTGTCAATCTCAGACCCGGCAACTGCCAATCAAAACGTGTCTGAGCAGCCAGGCCTTTGAGATGCGCGGGTATAGCTATCGCCTTCCTCGTTCCCAAGTCAACGCGCACGTAAGCCATCTGAGTGGTTGCTAACAAGGCTTTACTCATGACGTCATAGAAGCGAATATTCCACACAAAAGAGCTGTTGCGTATTTGATTGATCCACATCTCTACACGAAGCGGTCCCCTCAGGCGATCTTCTGTTGTTCTTTCTTGCGCGTCCAAGATCGAATAGAAGCATTGTTGAACAGTGGAGTACTGACTGAGCATGAACAGCGAGGCGTGCTTCTCCTTCAGACACATTGCAACGAAGAACTGCGAATTGTCGATAACACGCCCAACAGCGGCGTACAAAAGCTTCATCACCGTGTCCACATTGACTCCTGCAAACAGCAACTTCAGAAAGCACTGGCTATTGTCATTATCATTGTCGTCGTCATCATCATCATCATCATCATCATCATCATCATCATCATCATCATCATCATCATCATCACCATCATCATCATCACCACCACCATCTTCATCTTTATCGTTACCGTCGTCGTCATATTTTTTTATTATTATTTTATTATTATTATTACTATTATTATTATTATCCCTTCTCCTATCTTCCTAGAAATTGTTCAACCCTGCCACCGGGAGTTCTGCTGACTTTGTGGTCATCTATAAGAGCAAGGGCTTCCGTTGGGGCGGAGTGGAGGGCAGATCCAGTTTCATGAAGATCCCAAGTGATCAGTCCAGGTGTGATCAAACAAGCGGACAGCCTCCCGTCCCCGATCGTCACCTTCTCCTTTCTCCGTGACATTTTTCGAGGGGCAGGGGGGGGGCAGATCAAGGCGATTTTCTTACCGGTTTTCTGAAGGTCCAGCGTGATCAGTCCAGGTGTGATCACACACGCGGACAGCCCACCGTCCCCGATCGTCACGTTTTCCTCTCTTCGTGACATTTTTTGACCGCCTTCTCTGATTTTTGACGTCGCCATAACAATGTTTTGCGATACTCTAGCATTAAGTAATCGCAGATCGTGGGTCACGAAGAATTTGCTAATTGAGTTCTGTTGTATAAAATGTAAGCTTATGCAAATATTTGTGAAGATAACACACATTGGACATCATGTGACAGCGAAATCAGTGTATTGAGACTAAATCACCTTGGAAGGCGAGATATAAACGAGATAAGCAGTGAGTGAAGAGGTTGTTTATGCCACAAACCAGGCGCATCACAAGTCCATAACACACGGTGAGGGGCCACTAGTGAACGGTAAATGCAGGCGAGGGAGAGGCAAGCCAGGTGCATCACAGGTCCATAGCACACGGTGAGGAGCCACTAGTGAAGGGTAAATGGAGGGGCGAGGCAAGCCAGGCGTATCCCAAATCCTCAACAAATTATGACACCACCGGTAAAAGCCATATAGGGGAGAGGGGAACATGGACGGGGAGAGGGGTAGAGGGGAGGCAGGCGGCACATCATTAAAAATTCTGCATAAAACGTCATTGGCCTCACAAGACGCCATGATGACATTATTTACGGCCAACATGCCGTCCTCTCATATATGGCCAAAATGGCATCATACTCGGCCAGCACGATGTTATACACAGCCAGTATAACGTCAATCACGACCACCACATAGCCAGAAAGGATTCTTAAATGTTGCGTTATTATGAACAATATGTTCAGGTTTATAAAGACTGCAATTTGGAATATTTGTCGAAGGGAAATGCTTTCAAATAAAAATATACAAATGGGATAAAACACAAATTTTAACTACCAGCAAGTCCCCGTTGAGTTTTGTTACTCCAAAAATATGTGGCTTGCTTTTACATCCGCTCCAGTCGTACATATTTAGAAACTGCCTGAATCACCTACCAGTGCAAAGTAGATAGATTTAACGTGGAGTAAGTGGATATCTGATAGGCGTAACATGTTCTTAAAAGTTATTTTCATTAAATTAAGATTTTCTGCTAATGGCGCAGTAGTCATCTATTAATCCGAGTTATGTACTGATGTTTATTCTCCCTGTTTAAGATCTGGTTGGTGCAAAGGAATAGGAAATTGAGAGTAAAATTGTTAATTTGAACATTAAGAGAGTGTTAAAAGATAAATAAAAGTGTTTTCTGTTGTAAGAAAATGCCGATATGCTCAGCTGTGAGGGTTTTCTGACAGCAGAATAAACTGTTCTGAATTCTTTAACAAACTTGAAACAGGATTCTATCAGCGTGTTTTCTGAGCAAAGAATCCAGGTTAAATATTTTACGAATCCAAGCTAAATATAACAAAACACTGCTCATAATTATGTCATTAAACTACCAGGCTTCCCACTGTGTCTCACATCAAACCTCTCGTATACTACTATTCAGTTCATGAAGAAGTGTTGTGCTTCAGTAGTCTCCTGAAACACTTCTCAGTACATGCCACTTTCAAGAAGATAAGCATACAATACCAAAGACTGTTTACTACTAAGATATGACACTCAGCCATTTTCGCGTATCCAGACAGCAGTGGTTCCGCCTGGTAAAAGAGGTGCAAATTAAGCTGTCAATACATTGAGGTTACCTGGAAAGTGCACGTGTTTTTTTTTAAAATTTTCATTACTTTTTCGGTCTTAAAGTTTACAAAAACATTTTGTCGCCTGAATAATTAATAGTAAAGAATAAGAGTATGGCTACTACAAGAAGATGACGACCTTGTGCAGCATGCAATAATGACTACTACAAAATTAATTCGTGCATGAATGAGCTTAGCCAATATTTTTATTTATACCATCCGAAAACTTGGGTTATTTTTGTGAAAGATCTAGAATCTGTTTCGTCACCGTTTTTCCAATGGTGCAGCACATGCCAAAACTTGACAAAACTTAACAAATTTGCAATGCCAGATATGTGAAAAAAATAGAATTGAATGTACAAATACCGCAGGTGTTAAAAAGATAAAAAGCGCTGTAAGATTGTGAATGAAGATGCGAATTCATTTCACTTTGAAAATGGCAAATTTATCTTCAGTTAGATCCTACAGCGATAAAAGAAACAGAAAAGTCTTATAGCTTATTCATCTGTAAATGTGAGAGTAGTATTTACCTTTCTCTATTGTGATCTTTGACGGGAGGGTGGGGAGGGGGTGATCGTTATCTGATCAGATTTGTTAAATAAAAGCTGGCTGTGCTAATAAATGGCATTTTTTATCCTTCTTACTTCTATTATTCAGCTCCTATTGAAATACAGTACTTTAAATCCCCTAAAATCTATTGAAATACTGGGCTTAACACCAATACTGTAAAGGGTTTTGACAGCTGTTTTTCTCAGTTTGCAACTCTTCCATCAGGGGCGCTGCAATCAGCTGGATACCATAGGCTGTATAGGGAGTGTCATATCTTAGTAGTTTATAGACTTTGACAATACACAGCCACAGATTGTGTGTACTGACTGATATAATGTACACATACAATATAGAGACACAAATTCTGTGTATTGACTGATATAATGTACACATACAATACAGAGACACACATTGCGTGCATTGACAAATATTAGGTATCTTTATAATACGGTTATATTTCACTATATGAAATAGCATGAATGCGCTCGCCCAATTAATAAACTCGCACTCTATTTTAAAAGTGAATAAAAATGGAGAGAAATGCATCAATATAATGTTCGGAACAAGCAGAATACAGATACATACAGAGGTATCGAATTCATCCAACTGCAACTGGAAAAATATATGACCCTGGTATCCAGTTATTTACCAGCTGAGAGCAGCTGCTATAAAGGCTTGAAAATAGCATGCCATTCTGATCAACATTTTGTTAATGGTCAGTAACACCTCGCATTGACTCGATGTAAGTCATCTATTAATTATAGTTATGTAATTTAACCCAAACAAGTAGTGATGCCTGACACTGGAAGGAGTGATGGCTGTTTCCCCGATTCAAAGGAAGTACCTCTAAAAGTTCAGCTCACAGCTCACGGCTTACAGCTCACAGCTTAGAGCTCACGGTTTACAGCTTACATTTCGGTCAAGCTGATATGAAACATTACACACTGAGCGCACCTCTGATCTCAAAAAGCTTATGTTATTGTTTTCTCACGTAAAATATGGATCATGTGCATTGCCTGGCCATTCCATGGGGTTAAGTCTAGCTCAGCCAAAACTACAACATTGCAAGCTACGCTAGGTGCAACCTTTACATAAAACTGCAAGATATTCATATTTAGCAGTTACTTTTCTTAAACAAATCTTCCATTTTCATCGTGGTTATAAAACAGCTGACCTCAAGAGTAGATCTATCTGTTTATGTATAAACACATGGCGGATGGCTACTTTTGAAAATAGTTCCTCTCTTTTGTGAGTACTATTCGCGGAATCATTAGGGGTCTGACTCAAAAAGTGTTATACACAACAGACCGAACCGTCGTAGAGGTTGACTGTTGGACAACAACGCACTACAGATCAAACCGCTGTAGAGGTTGGCTGTTGGACAGCAGCACAAATGCATAACAGACCAAACCGCCGCAGCGGTTGACTGTTGGAGAACAACGACCGAAAATTTCACAAGCTTTTTACAACCATTGGCGTTAACCTTATTCAAGCAGATTAACGGCATTACCTTGATTTCATTCATTATTTAGTGTCATTTAAATAGCTGATTTCAGTGAGTTTCATCGCTTCATTGTGGGCATCAAGCGGCTGTTTCTCAATTTGATGAGTACTTTATAGATTATTGGCTGGTAAGCGGTCATTTCTCAATCTGACAACAATTTTATAGATTACTGGCTTTTAAGTGGTCATTTCTCAGTCTATTGACTATTTCATAGATTACCGCCTGTTAAGCGGTCATTTCGCAATCTGATGACTATTTTACAGATTACTGGCTGCTAAGCGGTCATTTCTCAATCTGATGACTATTTCATAGATTACTGGCTGTTAAGAGGCCATTTCTCAGTCTGATGACTATTTTATAGATTACTGGCTGCTACGCGGTCATTTCTCAGTCTGATGGTTATTTTAGATTACTGGCTGTTGCGCGGTCATTTTTCAGTCTGATGGCTATTTTACAGATTACTGGCTATTAAGCGGTCATTTCTCAGTCTGATGGTTATTTTATAGATTACTGGCTGTTGCGCGGTCATTTTTCAGTCTGATGGCTATTTTACAGATTACTGGCTATTAAGCGGTCATTTCTCAGTCTGATGGTTATTTTATAGATTACTGGCTGTTGCGCGGTCCCTTTTCAGTCTGGTGGCTATTTTATAGATTACTGGCTGTTAAGCGGTCATTTTTCAGTCTGATGCCTATTTTACAGATTTCTGGCTATTAAGCGGTCATTTCTCAGTCTGATGGTTATTTTATAGATTACTGGCTGTTGCGCGGTCCTTTTTCAGTCTGGTGGCTATTTCATAGATTACTGGCTGTTGCACGGTCATTTCTCAGTCTGATGACTATTTTATAGATTACCGGCTGTTAAGCGTTCATTTCTCAGTCTGATGGTTATTTTATAGATTACTGGCTGTTGCGCGGTCATTTTTCAGTCTGATGGCTATTTTACAGATTACTGGCTGTTAAGCGGTCATTTCTCATTGACTAATTCATAGATTACTGGCTATTAAGCGGTCATTTCTCAGTCTGATGGTTATTTTATAGATTACTGGCTGTTGCGCGGTCATTTTTCAGTCTGATGGCTATTTTACAGATTACTGGCTATTAAGCGGTCATTTCTCAGTCTGATGGTTATTTTATAGATTACTGGCTGTTGCGCGGTCCCTTTTCAGTCTGGTGGCTATTTTATAGATTACTGGCTGTTAAGCGGTCATTTTTCAGTCTGATGCCTATTTTACAGATTTCTGGCTATTAAGCGGTCATTTCTCAGTCTGATGGTTATTTTATAGATTACTGGCTGTTGCGCGGTCCTTTTTCAGTCTGGTGGCTATTTCATAGATTACTGGCTGTTGCACGGTCATTTCTCAGTCTGATGACTATTTTATAGATTACCGGCTGTTAAGCGTTCATTTCTCAGTCTGATGGTTATTTTATAGATTACTGGCTGTTGCGCGGTCATTTTTCAGTCTGATGGCTATTTTACAGATTACTGGCTGTTAAGCGGTCATTTCTCATTGACTAATTCATAGATTACCGGCTGTTAAGCTATCATTTCTCAGTTTTTTATAAACGTTGTTGAATCGGATTTTGCCCACTGGCAGACCATTATTTTTTGTAATATTTACGAAGGTTGAATCCGTCTCTTGCAACCGGTACACTTCAAAATCGAGCAGATCTCCCAGCACTGCTTCTCCTTCAAATAAAAGCAAATATCTGGTACATTTCAGCGTGTTTTGGTGCACTTTGTCCCACTTTTGTTCAATACACGATACGGCATATTCGAAATAGACCCGAAAGTTGGCGTGCTTGTTCGCATCGATATGTTGTTGCGTAATGGCTTTCTGAAATAACCGCGATGAGCTGACATCAGAAGATTTTATAGGGAAGTCTTCTGCAGTGATTTTCGAGTTTGGCATCAGGCAGGCAAAATTAGACTTTGCTGGCAGGGCTTTCAGATGCTCTGGTATGACAGAGGCCTGTCTTGTTTCCACATTAAAACATACATATGTCATCTGCGAGGTCATCAACAGAATGTTCCGTGTGACGTCATCAACGCGCATATTCAACACAAACGAGGTACGACGTATTTGATCTATCCATACAGAAATATGAAATGGTCCTCTCAAGCGGTGAGGGGACATTCTCTCCTTTTCGCTGAATGCTGAATAGAATATTTCCTCTACGGTACTGTCCTGACTGACCAGCACGGCCGATGAGGATGCTGTCTTTTTACTCATGGTGATGAAGAACTCCGGGATGTCCCAAATACTTTCTACTGCAGCGTACACCAGGAGCATCGCAGAAGTGATATTTACTCCTGCAAACAAGATAAACAAGCCATTGTAGAGGGAAAATCCAAGATGGCGGCCTTTTGTCAAGATAAACAAGTCATTGTAGACGGAAAAATCCAAGATGGTGGCCTTTTGTCAAGATAAACAAGTCACTGTAGAGGGAAAATCAAAGATGGCGGCCTTTTGTCAAGATAAACAAGTCACTGTAGAGGGAAAATCCAAGATGGCGGCCTTTTGTCAAGATAAACAAGTCATTGGAGAGGGAAAATCCAAGATGTCGGCCTTTTGTCAAGTTAAAGAAGTCATTATAGAGGGAAAATCCAAGATGGTGGCCTTTTGTCAAGATAAACAAGTCACTGTAGAGGGAAAATCCAAGATGGCGGCCTTTTGTCAAGATAAACAAGTCACTGTAGAGGGAAAATCCAAGATGGCGGCCTTTTGTCAAGATAAACAAGTCATTGTAGAGGGAAATTCCAAGATGGCGGCCTTCTGTCAAGATAAACAAGTCATTGGAGAGGGAAAATCCAAGATGTCGGCCTTTTGTCAAGTTAAACAAGTCATTATAGAGGGAAAATCCAAGATGGCGGTCTTCTGTCACTGGACCATGATCAAAGCAAAAAGATAATAATAATAAAATAAATAAAATAAAATAAAATAAATAAAAAATAACGTGTACATACCCACCATGATAACTTATCTATGTGACAAATAACAAAAGAAACGAATTATCAGGGTGGGAGTAAGTCTGCAAGGGCGGGCAGTCAGACAGACGGACCGACAACACCCAAACCTACAGTCTCGCACCGGGGCTTGAGTAACAGCTTGGTGCTAATTAATACTGCACATCAAATATCCACTTGACGTATTTCTTATATTTCCGAATTAAAACGGGTATTGTTATCCAAAACATATAACAAAAATATAGGTGCCTGTGCCTCAACCCACAGTCACTAAATTCAGAGTGACCATATGCACTACACCCCCCCCCCCCTCCCTCCCCCGCTGCCGATAAGTAACAAGCAGCATTGCGATCCCCTATGACAGCCCAACATATATATCATAGCTTCCTCTCAGTGAAGTTTCTTACCAGTTTTGTGAATATCCCTTATGGTCAGTTCTGGTAAGATCACAGTGGCAGACAAGCCGTCGTTCCCAACACTCACTTTCTCTCCTTGTCTTGGCATTTTGTTTTATTATTATTATTATTATTATTATTATTAGTAGTAGTAGTAGTAGTAGTAGTAGTAGTAGTAGAAGTAGTAGTAGTAGTAGTAGTAGTATTTAGTTTCTCTTGTTCTCTCTTTTTCTATATTTCAAATGACTTTGTTATGTTCACAGAGGAAATATAAAAAACTGTAAACAAAATCCGTTTTAGACTAACAGCATTTTGTACCAGCGGAAACAATTGCACTTTGTCCTCGAGCAACCAAGTAAATATATAACAAATACATGCGAACTGTGTGCTGTTGATGCGTCGTTCAGTGTGGACGCTTTGTGAATATCCAAGGACGTGTTTAGCAGAAATCAAGTAAGGTTCAACCTAAACATTGAACGATACTTACCTTGGCCTGGGGGGGGGGGGAGGGTGGTAAGTATGCAGCGGAGATATCATTCGCGCAGATAGAAGATACAGGCAGCCTCGATGAGGGCCCAAGAGCAGGCCATCATAGGGCACGCTTTTACAATGGCCTTTGAAAGTCATGCCTGCGCATTGATGGGAATACACTTTGTATTTAGGGATAATTTCATCACCTTCATATGCACTGAGAATTCAATCAGTTTTGTGCGTTGTGAGTTCGTGAGAAAACATCGTACGCCGCACTCGATTTTTCTCTCACGTTTTTCACACTACGTCAAGTCTTTTTTATTTAAATGTTGTACTTGGCCTCTTGTGTTCGTAAATTGGCGCCATGTGTATCATATGTGTGGCCGTTGCTTGACCCTTCTCTTATTCAAATAACATGCCCTTTATCTCTGAATTACCCAAATGCCATAAATCAAAGTCCTCTCTCTCTCTCTCTCTCTCTCTCTCTCTCTCTCTCTCTCTCTCTCTCTCTCTCTCTCTCTCTCTCTCTCTCTGTTTGTTTGTCTGTTTGTCTGTCTCTCTCTCCCTCTCCCTTCCTCCCCTTCTCTCCCTTCCTCCCCCTTCTCTCTTCATCTCCCTCCCTCCCTCCCATTTGCCTGCAACGCACACAAACGTAAAGCACGATGCAATAATGCACAATGGCATTTGAAAATCATACATCCACCATGGATGGGGACATTTTGAACACAAGAAGAGGTTAAACATAATTTCTTCACCTTTTACAATATTTTCGAAACTAGACTGGCCAGTGTTTTTGTTAAAACAAAAACGGATATGTCTCCTCCGCCCCCCCCCCAATCAGTCACGTGGAAAAAATTCCTTGCTTAAAAGTACAACATTGGCGAGCCCAAAAAAATACAGTTTTACAGAAAACGAAGAAAAACTTCGCAGTAAACATTTCCACCACATATGGGTTCTTCTTACCATGTTTCAACCTAATCACACAAACTGTTTCGGAGATATCGCAACAATAGGGCCAAAAAAGTTCAACAATTAAAAAAATCGCCAAAAATACACTTCCAACGGAAATGAAGAAAAACTTCGCAGTAAACATTTGCACTATATGTGGATTCTTCATGCCACGTTTCAGCATAATCCAACAAACTGTTTCGGAGATACGCAACAATATGGCCAAAAAAATTAAAAATCAAAAATTTAAAAATTCGCCAAAAATACATTTTCAGCAGAAATGAAGAAACATTTGGCACTATACATTTGCGCTACATGTGTGTTCTTCTTGCGACATCTGAGCCTTATCCAACGAACTCTTTTGGAGATATAGCCTGCCAAAGTGAAAAAAATGCACGAACGCCGCCCCCCCCCTCCATGTTCAAAAATTTGTCAAAAATAGAATTATTGAAGAAACGAAAAAAAAAAAATAACACGGCATCATCTAGATATGTACCCCAATATGTATGTATGTTTTGAGAAAAATCGACTCATTAATTTCATAAGAACTCACTGCGGACAGACGGACGGACGGCTCGACAGACGAACGGACGGACAGACGGACGGACGGACACACCAAAATGCTATATATGTCTCCCTTAGGGGGAGACATATAATGAAAGACCAAGGATTGTCTCGTTTTATTTTCTGAAACTTTTTGGACGAGGGAAGAGGTGCTGCCTTTGTGATGTAGTACGCATAGACTATGCATAGGCTACGCACAACTGTACTCCATAAAAACATTGACCTTTGCGAACAAACAACGCACAAGGTGCCAAATTTTTTCTCAGCTGGGTTTAAAACAATAAGGATCTTTTTTAAAGAGAAATTAAATTCTTTCTAGTTTAAGCAATTCTTAGCCAACCTTTCAAAGGCGTCTTTTGTTTCCGTGGCAGAATGACTGCACGATTTTTCCGATTTGCGAGAAAAAAATCAAACCAGAGACGAAAAAAGTGACAAAAATGGCTTACGATGCGCGAAAAAAGTCGGCTTAACTTGCCCTAACAAAAATCTACTGATATCACGATCAAAATACTATACGCACTTACCTCAAACTTGGATATTTCCAAACCTTCAGTAATACTGATGCTTTTTCCAAAGTTTCCAATTTTAAAGAATTAGGTGATCATAAAGTGCAAGTGATCACATAGCGCATGTGCTCATATAGTGCAAGTTATCATACCGTGCAAGCGACCATATGCTGCAAGTGATCACATAGCACATGTGCTCATATAGTGCCAGTGATCATACAGTGCAAGCGACCATATGGTGCAAGTGATCACATAGCGCATGTGCTCATATAGTGCAAGTGATCATACCGTGCAAACGACCATATGGTGCAAGTGATCGTATAGTGCAAGCGATCAAAAGCAAGTCATCAAATAGTGCAAGTGATCACAGAATGCAAGTGATCATATAGTGCAAGTGACCATAAAGTGCAAGTATTCGCATGGTGCAAGTGATCATGTTCATGTACTACAGGTAATCATATAGTGCAAGCGATCATATGGTACAACTGATCACACAGTGCATGTGGTCATATTGTGCAAGTGATCACATAGTGCAAGTAATTATAATGCAAGTGATCATACAGTGAAACTGATCATATAGTGCAAGCAATAGCGTGATACAAGTGACTATACAGGGCATACAATTGTATGTTAAATGGCACACGTGACCATATTGCGCACGTGATTATATATGAGTACAAGGTAACCACATTTGTCCGTATGGTGATAGTATATCAACCGAATCCCGCTAACTATGTGTTTCCCAGTGTCACAAGCGAAACAAGCAGTTCTCACGCTGTTGACATATATGTGTCATGTGTTCACCATATGGTCAACTGTGGTGACCATATCCCTATATCACCACGTAGTAAAATACAGTGTTACTATGTCTTGACCACATGGCTTCCAGCCACGCCTAGTACTCATGCGGGTAACATATGTTGGCATGTGGTAGCAGCATATGGTTTCCAGCCACACATAGTACTCACGTGGTTAACATATGTCTGTCATGTCGTAGCGGCATATGGCTCCCAGCAACACGTAGTACTCACGCGGTTGGCATATGTCTGTCGTGTGGTAGCAGCATATGGCTTCCAGACACGCTAACTGTAACGGACGAACGAATTTTCCAGTCAGTGCCATGCTGAAACAACATTGAGAATACATTCACGGAGCCGAAATTACAGACTCAGAAACACTTATCGCTTAAGTAACATCATTTGGCGTAGGTAACATCATATAACTTAAGTAACATCATATGACTCAAGTAACATCATATGACTCAAGTAACACCATACGGCTTGAGTGACATCATATGGCTTAAGTAACATCATATGACTTGAGTGACATCATATGGCTTGAGTGATATCATATGGCTTGAGTGACATCATATGGTTTGAGTGACATCATATGGTTGAATGACATCATATGGCTTGAGTAACATCATATGACTTAAGTAACATCATATGGCTTGAGTGACGTCATATGGCTTCAGTAACATCATGCGGTTTGGCTGCCACAATGAAAAACTGAAAAAAAATTCTGAGGATAACACAGCATAGGCATAGCTGAGAAGCACAGAAGAATTGTAAAAATGTGCTAATTTATGTGCTAATAAAAGTGTGCTAAAAATGTGCGTGAAACATGCAAAGCATGAAAGAACATGAATCTTCTCTGTAAGAGAGGCTTTTCTTCTCTCTTTTTTTTTCTCTTTGCTTCGATATTTTTACTTTGATACTTGTCGATACAACTTAAAAAAAACGATGGAGTGAAATTCTTGACTTATCTTCCCGCATGTATTTCATTCTAATTAGAGTACTTAGAAATGTTTTTCGGATTGCCCGGATACTCAACAATGTTGATAAGGTTCGCAAAAAAAAAAAAAAAAGACTTCGCCAGAAGAAATACAATGTGTCTCTAATTTCGTTGGATAGACGCACCTTTTAATAAGTTTCACCCGAGGAGTAATAACATTTGCCTGTTCAGTAAATCTAATTTATTATCTAATAATCGCACGTTACACAAATCTAATGTGGCTTAACAGAAGTGAAAAACGCATTGTGCAATGTCTGACAAAAGCTCAAGTGTTCTTGATCAACTTAGGATATTCACGCTTAATTAATGATATTGCCATCCGTTGTAATGTCGGGTATCGAGCGATCTGATAACATTATCTAACGTATTAACGGCATATTAGAAGGTTACGCAAAGACTATATTGTGGGAAAATAGTTTAATGAAAACAAGCAGTTGACGGAGGAATGCTGGAAAGACATTCCTATCCACAAACAATACAAATTTGACATTTTGATTGAGGCCGAGATGAGTCCGGGCAAATGTTACCCCGAAACAGCTGTACAGCCTGGTGCCTACATTCAAAGGTTTGACTATGCATTATTAATTAAGAAAATTAATTACGAATTGACTGAATTCGTCTGCTGTAAGCTCTAAATGATGATCACGTCTCGCCTGTTAATATTCAAGTTATAACAACGACACGGTGTAACAAGGACACTGTGTAACAAGGACACTGTGTAACAAGGACATTGTAACAGCTGGATGTTTGTTGAATAGTCTAAATAGCTGGTAGGACAAGCACATTCGCTTAGAAACCTTGTAACCCCAATTTTACACGAACGGACGAACACCAGCGTGGTAACCCCGTGGATATTTGGCTGCGCTAAATACAAGCCTTTATGTCACGTGGTCTGTAATCCGGGTATTGCCAGAGCACAGATAGGAATAGATGTGGATATAAACGACAGGTATGACACTAAGCAATATCAGACGCCTTAATAAAAGTTCATATAATTATCACTTACATCTGCTGTTGTAAAGTTTTACTTTAAATCATGTTTCAGTGTTCTAATTATTATTATTATTATTATTATTATTATTATTATTATTATTATTATTATTATTATTATTCGGTAAAAACGCAGTGACACCTGTAATAAGAAGCCCCTTCACCTCGAGGTGACAACACTTTGAACTTCTTTTGTGCATAATTTTTCCAGTAAACGTCTTTTGAAAAAAAAAAAAAAAGAAGACTACACTGAACCTGCTAAATCTGCCACATCTGCTAATTGGCGAGAATTGGGCGGGTCTAGGTGGGGATGGGGCGGGATCTGGGTGGGGGTGGGGCGGGATCTGGATGGGGTGGGGAGGGGCCAAGGTGGGGTGGGGCGGAATCTGGGTGGGGGTGGGGAGAGGCCTGGGTGGGGGTGGGGAGAGGCCTGGGTGGGGGTGGGACGGGGTCTGGATGGGGTGGGGAGGGGCCAAGGTGGGGGTGGGGAGAGGCCTGGGTGGGGGTGGGACGGGGTCTAGTCGGGGGTGGCGCTGTGTAGTTACTGATGTTTTGGTTACATTTATTTGAAAACACTTTTGTTTTAACGTATACACTTCTCTGAAATCCTTTTAGCGAGTTGTTTATTAAGTGTTTATATTCACCACAAAGCGGTTTTCTATTGATCACTCCCGAGTATTTCGATGGCTCTCCAAGCTTCTCGCATTTTTATTAAATGCATAGAAACATTGCCGAGAAAAAGAATTACGCGAGAAAGTAATACCACACAAATCGCTGAGCCGAAATAAATCCGTGTGTGCTATTATTTAATGCACTTTCTTTTCTATATTTATCACGATTATAACGCTAAAGCAAGGCCGCGAGTAACGTAATGTAACATGATTATGGCGTGCATTATTTTTCACCAATGGATTAAGACACAGTAGTCACTGTAAAGCCGTGCTGAAGATGTCCTACCTTAAATCTATTGTACTTTTTAAAGTTAAAGGTGGCGTAGTTAAGTTAAATAGTAAATGGTTGATTGAAAAATAACTAATAACAATCTCGTCTTCGCCAATCTCGTTGTATTATTTTCACGGACTCCTCCTCCTCATGGTTTATCTTACACCTGTCCACAAGAAGAAAACACGCCTGTTTACTTCGTTACATCCGTCTGTGATTTGTCTGTCGTGAGTGGCGTTGGGGGTCGCGTAATTAGAGATACGTATCACTTGCAGCTGAAATTTAATCTACAAATACGAGCGTGATTTGGGGAGATTTTTACAATCGCTGAATCTGTGCGTGTGTTACAGACCTAACAAAGTCACACAACTCTGCCATTGTAGAACCACTTCGTTCTTACTGAGGGAAATCTCCACAAAACGCTACGGAAATACAAACGATTGCATTACGCACGTCTCGCTTCAAATCGCTAAATTTTTAGGTTACACTATTCTGGGTATCTCATTACATAAAAGGATGAGGCTTCGTTTTTTCTTTCGTGCCGTG